>OX638064.1:17780240-17844994 GCA_951804385.1 Trifolium dubium | reverse complement strand
ATGTGTTAAATTAATATTCGTGATTGATGTTTGTTATCATTAATTTTGCAGTTAATTTAATCAATATAGCACAAGTAGTGACTATAATATTTTTAATTTTGATGGACAAGAAATAAAATAGATGTTTTTTTTTTTACTAAAGAAATAAAATAGATGTTGGGATGTTAATGTTGGAACTAATTAATACTGGCAAAATGAGGATGAAGGAAAAAAGTTAGAAGTGGATGGAGATGCCCAAAGCAATTTGGACTTTTAAAATAAATTTGGAGCATGTGAATTGATATGAAAAATTTGTATGTGTATGTTTAATCAGTATTTTGTTTAATTTTAAGAACATGTCATTAGATATAAAATTTGGAGCTTATTTGTATTTTCAGTCAACTACAATGAACTTTTGTTTTCAAGAACCCAAACTATATATGGACTTAATATCCTTAAAATATCACTTATATTCATTATTTCCATTTATATTCAGACCCCACAATTTTAAGCAAGTTATTTTTCTTATTTACTATCATCTCACCTATTCTTAATTACTCCCTCCGTCCCATTATATAAGCATCCTCTTACAAAAAGTATAGTCCCAAAATATAAACCCCTTTACAATTTATTAGGTACATTTATTACTTTTTTACTTACACATACTCATAATTATTACACATACAAACAAAGGATAATTTTAATCAAGGATGCTTATATAATGGGACGGAGGGAGTACAACATTACATCGTATCCCAAAATACATTTAATGTAACCAAAAAAATATTATATAATATTTTATATTATAAACTCAAATAATTTTAAAATATTTTATTTTTAATTTAATTTTAATAAAGGTTTCCCCCGTGCAAGGCACGGGTGTACACACTAGTAGCTATATATATACATATATAAAGTCATATGACCATAATAAAAAATAAGAACTTGAGTATTTTTCATATATTTATTTTATATGATATATTACATTTGGATAATTGTACTTTATGGTAATTTTGTGATACAAAATCACTTTTATATGGTTGTATCCAAACAAGTTAAAAATTATTTTTTTTATAAAAAGTAATTTTTATAATGGTAAACAAACAGAAAATAACTTCTATTTTTTTATAAAATCTCTACAAAATAATCTCTAAATTAATATCAAAATCACTTATTTTTTAATCTGTAACAAACAGGCCTTAAGACATTGAGCTTAAATGGTTAACGAATATTCAGGCAACCTAGGTTTCATTTTTTACTGGAATAATTTTTGTATGAGACTTTACTTACCTTGTGGCCGAACTCTAGACTACTAAGTCTTCCTTCTCTTAAAAACTAGAGGATTAATACTGATGGATAATTTAGCAAGTGTACTTAACTATCGTCAAGTAATAATATTTATAAAGATTCGTCTCCCAAGGGATTGTTTTAAACTCGACAAAACAATAATATTTAATTTAGAATGTAAATTTAAAAGCAAGGGGGGATTTGTTTGCATATAGGTTTCAATTGATAAAAATTGAGAAAAGACAAATTGATTTCAGAATTGAGAGGATGATTAGGTCATTCGAATCACTTCCTTTTCATTTTCACAATTTGGTAGATGCGGTCTTATGCTACAATTGCTTCCTTAATATCACGATGAATTAACTAAGTGGTTCAGACCAGTGTTAACGACTAAGAACCCTTTTCTATAAAGATAATTTTCTAATGTCTTAGGTCAATTCAAATTTTTAAGAATTTGTTTTTGTTCTTGATTAGTTTTTGATTTTTTTTAAGAAATTATGTATACATAAAATATGGAAGATAACTTTCGAAACCAGATGGGTAGATATCTTCCGAATTTTCTCCAAGTTTGGTAGTTACGATCTGAAATATATATTATTTTGGTAGATAAAATCCGAAAAAATGCATTTTACAGATTATACAATCTAAAAATTTTATTTTCCTAAATTGAGGGTATTTTTGGGTTTTTGAGGGGCCTGGAAGCATTTTGAGGGGTCTAAAAAGCAAATTTCCGGGCCTTGGCAAATGAGAACTTCTCAAGAACAAAACAAAAAATCTAATAAACATTAATATTAATGATTAATATTATTAGTTTTATTAAGAAAATCAAACATTTAGCTATATTTGAATCAAATAGTTAATGAGCAACTCCACCAGTAGACGAATTTTGAGAGAATTCATATTTTATTTATGAGTAGAATAATTTTTATTACAAATAAAATCTAACAACTAACAACCAAAATGACCAAAAAAAATCGAACATGGGGTTGTTTCATTCTTTGGGTGCGTTTGTTTGAGATTAACATAAAATAGATTTTTTAAAAAAAATCTATTTTTAAAAAAGCTGAAACAAACGCACCCTTTATCTCATCAACAAAGTCATTTTTATTTCTCCTATTTGTGTTGATAAGTGATCTAAATGAAATATTAAAAGAAATGTTTGAGGAAAAGTTTCAAATTTCAAACTCTATATTTTGTTGTTGTGTGAATAGGTTATCAATTATGTGCAATTATATACAGAAATTAATTTATCGAATCGAATAAGACCACAATGAAAACAAATATAGCCTAATGTGTTGACCCATCTTAATCTCATCATTTAAGCTCCTTGGAAGTCTAATTAAATAGTGATATTAAATTATGATTCAAGTTGGTGGGGTTTGGCGAGTTTGGAGGATTAGAGTAGGAGTGATTCCTGATAATTTAAAGCAAGGATACGGAGAGTTTCAAACTTGAGGTAGAGAATATTGATGTAAAAAGTATACATTGTATGAACAAAAAAATAGATATTGAATAACATATTAGTGAAAAGACTCATATCAACTCTGTTGAGAATTTCGTTAAAAAAAAAAAAAAAAACTTCGTTGAAAATTGAGATATTTAATTTGAAATGTAATGTTGATTCACTTTTTAATTCACCTTAGAGAGACTCCATAAAAAATTCTAACAATATGAGTCAGTCTAAACTATTCTCATCTCATCTTAAGTTGTGATAAGCAATTTGGAATCTTATTATATATGTAGATTAAAAAATGAATTTAATTAGTGAGAGTAATGTTGTACTGATGTTATTTGTTGTGAGAACATAATGAAGCATGCTACCTTAGGTGTAACCTGCCCAGAAAAACCCAAAATAAAGAGAAAAAGTGATGGGAACAATGGAGATAATTTAATCTGTAATTGATTAGTGTTATCAAAAGTGGGAATATAAAACACAAAGCAAATCGGGATTTGTAAAATAAAATAAACAAACAAACAATGTGAAACACTGAAGTGGGAGAAAGTGGAAACAAACAAGAGATATTTTGTGCTGGCAGTATACAATAATAAATAAATAAATAAATAATCTGGGAGATTAATCACCACTAACCAAGACAAGACAGATTCAATTCAGAAATAAAATTTCTACAATAAAAAAACAATAAATTAAATCATATTGAAATAAGTTATAATATTATTTTATTTTTACAGTAAATTATAATATTATTAAGTGCAATATATTTACAATAAAAATCATCTACAATTTATTTTTTGAAAATAGACTAAAAAATATTATCATTGTCAATTATTCCAAGAACATTTTAATATTTAAAATTGTTTATAAAAATATAATATTATTGTCAATCGTTCTAAAAATATCTCATTAAATTAAAATAAAATTGTTTAAAATCTCATTGTGGGCAAGGCCACATTTAACCTCTACATATGTTTGTTCTTATCACTAACCGCAATGAAAACTTCATACTTATGTAAATTCGTAATAATAACAGAAAATAAAAAATATATAATTAATTACAGGGAGAGAGAACAAAGCCTGGCCTGTAGTAATGCAGGTGTGTATGCAACTTCTTTTTCTCCATAAAAAATGCTGTTGTATGCAAGTTCAGATAGAACATTTTTTAATGAATGAATAGTACAAGTAAAGAATAAATTAGCTTTAAAAATAAGGGTTTTAATTTAAATCCGACAAACATCTCAAACAATATTCTTAATTTTAATGACAAAAAAATATGTTGAGATCCCGTGAAAGATTTTTTTTTGTGGTAATCATTGACTTCTTGTAGTAAGAATTGAAGATCTTATGGTAAAAATAAACTTAAAATAAGATTTCAAATAAATCACTTATAATTTATACACATCAAATTAGAGATTATTTATTTTAATTTTATTTTTGGTTAAATTGGGTATTCTCTACGGCTACTGCAGAGACTATCGATCTCATGACTTTTGGTTAAATTAGAAAAGATCCCTTATTATTTTATTTAAAAATATTTATTTTAATTTTGTTGTTCCAAAGTAATAGTATTGTTTTTTTTTTACTAATAATTAATAGTATTGTATTTGTTAAGATAGTTTTAATATATCTTTTGATATTAATTCTTTGTTTGTTAGGAGAAAAAGTTGTTCAGAATTTTACCAAGATAAGTAAAATAATTGTTCCTCTAAATTTTAACTAAGTTCTCTTAAAATTTCTCCTTTGATAGAGTTCAACAATCACCAAATATTTTAATTTTTTTTAAGTCATTGATCATCAAAAATATTATAATGAATCTCTTTTTTTCATGTACATATATAAAACAGAAAGTTTTGACTAAAAAATTAAAATTTTGACTCATTTTATGTATACACTTATTTCATATTTACAATAGTTCATGTGATAGTTCAAGTAATAAGAACTGAAAGATATATAGTTGGATAGGAGAAGGTCTAATGATCAAATTTTTTATAGGAGCAATTTATTTTTCTGATATACCAAAAAAATATCATATTCACAACAAACATACATAAGGTTTTTTTATTTACTTTTTTGAAGGAAAACACACATATGGTTTATATATTTACAAAATTTGGTATTTCAATAAAATTTTGATTAATTTGATTTTTAAAAGAATTGAATTCATTGACAAAAATATTGACCTATATTTTCTCTAAAAATTAAAGTTCTCATCCTCACCCTCACACAATTAATTCGTATGGTTTGATTTGTTCATAGACCTCCATTTAAAACATTATTTTTCATAGGTATTTATCCAAATCAAATTTAAAAAAAAAAATATAATTAAAAATATTAAGTATTTATCATGTATGTCAATTTAGGTTGAAAAATGGAACTATGGTGTAGCTCAAAGTCAAGAAGTTCACGGGTAGGTATGTTAATGTTATGTACTAGTCGATGAGCTAATAGATTGAATTCACTATTTGAAGAAATAAATATGCAATTTTACGTTGTTTTACATCTTGATTATCTCTTTATAATCGAATAATTTAGATTAAATATTAAAAAAAATAACTACTAAAAATTACATCCATCAGATTATAATCAAATCGGACAATTCAAATGTATTACTGAATTGGATTTGGTATCAGCTAACTGCACCAAATCCAAATCAGATAGATGAGCAATGTGTGAGTGAGTCCAAAGAAGGAACTATACACTCTCCTCTCTTGCGTCATTGAGCTTTCCCGGTTTGTTCTAATTTCTACGCGACGGTGACTTGTTTGAAAATGACAAGTTCCATGGGACCCATTATTCACATGGCTCTCTCTACCAATAAATATAAATATACTATACGAATCACATGACCCACAATGCCCACATGTATGGTAGGGACCACATTAATTCACTCCTATTTCGTCCTAACTCCTAGTATAACAAACAACTCAAGTTTTTCTTCATTCACTCTGCCAACTTGATAGGCTTAGTTGAAATCTAATATGATTATGGGTTATAAGTTTTTATTGAATATTGTTAAATTTGATAAATTTTAATAATATGTCAAATAATTTTTTATTTTTTTTTAAATTTTACATATAAATTATATATGATATAAAATATTAATCCGCTGATAAATTTTATAAAATTTATATTTATAATATTGCGAATAACTTGTTCACCATGAAAAGACTTAAATCATTTATGCACATTGGTCAAAACTCTTGTCTATACCAGCCTCATGAATGACAAAAAGATATCCTATGCCAATTTTTTTTTCGAAACTGTTTTAATTGAATAATTGATGTATTATCAATTATTCAAATCTAAAAAATAACTTGTCTTGTAAAAAATACTATAGTATTCGACTTCGGTATATTCACTTATTCATCCTTTAAGGGTGAAATCTAGCGCTAGACTACCTGACTAAAAAAACTATAGTATTATATATTTAAAATAAAAAATTTCCTTAACCCTTGATTTGTGTTGAGCCGGTCTTACACTGTTGTAATTAATGAACTAATAATGACGATGATGATGATTTCTTCACACAAGAATTATATTAATGTTTAATCACAACATTTAACTCGATCCATCATACACTAAGGTCTGATTTGTATTTGGCCTATGCTCAGGGATGGAATATTAGAGACACCAAGATAATGAATCGTGATTAAGGTAGAGTGTTTCAACGTTTAGAGTAAATTAATAACTTTGAATTTTCTTGGTCCCCTCTTCTTTTTAAATCCATATCTCCTAGCTACGAGTTACTTTAGTTGACATTCCAAGTAATTCGGCTAACCTCTTTTGAGGGGTGTTTTGACACAATCTTTATTGGGGTAATTTTTCAACATGGATCAAACGATGCCGTTCAGAGTTGCGGTAGATTCGAGTGAGTTAGCGTGTTGTGGACCGCTGATAAGACGCATTAGGGTGCCGCTAATCCTTCTGTGTGATGCTCAAAATTCTTCAATTATCGGAATCCAATCTCCGATAGGACTTTTTTCTTGCACAATACCTACCATTACCTTTTACTGATTTAGTGCAATGCAGGCGGAACAGAATTTCACAACACATTAGTTTCTTCTCTTAAGCCTTCCCTAAGTTGTAGGGAATACTATTTTATGACGGTCCAACTTGTAAAAAATGTACGACGTATGATTTGAGCTTGACTTATTTATCTATGTAAGTTTAATTGAAAACTTGCATTTGATTTATTATTAAGTAGAAACAACTTGAACCTTATTAATTTTTAGCAGTAAAAAAAATAGAAAGATAAAGCAACATTTTATGTTGGAATTAAAAAATTTACAGCATTGATTTTCATTATTACCACTTAGTAATTATTCATACCATACCAGAGAACATAATCAACCTTAATCCCCAAACCATCCATGTAGCTGCAAAGCACCCTGCCCTGCCTCAATCTCTTCTCAGTTCTTTCCAACTCATTAGCCATAGTTTTGCTACCATTGATGTCCAAGATGAGAACCACAGAAACCAAACCTGCCATTTTTTTTACAAAGAAACCAAACCAGCCAAGTTTTCCTCATTTTTTTTTTCATATTACAACCCTTCATCTTTTGTTTCTTTTATTTAACTCCATTGATCAGGACAGTACCATTGTAGCGTCGGCGCTTGATCATCCGAGAAAAAATTGCACGCCTCGTCCGCACTTAAGAAATTGTGCTCCTCCATCTTCACTTGATAAGATTTCTGGTATTGGAAACAATTCATAGAGGATGAATCAGGAGACAATAACAGGTGACTTTGAAGAACCCCGGATGAAGAAATTGCGCTAGAATCGCTGTCTGAAGAGCCGTCTTTCAAGTCTACCGGAAAGAGTGAAGAAGCTTCTCCAATACCAACATCATTGTTGTTGATTATGCAGTCATAATTCAAGTGATCATCCTTGGATTCTGAACTAGGAATTGATGTTTCTGAAGATGGGTTATGCTTGTCTTCGCCGGATTCAAGCATCATTATCTCCTCCTTCACCAAAACACTGCTTGTGCTTTTTTCATCTTCTTCTAGCTTTGATTTCAATTCCTTAATCTGTACATACAACAAACCCCATCAGTCAATTTCTATAATTTCAACTTTATGATACAATTTTTTCTTTAAACTGTCAACTTCATTGGAAAAAACTCTGATCCCACAATTGGATTCTATAAGAATGAGTTACGTGCAGGACAATAATCTAATAAATTACATAATAACATTGTCCTAATAGCTAATTTAGTCTATAAAATTAACAAGCATATGTTTGGTATTACAATGAGTATGTCAGAATCGGTGATCCACCGTGATTTTCCAAAAGATACACTATGTAAGTCGCTATAATTATGTCATGTTCACCATGATACCAAATATACACTTAGTAAAAAACCTTGTCCCATGTCATAACCAATTTTTAGCTTATCTTCATAAACTCTTTAGAACAACATATGAAAATAACTTATAATTTACACCAAAATAGTTTAACTTTATTTCAACTTTTGTTACAGAAATAATTTACTCCTAATCACTTATTCAACTTATATGATAAGTGATTAAGCTAAATTCAACTAACAAAAGCTAATTTGAGAGACTAAAATCATGGATCAGTTACTACTCATGTGGAAATCTGTACCTCTTTGTGAAAAGCTTTATTATCTTGAGCAATTGCATCAAATTTGAGCTTAAGAGCATCATAATTAGCTTTAAGAACACCATAATCTCTTTCCAACTGCTTAGTCTTCCATCTAGCACGCCGGTTTTGGAACCAAACAGCAACTTGTCTAGGCTGCAACCCAAGTTCTATAGCAAGCTTCTCTTTCCTTTCAGGTTCAAGCTTGTTTTCTACCTCAAAGTTTTTCTCTAAAGCCTTAACTTGATCCACTCTTAGCCTTCTTTTCTTCTCAGAGTGATGACCGGTTTCTTCAACACACCCGTCTTCTTCAAATCCATCTAACATCATTGATTGAAACTCCATACCATATACATGTTTGTTCCTTGGACTTGGTTCCTCTAAATCAATGCAAACAAGACACAATAATAATCATAACCATTAGTATACAAATAGTGTTATTTGCTATAACCAACGTGAAAGTAAATCAAAGTACTCCCAAAAGTGTCATCCCAAAAGAGAAATAACACAAACATAGATCTATGTTTGAAATTTAGTTTAGGTGTTAATAACTCTGACTATATAATTTCAAAACAACACTCGGAGTTGTAAAATGGTAATTACTGTCGCAGTTTTTAATAGTTAATAGTACTACTTCTTTAGTAAAAGTTGATGTATCTCGTTGTTCAGATACATCAAATAATTTACCAGATACATCAAATTTTGTTGATCAAATTTTCTCTCATACGAAGGTTATAAACAACGGTAAAAACTTCACGCCTACGGTAACATAGTAACAAAAAATTCAACACAACCATGAAGTTGAGATTGACAAATTACCTGTTGATGGAGAGATAGTGATGAGAGGATTTGAAGAATCTGAGGTGGAGAGTCTCTTCATGAGTGAAAATGAGGAACAAGGTACTAGTAGCTACTCTAACTTAATATGATTGGTTAATGAATGTTTATATTTTTAAGATCTCAAGAAAAGCTGACACAACAAAGATTTTGACTTAAACAACACCAATTATTATTAACAACACTATCATCATCATGTTCTTGTTTTCTCATAATTTCAACCTTTTCATCCATCAAAAAATTCATTCATACACAATTAAACTTAGTTAATTAAATACTAAAAACAAAACAAATAATGTGTTAATATGATAAATTTAGAAGAGAAGAAGAGTGGAAGGTGGTTTGAGGAAGAGATGGTGATGGCGAACCAGCGGGGTTGTGAATTGCACTATGTTTTGTATTATATAAACTCAACTGGGGTTAGAATCTGACTTGGGTTAGGTGTAGTGCTACCGTGGTTAGTTAGCATTGAAATGAACCCAAATTCAATCCAAATGCAACTTTTCTGTACCGGTTGTGTCCGATTTTTCGACCGTTTAGTAAAGGTCATTTTTCATCTGTCTAGAGCCTAATACTACTAATCACTTCATTTTAAGAGTAAACTCAATAAAGTATTTCTTCCGTCCTACAATATAAGGAAAAATAATAATCTTACTTATTAAAAAGATATAATTATAAAAATTTAAAATATGATTTTATAAAGTTTTTTTAAATAAGTTTTATAGGAAGATATAAAATCATTTTTTATTGGTTATTGTTTATTGAGAAAAGAAGAGAAGAAAAACATATTCTTGAAAATTATTTTTCTCTTATATTTTGAGACAAACAAAATATTTTTTATCTTTTATATTTTGAAACGGATGAAGTATTAAAAAAAAAAATAGTTTCTAGTAAGGATCATAGTATCTTAATAAGAGATTCCATTTGTGGCTCCTCCTTAGAGAAGAATTTGGTTGGAATATAAGAATTCACATAATTTATTTTACATAGATATTATTAGTTGTTAAAATGTTAACATATAACTTATAAGATAAATGTTTCAAAAAAAAAAAAAGACACATATTAACATTATCATTTTTCTATTAATATATATCCGGCTTATTTATTGAGTTTTGATTCACTTCACTATCATACTAACTACAATTAATAAAAAAAAATGGTAAATGATAGTACTAATTTCTTGACCAAAAAATAGATACTAATTTTATTTTTATAGCAAAGAGTACAAATCATCGATTCTTTCGAGTAATCATAATGGGTTAAAACATCCATGCATTGATTTGATTCGCAATAAAAGTGATGAACAACAATTTTCCAATATCAACCGATAGCAAACAACATATCTTCTCAACTAAAACCCTCCCTTTCCAGTTATCATTTCCATACGAGGAGAGAGCTTGCATTTGCATAAAAATTAGAGAATGGTTTTCTTAAAACCAATAAACTAGTAAATTGTTTTACTAAAAACCACAAAATTTAAATAAATTAGCTTTGGATTAATTACATTTTACCCTTTGTAAAATAGTCCAAAGTTGTTTTACCTCTTGTAAAAGAATTTGTTGTTTTACCTCTTGTAATATAAGATTTTGTACTTTACTCCTTAGACTCAGTCAACCATAATATAATTTGCGGCGGTTTAAAACCCTCGCTAAAATTACATTTTGCAGCAGTTTTCTTTGTGGCGGTTTTTTTTATGAGACAATGAGAGTACTTATTCTTCACTTTATGACTCATTTGACCTAATTTGATTGGTGCTTAAGATGTACATGAATGCATGTTTTAAAATCTTTGTAATAAATAATTATAGATATTTATCTAAAAAAATACTGATTCTATTTCAATTCAATTTAATTCAAACAAAAATAATTATATATATTTATCTAAAAAATAATTATCAATATATAATATAAAGGGAAGCTACCTAAGCTCATATGCTTTTATTTTGATAATGAATAGCAGCATCTTATGACCGAAACATTAAAATCAAAGTAGGAAGAGCATTGCATTCAACAATCGAACAAGTTCTGACGATGTTATGTAACTTAACTCGTATACTCATATCATATTAAAATTTATCTAAATAAACAAATCCCCATCTTTTAGTGTTGATTTTTATTTTTATCATTTTTAAAAGCCAGGGTCCATAATGCATTGCTCTTTGAACCTTTGTATCTGCAAATTCAAACAAATGAATAAGTCATTTAGGTGTTGGAGGAGTTTCTTTAGTTCAAATCAAACAAGATAAGATGGAGGATTTGGAAAAGCAGAAAATGATGAAGAACAATGGAAAAGATTATGAAGGTAGAGTTAACATCTGTAATGGCAAGAAGAAGGAATCCATAGAAAACTTTTTAGGAAAACCTAACAAAAAGGATAACGGGAAGAATGAGTCAATTGTTTTGGAGGTGAAGGATGACCGTGCTAATCGGAGAGAACCATCAGTTTTTGTTGAGGCACCGCAAACGATATGGAGCCTAAAAAAGGTTCAAAAAGTGCAAATGACCAAAGAGGATGAGGAGGAACTGAAGGCCGCTGAACGGTTATAATCGATAGGGGAAGAAATGAAAATGGCTAAATTAGAATCAAAAGTGGAATCCATGGTAATCCCTTATTGCTTAAGCTGATTTGGATTTGTAATTTAAATTATATGCTAAATTTTTGTGTCTACATAACCTTTAGACAAAAAATCACTGTCAGTTAAGATAAGATAATCAATGCGATTTTAAAGTAAAAATTAAATGTTTAAATTAGCGACACTGATTTTTTTGTCTAAATTATATGCTTAATTGTATAAATGTTATGTATAAGATAAGATAGTCAATGCGATTTTTAAGTAAAAATTAGTGACAGTGATTAACTCACTAGTGCAGAAATGACATTCTACATCGGGCAAAACTGACTTTTTACATCGGTTGGCATACCGATGTGAATAAAGGGGTAATAGTAAGTCAAGTACCTTTTACATCGGGTGACCACCGGATGTAAAAAGTACATATTTCACATCGGGTGGAGGTTAGGGCCGTTGAGAAAAGGCTTGGTTTGGAATATAACGCGTTCCTTTTCACATCTGTTTAATTTACACAGCTGATGTAAAAAGGTATAGTTTTCACATCAGTTGTGTTACACACCGATGTGAAATGTTATACAATTTTTTTTCAGCTTTTTTTTAGCTTTTTTTCCCTGCTATTTCATATTCAAATCCAACACAATATATATTCATGATTGTAGCAATATTAATGAAGTTCCAAATCATTCTCAAAATACTAATCCATTGTATAGGCAAATAGTCCAAAGTAACATAATAAGTACAACCATAGTGCAAAATAGGCCAAAGTATCAAATAACCAAAGTTACATAAAAAAGTACTCAACAACAAAATAAGCTAAAATAAGCAAAAGTAACATATAGTTCAAAGTAACAATATCCAAAACCATATATAATAGCTTTATAGCAAACGCCAAAATATCAATCCAAAATCCAATGCTAGTTACATTAACTAATGTCAATTACACATTAACTAATGTCAATTACACGTCCATATAGTAATTACATTGATGAAACATAAACATTCTAGTTTAGACAACAATTTATAGTAATTCCAACCACATAAACAAAAAACAGAGATTAATATGAAACAAAAACAATTTACCAGTTAAATCCTAAGCTTTATAAATGTCAAGAAAACAAGTTGCCCAACGGATTCACAAATCATACAATTCCTTATCTGTTAATGATGTGGGATCATTAAATACCTACAATTTGTACAATAATTGAATGCAATCACAAAAATCAATGTTATTTTATGAGGAAATCGGTAATTAACATAACATCATAACTAAAACAAATCCATTAAGTTTAAATTCACCAGGAACCAAACAACACTCAAGACTCAAGACCATGTATTAGTTGCACATTATATAATCAGTTTAAATAATCCTTTTTGGGGCCACAAAGTTTTGACTAAGCCAAGCATCAGACCATGAGCAAGGAAATCTTAGAATGCAATAAAGAATCTGTCGACCGATTCTTTCAAAACTAGTTGAAAAATCATATCAATTAAATATAACATACTTCTAAAAACCCACAGCAGAATCAAAAGTAAACTTTTTTTTTTGAAAGAGCAAATGATTTATTAAGCATACTCTCTACAAGCTGTAAAAGAGTAGCAAAGAAAAGCAGAAAAACAGTGGGTTATTAAGCATACTCTCTACAAGTAGAATTAAAAGTAAACTAATCAAACATTTGTCAAGGCTGGGAAACTGAAAGCATTAAGGGCACAATTATTTTGCAAATACCCCTTTCTTTCTCAACAAACTGTTTGAAGCGAATTATTTTGCAGATAATTTTGTAATTGCATATATAACTCGAGTTGATTGAGTGGGTAGAGCAAAACGCACTCCCGAAACCCGAACCCTCACCCGTTTATATATGCAATTACAAAATTACCCCTAATTAATATATAAGTGGTGTAGAATTTGAGTTTTTATTCTCAACACATTTTCCTTCTTCAACCTTCACGCTATTGCTGCGCGACTCACAACCTTCACTTAGCCACCATCAGTTTTGATCTTCATAGCTTCACTCGATTTCGGTACTATTGTTCTCCTCTCTCCATCTCTCGTTCTCCATCTCCTCTCTTCAGTCTTCACTCACTCGGCCACCATCGTTTTCGATCTCACTGCCTCCGTCTCTGATCTCGATTTGGTTATTGTTGTTGGTGGTGTTGTGGTGCTTTGTTGTAGTGAAATTCATAACGGTCGGTTTCGTGTTCTGGTGCTTTCGATAAAAAATGCAAATGGTTCGTATTTTCTCATATTTCTGCTTTTGTTTTTCGTATTTTGCTGTGAGTTGGCGACAAAGATTGTTTCAGTAACCTTGTTGTGTTTTCTACTGAGTAATTTTGATTGATAAAGTATTTTGTAATCAATTTTATGTAAATTTATAGAGTTTATTTAGGTTCATAAATATTACTCAATACATTAGAAAATTTTCTATCTATAAATTGGCGTGGTACTTGCTTATTGTTAGTTTTGTATATATCCTTCCGTAGATTGTTTTGTTGCTATCTCTCTTTCTCTATATGTAATTTGCTATCCATCCCTTTTTGTTGTACAAAACTGAGAGAATCAAAAGTTATAGAACATTTAATTGTACGAGTTTGATAGGCAACCCATTGATTGTTAGTGGGTTAATTGTTCGTTAATTGAGATTGAACATTTGAACTTTGTATATTATACTCAATAATTGCCTAAAGCCGATTTGACATTAACTTTGATTTATTGTTGTTTGTGATAGGTCGGTCAAATGGATGTAGCGAACAAAACCCCGGAAGGAACATCTAATCCTACATAAGAAAGTTCTTGTCAACCAACTCATGAAGTATCTTCTAATCCCACACCTAATGATAGGCAACAAGAAGAAGAAAATAATACAAGCTTAGAACTTGCGGCAAAGAAATTAAGAAGTGAAGTGTGGCTAGAATTTAAACACTGAATGTGTATGGTGTAAGAAAAAACTTAGTGGCACTTCAAAGAATAGAACAAATAACTTGAAAAATCATCTCAGTGGTTGTCAACAAAAAAAGTACAAGACTAGAACCCATGACAAATGGCAATCATTCCTCTTGCCTACTATCTCAGAAGGAAAGCAAGACTTGGGAGTTGGAACTTATAATTTAGAAAATGTGAAGAAGTTGATTGTTGAAGCTATTATTATGCATGATTATCCACTATCAATTGTGGATCACGTTGGTCTTAGAAGAGTCTTTGTTGCTCTCCAACCATTGTTTAAAGTTCTTACTCGAAACACAAGCAAGAAGGAGGTATAGAAAGTTTATGATTTTGAGAAAAAATGTGCTATGAAGATGTTAGATAACCATGAAGGAAGAGTGGCGATTACCACATATATATGGACTGGAAGCAATAAAAAAAGAGTGTATATGGCGGTTACGGCTCATTATATTGATGGATCTTGGTCTTTACAAAGTCGAATCTTGATATTAGGTCAAAAATATCAATATAAGTGAGTCAGACATCACACTCTTATTCAAATATTAAAGTATTTGATTTATGGCCTTATAGGACCTCTTTTTTATAAAGTATTTAATCTCTAATTTTTTTAAACTGAGACTTATTCACATTCGCCACAACTAGAGTTGGATATGCAAGCTAACCCGCCCCGCATAAGCCCGCATATTAAACGGGGCGAACAAGTTCATCACTTAATATAAACGGGTTATAATTGTTGGTCCGAGTACGGTCCTCATAAACCCGTGTGTTAAACTATTAACCTGCGGACTATTACATTTATAAAAAAATCTTTTTTAAAAAAATAAATCTAAAATATTTGATATTATAAAAATTCTGTGACATTTTTAAATTTATCTATCTTCTTTTTGCAAGTAATGAAACCAAAATAAATTCAACTGGTTCACATTATCATTTTTCTCTCCACATCACAGTCCTCAAATTCATAAGATAAACACAAATTATATGGCTTAAATAATGTTTAGGTCCTTATAAATTCGCGTTTTTTTTATATAGGTCCCTGTAAGTTTTTTTGTTCTAAATAAGTCCCTGCAATTACATTTTCTTTTGAAATTAGTCCCTGACGTCAACTTCCATTAAAAAAAAGCTGATGTGGCAAACGTTTTGCAGCGTTGCAGTGATGATGTGGTAAATAGACATTAATGAGAGATCTCATCCAAAACACAATTGATAAAATAGGGACTAAATCTAAAAACTCAAAAATACGTAAAATTAATGTTGACATAAAATCTCAATTTTAAGGGTTTACTTCAAATCCTTCAATCTTCAATTTCAAAATTGATTTTTTCTCTACAAGAATGTTATCATCATTAAACTCCCAACACTCTTTGAGGTCGTCAAAATGGCTCAAAGTCTGCAAAATGCAAAAACATTACAATATAACACTTGCTTTAAGCTACACCACCAAAAAGAAGAAAAAATAAAAGAGAAACTTGCTTTTATTTGTTTGAAAATTTTGAAGAGAACAAATCAAAATAGAAGGTTAAAGAGTGTTGGGAGTTTATTGACGATGACTTTTATTTTGTAGAGAACAAATCAATTTCAGAATTAAAGATTGAAGAATTTGAAGTAAACCCTTAGCTTGAAATTAGGATTTATGTCAACTTCAATTTTATGTATTTTTGGGTTTTTGAATTTGGTCCCTATTTTATCAATTGTGTTTTGGATTTGGTCCCTCATTAATGTCCACTTATCACATCATCACTACCACGCTGCAAAATGTTTGCCACATCAACTTTTTTTTAACGGAAGTTGACGTTAAGGACTAATTTTAAAAAGAAATGTAATTATAAGGACTTATTTTGAACAAAAAAACTTATAGGGAACTATATCAAAAAAGTGCAAACTTATAGGGACCTGAACATTATTTAAGCCAAATTATATTTAATAAGAACTTTGATAGTCTTGTTAAAATAATTAATGAAAATAACTTTAATAGTCCAAATCAATATTAAAAGTATAGCAAAAAATTATATATCAACCTATTCAAAAATAAAATAGCACTGTATTAATATATTGTATATGATTAACTAATGTTTTTTAAAAAAAATAATAAAGACGGGTTATATGGGTCAACCTGCGAACCTGCAGATTTAACCCGTATAACCCACAGTTTAACGGTCCAACTCACACGGGACAAAATATAAACGAGTCAAAAAATATGGATTTAAATCCGTGCAGACTGCGGGTTAAGCGAGTTGGACCTCTATCCATCCAACAAAGATTTGTATAATCAAGTGAACTTGAGTTGTTACTGTGGTTTTCAAAATGAATGTATTTTAGTAAAAATGATTGTTTTTAAATGAAAATCATTTATATATGTTTTTTTTTTGAACAAGGCAAAATGAAATATATATATATATCAGAACGAAGTCAACCCCAAGTACAAGATGTGCTAGAAGAAGACAACAAATAATACATCAAGAATCCATGTCCAGATCAAAAATAATGATACATCAAATACTCATACATAACAAAGAGTTCACCCACCAACTATGTAGGTTAACCCCCAACCCCGGGTACTGGCTCCTCAACCACCAGAAAGAATGTCGCTTGACCAGATCCAACAAATGAGAGACCGATTGCGTTGTACCTTTGAAAATGCGCTGATTGTGCTCAGTCCAAATAATCCAAACGCAAACAAGCCAAATGAGCTGCATAAAAGAACGTCGGGCCCGACTGCCACCTGCTGCTAAAATAAACTGAGAGAAGTGTGTGAATGGAGTCGAATGAGGCACCACAGCGAAACCAATCCATGACCTGATCAACCTCCACAAGGAACCGAAAACTCCGCATGTGAAGAAAAGATGCTGAGTCGTCTCGAGCCCTCCACAACCAGAAACACAATCCTGAGCCGCCTGTGTAAGAATGCCTCGTCGAGCCAAATTGTCCCTCGTCGGTAGTCGATCGCGAAGAAGTCGCCGAGCCAATATAGTCACCTTCAGAGGAACCTGGCGATGCCATATAAGATCGGCTGAAGCATCAAGTGGAATCGCCTCCTGAGTAGTCAATAACTGATAAGCGCCACTGACTGTATAACCCATCTCCGGATCAAACCGCCACCGCCATGTGTCTGGCTCCTGCTCCTGTATCTGAAAATCATGAAGTAAGACCTGACACTCCCCTTACATCTCCTCCTCCCATACCCATAACTGTCTCCGGCACTGCCAAGCCCCCCTCCTGCTCCCCACCCTAATGCAAACATCTCAGCCACCGAACACCGCTTGGTCTCTGCCAAGTCAAACAGACGACCAAACCGTGCCTTTAACGGTACTCCCCCCAACCACGGCTCCGCCCAGAAAGAAGTGTCCCGCCCATGCCCAACCCGTCTCACTACTCCCTCCGCAAACCAACCTCCGTCTGTCCCGATAACCCCATCCCTAATCTTCACTACCTCCCTCCACCACGGTGACCCTCTCCTCCCCCCCTCACCCAGACGACCATCCTCCACGCCGTACCTAGCTGCCAATACCCTGAACCACAAACCCCCCTGATCCACCAACATCCGCCAACACCACTTCCCAAGAAGAACAGTGTTAAACTCCCGCAATCGCCTGACCCTCAAACCTCCATACTCCTTACGCATACATATAGAAGACCAACTGACCCAAGAGACTTTCCTAAAATCCTCACCACCCCCCCAAAAAAAATTAAGTAAAATAATGTCTAAGGAAGAAACGATATCTGTGGGAGCTCTGAAGAAAGAAAGGGCATAGACAGGAAGAGAATCATTTACATATGTTAATATAGGTTTATTTCTTTTAATTTATTTTAATAATTATTAAATACGTTAATTATATATTGTTATATTTTAATTTATATTTCTTCAAAAAATATTTAATTTATTTATTTTTTTGGTAAATTAAAGGTATCTTTCGCGCGCAAGATTAATCCTTTTGAGATATTTGAGATCCATTTAAAGAGTTGACCTCCTCTAATAAATGTATATATTATTTTAATTTTAAAAATATCTTTATATTTTTTTTAACTATTTGCAAAGAAATATAAACGACATTTATTTAAAATTAGAGGAGCAATTTTTATTTGATTACTGTTCACAATTTTTTTGTCTTTATAAGATAACTCAAATTGTATGAATTGCTAATCCTCGTGGTGTTCACTATTTTTTTCTGGCGGGAGTAATATATCTCCCCGTACAAAATTAAAAAGTGTGTGCACTATTTTTCAATGTGTCATACATACAGTACATCTTACAAAATTAAGGACTTTTCTGGAACAATTGGCAAGCAGTGACAGGCAGGTCTGGATGGGAGGGATAGACAGATTCAGCACAAAAGTAGGACCCATCACTCACTGCTGACCTGACCTGACCCCATTGCAAAAGCAGAAAAATGCAAATGTGCCAACTTTTATATGATCTGGGACCCAATTTTTCTGAAACGACAAAAACACGTGTGAGGTGGGTTCGTCATCTCATATCATATTGTAAAAAAAGTAGTATTAGTAGTAGTAATAGTACAAATTTATCTCATGAAAAGTCACTTGGGGATTTGTAGCTGGTTAAGTAACTAGTTGAATTAAGGGGTAAGAAATATGAAGTCCAAGTTTACAAAGAAAAAATTTAACATTGCACTCCCGTTGTTTATCATTTGCCTAAAAATTCATGAAAAATCACTGTTCGGGCAAAGATGAAAACTAGACTTCCTCTCCTCATACAGGATTGTTACATGAGACAGTTTTTTTTTGTAGTATGATAAGTGTTTTTAGCATTTCTAAAATAAAATATAGCGTACATTTAAGATGGTAAGAATAAAAAATTAAAATAAAAATGTACCAATTTTTTTTTTAATAAAAGGCCTTTAATTTGTTGTGGTAAAAATTATAAACTTCAATTTTACCCTTCCGATCACGTTTTTAAATATAAGAAAAAATTTATTTTTAAATTCATTTGTAAAATAAGTTTATTCATATATAATTAAATTATATATAAAATAAGTTTATTTAAAAATCTATCACTTATATTTAAGATCGGAAGAAATATAAATTATATAATTTTTTTGGTTACAAGGATAAATTATATTTGTATTTGCAAAACCATTATAATTAATAGGCTTAAACATTATTTTAGTCTTTGTATGTACACGAAATTTTGGTTTTAGTCCCTGTATTGAATTTTGTTCAAAATAAGTCCCTGAATCAACCAATTTTTTTGATTTTAGTCCTTAAAGCGAAAATCCGCAGGAAAATTCGTAGAAAAATCTGCATGAAACTTGCGAATTTTCCTGCGAATTTTCGTTTTAGGGACTAAAATGAAAAAAATTGGTTGATTCAGGAATTTATTTTGAATAAAATTCAATACAAAAATTAAAACTAAAATTTCACGTACATAAAAGGACTAAAATGATGTTTAAGCCTAATTAATATAGTGCAGGTCAGCTAGTTCTTTCACATGTGATGAGCCCTTTGGTATAGACAAAAAAACCATGAGTCTGCTCTTTTATATAAATAAATAACCACATCTTAAAATGGATAAAGGATGGATATATGTAGAAGCTGAGGCTCTAGACGAGACTGCCACTTTGCATGGTCATTCATTGGGCATGGGACATATTCATTGATGTCGCTGACTTGCACATAAATATCTTCAATTCTTCATAAGTCTGTTCTATAGTATTTTCTAAAACTAATAATTTCCTAATGGATAAGTATATAAAGAATCTAACTTCTAAATCAAGTTTTGATACAGTAGCTACTTACTACTAGTATTTGGTCATTAATCATTCCCTCATAAAAGGCTAGAAAACAATGTCAAACTATGCATGATTATTAAAGGATAGAGATGTAGATGGATGGTGTACCAAAAAGAAAAAAGAGATGTAGATGGATGGAGGTTTTACTTCAAATTAAACAACCTAATATGATTGAATCAATGACTAACACACACTAAATATGTTTATTTTTATATTTCTTTGAAAACAGCAAAGAAATATTTTTCTATGTTGCTTCACATGCACGTTTTAATCCACATAATAAATTAGATTGATTACGGTGTACCACCGTAGTTTAGGTAAAAGTTATTAGGTTATCAAATATTAGTTGATTTAATGGTAATTGACAATGAATTTGATAAAGAGGATCACAATTTGATCTTTTGCAACTGCGTTTAGGAGAGAAATAAAATTATTTTATGTCAGAATTTACTCTGAACTCTAAACTAATAGACCTCTTATCCTAAAAACGTGAAAACAAAAACAAAAACAAAAATAAAAGTTACAACCACTGCTTAAAGTTTAACACACAAAGTAGTAATAACAAAAAATTAAAACTATTGAATTCAATTGATTAATGAATTTCAATTATAGAGAAATTGTGTGAAAATATTTATATTAAACCTTTGATTGATACTATATTATGATGTCAAAATTTATTTATCTATTGGTTAAACTCTATATTTTTTGAAAAATGCTAGGAGGTACGACAAAAATGTGTACGACTTAAACACATGTATATAATATATATGTGGCACAATCTCTTCATTTTCTATCGAGCACGTATTCCAATAAATCACATATTCAATGGTTGCTAGTTATTCGTTCAGTTGTCGTACATGATTTTATCGTGCCATATAGCACACCTCATATTTTTTTGTTAGAAGTTCCATATTATTTAGAGATATGACATAAATAGTCATTATAAATTTAGTGTAAACCTCAATTCTCAAACTAATTTTTGTCTTTGAGTATAGACTTTCCAAATTTTAATAGTAGAGTTGAGTTAGGACTAATATAAAATTTAAGATGGTATTAGAGTCTCTCTACGATTTGCTGAACTATTTTGTCTGACTGTCTGCAATCAGATTTCTGGTCCAACCCTCCACCATTTATATCCTCGCCTCAAGCCCAATAGCGCCGGGTGCAAGAAAGTATGTTAAGAAGTCTCACTGCGAGACAACTTGAATATGTGTTTATAAAATAAAGACAATTTTAATCATAAAGTCGGTTTTATATGGTTGAGTTAAAATTAATATAAAATTTAAATTTTTTATCACACGGTATCTATTGGACTAGTAGCTAGGGTCAAAAAAACAGTGAAAATATGAGTCTGGACTAGATTCCACACACAAAATTTCATGCAAGAGTGAATCATTTTTCAATCTCATGCTAATATAAGGAATAATATAAGAATTATAATGAGAAGGCTACTACTAGTTTGCTTTGAAATTTCATGAATCTGAAGATGCAGTGGGGAGACTATAAAGCTATAACACCATATTGGCAAAACCCCTGAATCCCACCAAACCACTGAATTGCCAATAGTTTATGACATGGCTTATGTCCAATGCTTTAGAAATAAATTGGAAAGAGAGGGACCTTTTGGTTTTGTTAGTTCCCCTGGGGTCCTACAAATTGATGTGTTATAGAATCCAACATAGATGGCCAATAAAGAAAAAATTGGGAGAAAAATATAATAGACATTAACTGATCAAAGTTTGCATGACAGCTCATTCCCTTTAGTGGTAGGTAGTTTTCTTCTGAGTTCTCTTTTGCTAATTTGTGAGTGCTCTTTTAAAAAGACAAAGAAAACTACTAAAAAATGTTGAGTGGACAAATAATTATATGTGTTTTCTAACTAGGAATCTCTATGCCTAGTTATAGATTAATTTATTAAGTTTATGTTAATACTTCCTTTTGATCTTTAATATAAAAAGATTTTTACTTTTTAGATTTATTGATAATCTATTGTATTTAGTCAATAATGTAGACTAGATACATTAGATTTTCAATGAATCTAAAAGTAAAAATCCTCTTATATTAAGAACCAGAGAGAATATATGTAATAGTGACTATCGGAGAATTGTGGCAATTCCCTGTAATTATATAGAAATTTAGAGTGTAATTTTTAATATATCAAGGCAAATCAACATAATTTTAATATATTCAGTGAGTCTATAAATGCTCCCTTTTTAGAGAAGGAAATTAGACGTATAATGTACCGATTGTGATAGTCTTAAAAATTAGTGGCTATATATATAATTTCATTTGGATTTATAAAGTAACTCAATTGATGATATTAAATGTGATCTTTTGAGATATGTGACGAAATTTCATGTCAACAAACACATCGTGAAAGAAGGTAACAATTCATCGTATTGTCTCAATTTCAATAACTCTCATAAATTATGGGATTACAAATCCATTCCATTAGTTGTATGTATAAAGTGTTGGCAAAATAGAATATGAATGGTGATCAACAAGGTCATATACGAAGAACAATCAACTTTCATTAAGTATAAGGGCAAATCTTAGATGTGACATTCATAGTTAGCGAATCAGTTGATAAGGCCAACAAAAACAAATTGTACTTTTTTAAGTTGAATTTAGCGAAAATTGTACTTTTATAACGCAATTTAGTGAAAATTTTGCAAATCTCAATGAATCATAGTCTGTGTTTTTGTGAAAAGTGACGAAGGTGAAATATTGGCGAGTTTTTGAGAATATTGGTAAATTCAATCTTGGTTAATGACATTGAAAATATGACGAAAGATTTTAGGGTTTAAAATGGACTAAGACAAGGAAACTCTCTGCTCCATTTTTTATTGGATAAATCATACACAAGACACATATTTTTCCATAGTTATTTAGTTACAATGTGATTTTTACCTTTTTTTTTTTTTTGAGGAATCAATGTGATTTTTACTAACTAAATTAAACATTAAACTTGATATCAAAAAATTAAATTAGACATTGAACCACTTTGAAGTGAATTATTTAAAAAGAAGAAAATCAAAATCAAATTTAAAGTTAAAGTTTAGTTATTTTCGACTTAAAATATAACCAACTATCTATACCATTTGTACGAACACACAAATATTTAGCTAATTTGAAAAGATAATATTATGCGTGTCATTTTTTTTAATAATTTATGAAAATTATTTAAAACTCGCACAAAATATCTGACACTATCAAGTGCGGATAATGATATATGTGTTCTATATTTAGTTTTGTTGAATTGCTCGTGTAACAAAAGCATATTTATTAACATGAGTAGTATTAGTAATACTCCTTTTTTACAATAAGTAAAAATTATTATGTTTTAAAATACTAAAAAATATAAAATGATATTCTAAATGAGAGTAAAATCTGACAACTTGAGAACCAAGAATCTAAATTTTGTCCATTACTAGTTTATTTTTCATTTTTTTTGTCTTTTATCAATTTTGATTTTATTTTTTTGTCCATTAGCAAAAAAATTCAAAAGTTTAAAAAGAATTTTTTTTGAAAATCAAAATCAAAGTATTCATACAGTCACACACACACACACTACACTAACCCATTACCTACCTCGAGTGAAGAAACCAATGAAAATAATATAAACCAAAAAAAACACTTTCATTCTATTCTTATCAAAAATCAATTAGGGTTTCATTTTTTCTCTAATCGTTTCATCATGAAGAAAACCTTTGCCCCCAATTACAACAACAACAACAAC
The DNA here is from genome assembly GCA_951804385.1 of Trifolium dubium. Taxonomy (NCBI): domain Eukaryota; kingdom Viridiplantae; phylum Streptophyta; class Magnoliopsida; order Fabales; family Fabaceae; genus Trifolium; species Trifolium dubium. Next base: position 17,820,834 of record OX638064.1, on the reverse strand, counting down.
AACAACCCTAACTTCCACCGTCCACCACCTCAACCACCGCACGGTTTTACTCCGTGTCCTGTTTTCCGTCACCGGAAACCCGGATTTCACTCCAACCACCGTGTTGATCGTCCTCCAGAGCGAACTCCACCTTACCGTCCTCCCAATTTTGTTGTCAAGCTTCATCTCGGCCGCCGTTCTCTTCACCGGGAAGATGTCGAGTGTCTGATCGGAAAATGTAAACCTAATCCTGAAAATTTCTCGTTTTACCCTTGCGATGGTGTTGCTGCTACACTCAATTTTGTTCAGTGGACGGATGCTCGTGATGCTGTTGTTTGGTTCTGGGAGTCGAGGTTTAATGACGGTCATGATTTTACGCCGGAGTTGATCTCGAATGTTATGGTGCCTTCGGATAGGTTTGAGCTTGAAGGTAATCTTCGAAGGGCTTTTGCGAGATTTGTGAAGGGTTTGATGGAAGGGAAGGAAGTTAAGAAGTGGGTGGATGAGTGGGATCGATTGTCGAAGGAGATTGAGAGTGTTACGAGGTTGTTGGGTAAGCCTTTTGCTATTAGGGTTCAGCAACAGAATATTCAGATAAAGAAAGGGCTTGTTGAGGAGAAGAATTTGGTTGAGAGGAGATTGAAGGAGTTTGAGTTTGCAATGGAGTGCATTTTGCAGCATCTTGGAGAGAATGGTAATGTGGAGAGTGATGATGGTTTTGTTCCTGTGTTTAAGTTTGGTGGAAGATTTGATTGGGAGAAGATTCACAGTCTCATTGTCAGAGAATGTCGCAGGCTCAACGAAGGGTTGCCCATTTATGCTTACCGGAGGGAAATTCTTCAACAAATACTTCATCAACAGGTATCCAATAGAAGTTTTTATTGTAAGAGTTTAATTGCTTGAAAAAAGTTGTTTTTTATTGTAATTCGTTCATGTGATCATGGAAATGTGTATAAGTTTGCGACTTTAGTATTTGTGGGTTGCGCAAAAAAGGCATTTTGTTTTGCCAGTGCATACTATTCTATATAGATTTTATGGTTTTTCTTATGGGTAGAATATGTGCAGATAACCGTGTTGATTGGAGAGACTGGTTCGGGGAAGAGTACGCAGATAGTGCAGTTTCTTGCGGATTCCGGCATTGGGGCTGATGAGTCAATTGTGTGCACCCAGCCACGCAAGATTGCTGCCAAGTCATTGGCTCAAAGGGTCCAGGAAGAAAGTAGTGGATGTTATAAGGAAAGTTCAATCCAGTGTTATTCGACATTTTCATCCTGCGACAAGTTTGATTCCAAGATAGCATTCATGACAGATCACTGTTTATTACAGCAGTACATGAGTGATAAGAATTTGTCTGGGATCTCGTGTATCATAGTTGATGAGGCTCATGAAAGGAGCTTAAATACTGATCTACTGTTAGCGTTGATAAAGAATTTACTTTGTAAGAGGATTGAAATGCGGCTTATCATCATGTCTGCTACGGCCGATGCAAAGCAGCTATCTGATTATTTCTATGGTTGTGGAATTTTTCATGTGGTTGGGAGAAACTTCCCTGTGGAGATGAGATATGTTCCTGCTGACTATGGAGAACATTCTGGTTCTGCTGTTGTGGCGTCATACGCTTTTGATGTAGTCAAAATGGCAGCTGAGGTTCACAAAACAGAGAATGAAGGAACTATTCTTGCCTTTCTGACGTCACAGTTCGAAGTAGAATGGGCCTGTGAAAAGTTTAAAGCCCCATCTGCAGTTGCTCTGCCCTTGCATGGGAAACTTTCATCCGAAGAGCAATTTCACGTTTTCCAGAATTATCCTGGAAAAAGAAAAGTGATATTTTCAACAAATCTTGCAGAGACATCAATTACAATTCCTGGTGTTAAGTATGTGATAGATTCTGGGTTGGTTAAAGATTGTCGATTTGATCCTTGCAGTGGAATGAATGTACTTAAGGTTTGCTGGATCAGTAAGAGCTCTGCTAATCAAAGGGCTGGTCGTGCTGGGAGGACTGAGCCTGGCAGGTGCTATAGGATGTACTCAGAAGCTGATTATCAGTCTATGGAACTAAATCAAGAACCTGAGATTCGAAGAGTTCATCTTGGTGTAGCGGTTTTAAAGATCCTTGCTTTGGGGGTGAAGAATGTGCAGGATTTTGATTTTGTAGATGCTCCAAGCCCTAGCTCTATTGAGATGGCGATCAGGAATCTAATTCAATTAGGTTTCATTAAACAGAACAATAATGTTTATGAACTAACTTATGAAGGTAAGTATTTGGCAAAAATGGGGATTGAACCTAGGCATGGTAAACTTATTCTTGGCTGTTTCCAACTTGCTTTGGGTAGAGAAGGCGTTGTTCTTGCTGCCATGATGCCCAATGCTAGTAACATATTTTGCAGATTTGGTAATGAAGGTGATAAACAAAGATCTGATTGTCTCAAAGTGCAATTTTGCCATTCGGATGGTGACCTTTTTACCCTTCTCTCTGTATACAAGGAATGGGAAGCTCTGCCTCGAGAAAGGAGAAACAAATGGTGTTGGGAAAACAGCATCAATGCCAAATGTATGAGGAGATGCCATGACACAGTTTTGGAGTTAGAATCTTTCCTAGAGCGTGAACATGGCTTTGTTGTTCCAAGTTACTGGCGTTGGGACCCTCATACACCTTCTGTTCATGATAAGAATATGAAAAAGGTTATACTGTCCTCATTTGCTGAAAATGTAGCCATGTTCTCTGGACGCAATCAGCTTGGTTATGAGGTAGCACAAACTGGACAACATGTTCAACTGCATCCATCTTGTTCCTTGCTTGTATTTGCTCAAAGGCCTAGTTGGGTAGTTTTTGGCGAGCTTCTTTCAGTCTCTAATGAATATTTGGTCTGTGTGAGTGCTGTTGACTTTCAATCATTTGACAGCCTTCAACCTCCTCTGTTGTTTGATGTATCCAAGATGGAAGAGCGAAAGCTGCAGATGAGGACATTGACTGGTTTTGGCACTGTTCTTCTCAAGAGATTTTGTGGGAAAGGCAATAGTAATTTGCTTGGTCTTGTTTCACGTATTAGGAAAGCTTGTATGGATGAAAGAATCTCCGTTGAAGTGAATGTTGATGACAATCTCATCCAGTTATATGCCGCTTCGCATGATATGAATACAACTAGTATGTTGGTGAATGATGTTTTAGAATATGAGAAAAAGAGGTTGCGCACTGAATGTATGGAAAAATGTTTGTATCATGGGTCTGGTTCCTCATCACCTATGGCCTTGTTTGGGTCTGGTGCTGAGATAAAGCATTTGGAACTTGATAAGCAATTCTTGAGTGTTGATGTGTGTCACCCAAACATAAATGCAATTGATGATAAGGAGCTCCTAATGTTTTTTGAGAAGAATACCTCAGGTTGTATATGTGCCGTGTACAAGTTCCAAGGCATGGTGAAGGATGTTGATGATAAAGATAGAGAAAAGTGGGGCAAGATAACATTTATGTCCCCTGATGCTGCCAAAAGAGCGGTTGAGCTGGATGGAGAAGAGTTTTGTGGTTCGTCCTTGAAAATATTTCCTTCACAATCAGCTATGGGAGGGGATAAAGCATTTTCATTTCCTGAAGTTAAAGCAAAAATATTTTGGCCTCGTAGAGCTAGCAAAGGATATGGCATAGTTATATGTGACCAAAGTGATGTCAATTTCATCTTGAGAGATTTTTATAACCTTGCAATCGGAGGGAGGTATGTTCGTTGTGCAATCAGTAATAAGTCTTCGGATGGTATCATGATAAGTGGGCTTGACAAAGAGCTTTCCGAAACTGAAATTTTAGATGTACTGAGAACTGCTACAAGTAGAAGGATTCTGGACTTTTTCGTGGTGAGGGGGGAAGCTGTTGGAAATCCGCCATGCAGTGCCTGTGAAGAGGCACTCTTTAAAGAAATTTCCCCCTTAATGCCCAAACAAAACCCTCACATTAGTTCGTACCGTGTTCAGGTTTTTCTGCCTGAGCCGAAGGATTCTTTCATGAGAGCTTTAATTAATTTTGATGGAAGATTGCATTTAGAGGCAGCAAAAGCTTTGGAGAAACTTGAAGGAAAGGTGTTGCCTGGATGTCTTTCATGGCAGAAGATAAAATGTGAGCGATTGTTTCACAGCTCCTTGATATTTCCTGCTCCGGTGTATCATGTGATTAGGGAACAACTGGAAAAAATTCTTGCAAGCTTCAACAATTTAAACGGTATTTCATCATGCTCTTTTTTTTTTCTTTCTTTTCTAGATGCTTTTAATTCATCTGTTGATGCCTTTCTTAAAATCCAAGCCTTTTATTTACAGAGATGGCTGCAACTTAATATGGCCCCTAAAAAATGTTGATATCCCTCCCCCCGTGTCTATTGTACAATTGTGTTGATTTAAAGAAAATAAAAATAATGGTTGTATCTAGTAAAACTTCAGCACTACGTTTTTGTGCTTCTCCTATGGAAACATGTTTGGAAAAATGAAAGTAGTAGGAGTAGTTTTTTTTTTCTTGAGTTGGTTCCATTTTTTACTTGTTTCTTAGCAGTTGATATAAGGACATGTTTGTTTGAGATCAAAACAATTTAAGGTAGTGTACAAGGTTATTTTCATTTTTTTAAATGGAAACTATTATTTGTTTGGTTACAATTATGAAAAGCACCGTTTATTTTGAAACTTGTTTTAAGGATATTTTTGTCCTAAGTAATTCATTATTTTGGTTGTTAGTTTGTCACGTTATCTATTAAATCTTTCCTTCCCAACAGTTACTTATTTTAGCTTCTCAAATTAATATAAATTTTATGAAGCTTTGCAACATTTTACAAGTCACATGAAAGAATAATCTATTTTGAGGAAACAAATCTTCCAGATTGATCTAATCTAACATCTATTACTGGATAAATTATCTGTTATCACCCATTTGAAGCTGATATAATTTTTGTTGCACAATTGTAACATTGACAAATTATTATTACATATAGGCACTATTAAATTTCAGAAGTTGAATTTTACAAACTGGCCATCCATGGTTTTTATTGGAAGCCTATTATATTGTGAGACAAGTTTAATTGCATTTTCTTTAAACAATCTTATTACAAATTGACTGTTGACAATAATTGGTCTTCTTATTGTTAGGTCTTGAGTGGAACTTAAACAGGACTGCTACTGGCTCCCACCGATTGAAGATAACAGCCAATGCCACAAAAACAGTAGCAGAAGTTAGGAGACCTTTGGAAGTGCTGTCTCGAGGGACAATCATCGAACATGACAGTCTCACCCCTGCCGCTCTACAGCTCATGTTGTCCAGAGAGGGCTTTAGTCTTAAAAGCTCAATACAGCAAGAGACTACAACTTACATTATTTTTGACAGGCACAACCTGAATTTTAGGATTTTTGGTTCGCCAGACAAGATCACTTTGGCTCAGCAGAAGTTAATTCAATCTGTATTGTCCATACATGAAAAAAAGCAGTTAGTAATCCCTCTGAGAGGGAAGGACCTACCTTCTGACTTAATGAAGCAAGTGGTTAAGAATTTTGGGCCAGATCTTCATGGACTAAAAGAAAAGGTACCTGGAGCTGATCTTAAACTTAACACACGCCAACAGATAATCTTTCTTCATGGCAACAAGGAGTTGAAACCAAGAGTAGAGGAAATAACTTTAGAGATTGCAGGTTCAGGCCATCATTTAGTTGATAGACTTGACACGGGACCCAGTTGCCCAATTTGCTTGTGTGATGTTGAGGATGGATATCAACTCCAAGGCTGTGGTCATTTTTTCTGCCGGTTGTGTCTGGTGGAGCAGTGTGAATCTGCTATAAAAAACCAAGGCAGCTTCCCGATATGTTGTGCTCACAAGGATTGTGGAGATCCTATTCCGCTTACAGATTTCAGAACTCTTCTGTCAAATGATAAGTTGGATGAACTTTTCAGGGCATCTTTAGGAGCTTTTGTAGCTTCAAGTTCGGGAACTTATAGGTTTTGCCCGTCTCCTGACTGCCCCTCAATTTATCGAGTTGCAGATTCTAACACAGCTAGTGAACCATTTGTTTGTGGGGCATGTTATTCAGAGACTTGTACCAAATGCCACATAGAGTATCATCCGTACCTCTCGTGCGAAAGATACCGAGAGTTCAAGGATGACCCAGACTCATCTCTGAAGGAGTGGTGTAAAGGGAAAGAACAAGTAAAAAGCTGTTTTGCTTGTGGGCAAATAATTGAGAAGATAGATGGGTGCAATCACGTTGAGTGCAAGTGCGGAAAACATGTCTGCTGGGTTTGCTTGGAAATCTATACAACAAGTGATGAATGTTATGATCATTTGAGAACTATACACATGACCATATAAATTGCTATTTGTGTTGTAATTTGAAGTAGTGGTATATAATATTATGTACATCAACGGAAGAAAATGTAAATTTTATGTGTGAGCTATTGTATATATAGTAGCAGTTTGGTACTACTTGTACTATACACGAAACTTCTTTAACATAAGTTGCATCATTTGGGTCTTTTCCTTTTCTTACATAGTATCATATATAGTTAATAAAAAAATACATGGTATATCATAAGACCATTCCGATTATATTGCTAAACTGGAGTAACTCTGTAACTGTTGTACAGAATAACAGAATGGTGGTCATTGGCAATTCGCACAATGGATATTGGTAATGAAATTATATGAGTATTAACTAACATAAAGCAAAATTTTGTATATGTAGATTTTCATTCGTGAATTTACGTCACATCTGCAATGGCATAACGATTATTGTCGATTAGTATCTCCAAGCAAGGGCAGTGGCAACCCCAATTCCCAATGAAAAAATCAAAGCTAGAACCCATATGACACATGCCGTTTCTTCATCTTGGCTTTCTTCACCAGGTAATCCTACAGCTCCCTTTGTTGATCTGGCACAACAACTAGACATCGATGTTGCTGGTTGTCGCTGCAGGTTCATAACTTGAAGCTCAAGTAATCTCACCCTTTGGCGGCAAGCAAACAACTGCATAGCCTCTTCCAGCAAAAGAATCGATAGTCCATCCCTCTCTTTGCTCAGAATTGCTGCCATCTTTTCTGCCTCTCTGGCCCGCGTTTGAGATGCTTCGAGCGCCTTAAGAAGCTCCATTTTATCCTTTTCATCATGACCATTTTCGAGCCGGTAAGTACCATAGTGTTTACTATCTTGCTCCTCTTCTTTGCCTGAAATGTTACAGACCCTATTCATGGACAATAGAACAGTTTTATCTGAACCAAGAAAAACCTTGGAAGGCGGAGGAAGATCACAGTTCTGCATAAGGTCAAACCCTGCAGAATTGTGAGAAACTTTGAAACCCATAACCCGATTCCTTACTCTTTGACTAATCTTATTTTGTTGGCCACCCATTAAAAATCCCAATCTTTTTACGATGAACGATGAAGTTTATACAGATGAAGAAATGGGTTAATTTCTTAATGGTCTAATGTTGAGAATTGCAAGTAGGAAATGAAAATATGCAGGTTGAAGTGTGGAAGGAAAAAAAGTGGTAGGTTTTGGAATTGGTGATTGTGTGAAAGCATTGAATTCATAGGGGAAAACGTGATGAAGAAGCAGTAATTTTTGTGATTAGGAATTAGTTTGCTTTGTAAGTAACTCTGATTTTGATGCTTCAAGAATTCATTGCTTGCAAGTTTGGTTAAATTACCACTAGGACATAGAGAGAGGGAGAGATTCCTATTTCATTATAAAACGCCACATGTTTTATTTCTTTCAAATTCAGTTTTTATTTCTTTATTTTAATTAAATTCATAAACATGATGAAATTCTGTGTAAAAATATGCTGTAAAATTTGGACTTTCAAAAATTGAACCAAAATGTGTAAGTTGACTGACTCAGTTTTATCTCAACTTTGACGGCCACAATTCATGTAATTTTTCTGATTCTCTGTTTGAACTGTACTACAGTACTAGTAGTACTAAATACTAGTAACATTGTTTTCGTTGATAAAATTAAGTTTAAATGAGTTGGATTTGAGATTTCCACAGAGTCAAAATTTGAATTCAATGTAACAAACGGGGTTCTTACGCCACGAATGAGAGTTTAAACCACGTCCTTGCGCAATAGAGTCAACTCTTTGCCATTTGAACTATGCTATTAACATAATTTTGGAGTTGAAGGTTTAGGGGGTAAACGACTGAAATTTTGGACCAATTGTAAATTGCTTGCTTTTAGACTACACTTAAGAATGAGAAGCGTTCAAGTCTTCCCACAAAGCCAAAAAATATTCTTCTTTTCTAGTCTTTACCAAAATAAGCAAAATAAAATGCCAATGTCAAGTTAATGATATACCCCCTCAGTCCCATATTATAAGCCTATGGACTAATTTCACATATATTAAGAAAAGTTGGTAGTGTAATTATTATGTCTAGTTTGAATGTAAATTTATTAAATTGTCTTTTGTTTGTATGTGTATTTAATTTGACTTTTTGTATTTCAATAAGTTAGTGTAATAATTAAGGGTATGTGTAGAAAAAATAATAATAAATACACCTAGTAATTTGTAAAAGACTTATATTTTGGTATTTTTGAAAGGGTGCTTATAATTTGGGATGGAAGGAGTAATAATTGTGTGTATAATAAGTATTCCCTCTGTCCGAAATTATAAGTATCCTTTCAAAAAAATTCAAATCTCAAAATATAAGTTCTTTTACAAATTATTAAGTGTATTATTTATTACTTTTTTCCTTACGCATACTCCTAATTATTACTCTAATTTGTATTGAAATACAAAAAGTTAAATCAAATACACATACAAACAAAGGACAATTTAGTAAAATTTATACACAAACTAGACATAATAATTACACTTTTAAATTTTTTTAATATATGTGAAAAAAGTCAGAAGCTCTTATATTATGAGACGGAAGAAGTATTTTTGAAGAAGCATTTACCATTGAGATGAATAATTTATTTATTTATTTATTTGAAGAAAATGAGGATTGAGGGCCGAAGCCCAAAAAGAGAAAATTACATATTAATGAAATCAGGGGTAATGAAATGCTTTTTTTATTAAAAATAAGGATATTCATTCATTCAAATTGATAGAATACACTTTACCAAAAAAAATAAAATTGATAGAGTACATCAATGTAATATAAATTCAAAATAGCAAAAAATAAAAAGGATAAAACTACGAACAAACAAGTTCACATAATCCATGTTAATAGCATAAAACGACAAATTGTATATGTCTACAAATATAATTATATTGAAGTGTCTGGAATACTCATGCATTCAAATCATAGTGTCGATAACACTAAAATTATTGATTGGATCTGCACCATATTGAAATACACCGCACAAAGACGGAAATACAATACACCGTACTAAGACAAGAAAACAAAACAAAAAATTGCACTAAAATGACAAAATAAAAAAAAATAAGAGAGAGAAAAACTAAATATATGTGTAAATCAACATTTATTTAACAAAAGGAGATAAAGAAATATTGAAGTTTATAGTGAAATGTTGTTTAGTATAAGAAGGAGGAGGAGGAGGGGGCGGCTAGAATTAAAACGTGTGAAAAGTAGAAAAGGTTGTGAATTGAAGTTTATAGTGAAATGTTGTATAGCAAATATAGTTCGGTGAATAAGTTAAGAATTGTTGAGAGAGTTTTAGAAGATTTTAGATTCAATTATTCTAAAAATTAACATAATATTAATAATAATGTGAATCGAATTAAGAATTTTTTTTTTATAGACAATGTTAGTTGTTAGTAAATAATATAGGGACATGTTAACATGTGCCATTGAGACACATTTTAATATACTAAAGATAGAAATTTGACATTGGAAATTGTATATTTTAATTATTGTAAAAATAATAAAAAAATATTTTGTTCTAAACACAATTACTATTTGTAGAATCATTAACACGTGCCCTTAGCACACACATTAACATGACCCAATAATATATTACAATCTCTTTTTGTCATTCAACAAAGAAGATTTTCATACAAAAAGACACACTTGACATACAAGAACCAGACACAATGAGATAATGATTGCCTATTTTTTTTTTCCTCCCATTGTAGTTTTTGTACATTTGGAACTGTTTTGATTTTGTTCCTTTCTTATAACTGAACCTCTTTTTCCGCTGAGTACACTTTGTGTTGATCTAATGAACTAAAATATTTTCATTTTTTGGCGTTTTAAAAAAAACAATGAGATAATGATTGCTATGTGCTTTAACATGTTTTATAGGCTTTAACTAAAATTATTTAAATTTTGTCAATAGGAAAAAAAACTATTTAAACATCATCAAAGAAATCTAGCTAATAAACGTCATCACACCACAAACCTAACACCATAAGCAACTTCAAATGTAAAATGTTTAAAGATATTAAATGAAAATTATTAACACCAATATAATGTTTGTATTAAATATTTTTCTTTTGTATGCAAAAATTTGTTGAATATTTATACCACCACATCCGTTGCAAATTTTATATATTTATATATGTAGAAACACATTATTATGTATTGGCATGAGCAGTGGCAGAGCCTAAATTATTTTTAAAGTTTGAGCAAAATTTTAAATTTAAATAAGCATTTTAGATTTAATTAAAAAAATATCAATTTTATCCTCATTAATCTTTAAAAATTTCAGTTTTACGCTAAATTAACCTCTAAAATATAAAATGATTATTTTACAATGAATAATCTCAATTTTAAACAAAAAAAATATTAATTTTCCCCTAAATACCAAAAACATTCGATTGAGCACGAGCACGGACAAGTGCCGGGGGTAGCCGGGTGGTGAATCCGCCCATGGGCATGAGAAAGTCAATACGAATAAAATTTTAAAAACTTGTGACTATTTTTAAAATATCAACATTAATATAGTGCTTTTTTCGGTAGAACATTAATACAATGTTTCTATTAAATATATTATTATTTTATATGTAAAATACCATTAAAAATTTGCATCGCGCCCATTTTGGATTTTATGTTTTTGTATATGCGGAAGCAAATTTTTTTATATGAACCGGTATGAGTAAATTGAAATGATAAAATTTTGAAAACTAATGACTATTTTCAAAATATCAACATTAATGTATTGTTTTTATTAAATATTTTGTTATTTTATATGTAAAACACCGTTAAATATTTGCACCACGAATCCACTTGAGTTGGTCTAATAGTGTTGACTTGAGACCTTGAAATGTGCTCCTCCTAAAAGACTCAAGTTTGATTTTCTCTTATAATTTGAGTGAGCTAATTTAAATTCTTAAAAAAATAAATATTTGCACCACATCCGTTGTGGATTTCATGTGTTCATATTTATGGAACAAATTTTTACGTACCGGTATGAGAAATTTGATTTTGGAAACTCGTGACTATTTTCAAAATATCAACATCGATGCAGTATTTGTTAAATAATATTTATTTTACTATATTTATGTTATAATACATTATTTTTTTCTTATTATTTAAGAGTCTAATAGTTGGTATTTGAAATAAAAAAATAAGACTCAATATTTTTTACCAATTGAGTTAGGCTCATGAGGATAAAATCAAACGACTTTTACTTGAGTTATCTATTGTAGTAGTATAGCTATCCAAACTTGTGGTGCGAATAAACTACCCATAGAGAGAGAGAGAGGAAATGAGAGATCAATATGATAAAATAAAAGAAAAAACAATAAAATTAATTTTGAATGTTTTTATATTACTTTTAATATTTATTTTTAATTTATTCTTCATACATATGTTGAAGACTAAGTTACAACCACTTTTGATTAGATATGCATCATGAAAATTCATTCTCATCCATTCTTCATTCTTTGTGTTAAATATGAACTTGAAATCATACATATCATACGTGAATGAATATTATTAGGGATGAATCCAAAAACCATTAAACAAGAAGTCGAAAAATTATCATAAATCTCATTGAGGAATTATAATTATTTTCATGTAAGCTATAATTTATTTTTAGAAGTATAAAGAAAATATGAAAAAAAATTGAAAACCAACTTAAGAACACAACATAAACTCTCTCAAACAATCTCATAATTTGTTTCTCTTTTTGTTTCGTTGTTCTTTCTTGACTTTGTAACATAATTTGTCACTTCTTGTACACCTTGTACTGGAAGGACTACTTTGGTATGTTTTAATAATATTTATTCATTTTGGCTTTTTTTTAAAAAAATCTTACAAGTGTTTGTGTCATTTGATAAATTTAAGGCAAAATTAGAATTCATTCTTTAATTTAATTTCAAGTGACATTTTCGTCTGTTTTTCAATTTTGAAGTCTTTAATTTGTTATAAAATGTCAACTTCGTTATGTTTTTAATAAAAATTCTAAAAATTCATAAAATTCATTAAAAACCCACAAAAATCATCACAAAACTAACTTCATAGAAAAAAATGCAAAATTTCATCAAAACTTCATTTTCTCTCTCGTCAATCAACCTAACACCATAACCCCTTGAAAAGATCTTCATCTTTGATTTTTCTTCAATTTCTTTTGTATGGACACAAGTTGGAATTTGGTTATGGTTTTTTATTTATTTATTTATTTTTTAAATTTTGGTTATGGTTTTTTTTTTTGTATGAGTGGGAAAAAAGTTTAAGGTTATATAGAAAAATGGATTTATACGATTTTAGGTTTGTTAGATTTTTAAATGAAACCTGGATTTCTATATTTGTATGATCAAGATATGGGTTTGTTTATGAGTTTTTCATGAGTTTTTTTTCTTTCTATATTTAATAAAAAAGATATCAATTTTAACATTTTATAGCATAAAGAATTAAATTAAAAAAAGATAAAAGACAAAAATGCTATCTTGATTTAAGTTAAAAAATGATATTTGTAATTTTGCATAAATTTAAATAAATTAATCCAAATACGCTTCCAAAATCCAACCATAATCTCTTTTTCTAAATCATTGTTCTCACCTTCACCTTCACCTATTTCATGTCCCATCATAATATTTTACCAAAAGATTCTATTAGTTTCACTCTTTTTATCATTGTTCTCACCTTCACCGTCATGTCTCATTTACAAGGTAACGAGACATTTAATAAGAAGATACATAGACTTCTGTTTTGCCAGAAATGAATGATATCACAAAAGTAGCATTGTTTCATGTTACAAGTATAAGATCCATCTTAGTACATACACAAGTAATGTTGTTTCATGTTACATGCAATGTATAATATCTATCTATACACAAGCCTAAAACACACAACATTTAAGCTAACTTCACAAGCTTTTTGTTAATGTGTCAATACGTGAACAAGACTAGTAGAATTTCCGGTATATATTTGGTTCCAGTATTCGTCGAAAGAAAGCACTGTCAATTCGCCATTTGTAAAATTGATTTTCGATACACACTTGCCGGTCACTATGTTGTTGATATATACGGTTGAACATACGTATCCTTGTGAATCAATCTTGTTACCGTAGGACATATAGGAAATATTCGTTGCATGGTAACGAGTTCTCCATGATAGTTCCAAACATAAACATCTTGATTTGTGAATGTAAAATGTAATTTTCTTTTGTGAATAAAATAATAGCTGGATTTTATCTTGAACATGTCAATCTTCCTAACCTCTACCATTATTTTGCTTTGAATGTTAAAAGAGTTGGAGAATTTGTCCCTGTTTTTTTTTTTTCACGAGAACATAGTTTTGAGATATTTGTTATATCATTTGTATCTGCCTATTTCTTTGGACCGAAACATTAAGTAGTATAATCTTTTTCACATTCATAATTTGTCCTTATCACAAATATGAGTTAAAACAGAAACAAACATAGATTATAACTTTAACTATAAGTAGTATAATCTTTTTCAAACCAATTACGTGTTTCAAGTATTCATAGAGGAATTCATCCCACTTTCCTAAATTTAAGAGATTTAGCTACTAATGATAGTAAGACAACTAAATAAATTATACAGAGAAGAAGCCTAAGGCTCGTGGAAAGGTGTGTTTAATTTAACTTACTTAGATCAATGATACTAATCTCTTCTATGATATATATGATTGGACTTGGTGACCAAAATAACCTTGAATACATAAACTTGATTTGACAAATTCCTTCTTCTTCTTGTTGTTGTTGTTGTTGTATAGAACTAATTGTTATATTAATTAATTATATCTTCAATTCCATTTAGAAACGTCAAAAGGCAGCAGAAGAGAAGACTCGTCAAAAGGAAAAGGACTTGAGAGAATATTTGAAATGGTGTATTGTATACCTGTTTGTGTGTTAGTTAGTCCCTCGAGAATTAACTGTTTTTTTAACATTCCTACTCATTGATTGGCAGGTACATTCCGCATTTTGCCCGTTTACAATGGAATCTTCTGAATTCCATGGCTAAATCAAAGAAGAATCGTGGCAAAGAACAAAATGATTTCGATAACAGGGTCTTGGATGGTGATATTACTGTAAGATCGCTTATGACTGATTTGGCACTAGAATTTCAACGGAAAGATGGAGTTTCGGTAAGCTGATATGTATTTTTTTTTTGGTACGGATAAGCTAAGTTGATATGTATGTGTTAGCCAAAATAATATGTATTATTATTATGTCATGCAATGGGTAGCATAAACTTATCTCTTCTTCATGAAATTTTGTTACAATCGGTCTGGATTAAGTTCTCAACTAGATACATGTCAATCCATTAGTATAGCAGTTCCATTCAGTGGATAGTGAATGTTAACTTGGGTACCGGATTCAAACATAGCCACAGGTTCTCTTCAGTGGATGGTGTTTTCCTTTCCTTACTAAGAAACAAAGCAAACATGATTTTTGAATTTGATGAAATTTTGTAATCTGTGTATGCAGTTGGACTATGAAGATTATGATTCAGACTCATCATGTCCCTGTCCTACAAATAATCCATATTATTGCGCCCCTGAATCTGATGATGAAAATGAGTACAATTATTCAGAACACGATATGTGCAGGTCCGAGTCCGACTAATAACACTACCTAAGTGGACTGCCCGTTTGGCCCGACTTATTTTCTAATTTTCTATTTAGCTTAAACGAAATAGAGAAGTATAAAATTGAATTTAGTCGTATTTCTCTTTAAAAGTATTAGAAAAATAAACTAAAGAATTAAAAAATAAAAAAAAGTAGAATCAAACACATTTTTTTCCTACTTTACTATTTTTAAGGAGAAGAAACAAAATATAAAATAAATCCGGTCAAACGGGCACTAAATACTAAAAACTATGTAATGGGAGGAGAAAGGCCCCAATCAATTGCTTTCTTATATGCATATATATGTAATATCCTTTTAACAGGATGTAGAACATACCCTAATCCAGGTTTATATTGCACACCCTACTAGTTGAAATTGAACCGTTAAATTATCAAAATTTAAATTTCTTAGTGTTTGTCATTCCAGTTAATTGAGAAAAAAATTATTTCCATCAATATATTTAGTGCAGACTTAACCGTACTTTATTATGAACAAAGGTTCTTAAATTAAAGTCGTCATTTCAATTAGATATTAGTTGAAATTTGAGTGATTGTAAAATTTTGAATTCTCAAACATTTGTCATTTCAATTCGTTGATATTGAAAAATTTAATTAAAAAAAAATTTGATTTACTTTTTATCAATAAGAAATAAAATCTTAAAAAAAATATACTATAAGTACATACTATATTTTTTTATTCAAAAGATTATAATTTGTAAAAAGAAATATATATTTGTAAAAAAGTAGAATAAAACAAAATTTACCCCGTTAAAGAGGTGAACCAAGGACTGTACACTAAAACATCACACCATTTACCAACATACAATATATGAATTATGTTCGCCAAAAAAAAAAATCTTACACTAAAACATCACACCATTATGTTTTTGCTAGAAAATGAGCGTGACTGAATTGATAATATTTTTAGCTTTCAATACACAGCACAAGAGATAGAGAACACATGAATGTAGAGACAATTCATCATGAGTTTTTTGAGTCAGAAAAAAAAGTGAAACTTGAACCAACGAACCTTATTTGGCTTAAAATTATATTAGTATCTCTATTATATCTCTATTATGATAGTTCTATACGGAACTCTCTCATGCATTTTTAAGAAAAATTGCTTAGGTATCATTTAAGTAGATTCAAAAAGATAAAATGAATGTCAATCTAATTATAGATAAGTTCAAGTTTCTGTATAAAGTACAACATCCACAAAGTCCATATAAAGACACATAGTAAGCGGTATGCACTGTATATTCCTAGGTGGCATTGACTATTTCAACTCTACATCCTAGTTGGTCAAAATAGTGACTTCTTCAAAAAAGCCTATATGGCGACTTCTTCTTAGAATTTCCCAATATTAAAATGCTATTAGATCCATAAAAGTTTTAAGTATCATACTCTATAAGATTTGTTGAATTATTTTCCTACACATTGTCTTTCTGTGACTTCCATGAAGGTGTGAGTAAATAGCTTAACTAATTATTCAATAATCACTTACAATAAGAAATCTAATGTCGCTTAGATTTCTTAAGTTATTTAATTAAATGTTACTACTAACAAATTCCTCTTATTCAATGTATAATTCTCTTGAGAGAGAACTTTGCCACCCTTTGTGGTCCTATCGGACTCGAGGGATTGTCTCTGCAGTTGCGCACAGAGGATGTCTGATTCAAACAAAAAAAAAAACTTCTTTGTTGGCCCTTATATATTAAAGATGAACTACTATCAACTAAAGTGATATATTATTGATCAATATCATCTTACAATCGTCTCGAGTAAAGCTGTACTAGTTTCTTCGAGGTTACAAATATATTGTGATAAAAATATGAATTGAAAAGTTGTTTCTAGCGGAAAAGTATAATGAAAATATAAGAAAGAATAAGAAAACACAAAGTAGAACACAAGGAAGATTGGAAATTAGTGATGGTATTCATGTAAGAATGAGTACATAGCCAAAAAGTAAAATCCAAGTGTAATTGAGTTCAAACCAAACACACAACTAAGAGGAAATTAAAACTATAATTAGGTACAACACAATACTTATTTTCCATTAGAAGAGAGGAAAAAAAACCTATATAGGCTTGGAGTGCTCTCTCCCAATTTGTCACCATATTCTGGTTCTGTCTAGCACAACCAATGAAGAAAAAAGTATACATTCTCCAAAATAAAATGAAACTAAACAATCATAAAGCCATGCCAATGCCATGGTTGACTACAATAGCTTGGCACAACTCAAAAAGGAATAATTAATTAATCAAAGTTGAATCAAATGATTGAAACCGGTCCGCTTCACCAAAAAACCCGACATTACTTGAGAATCAAGAGACTTGTGATAGTCTATCATCGTATATTTTCTTCGACCTTCTGAGACGTCTTTTATAGACAATTCGAAAAATAGTGAAGCTGACACAATTTCTTAACATAAACGTAAATAAGGTCACTTTGAGCGAAAAAAGAAAATACTAAGCTCTTGACCGATACTTCCTTCAGGATCAATCAAATGAAAAGATTCACAGTTTGATTTAGACGAACGACGAACCCTTTGAAAATTAGCTCTA
Source organism: Trifolium dubium (assembly GCA_951804385.1). NCBI lineage: Eukaryota > Viridiplantae > Streptophyta > Magnoliopsida > Fabales > Fabaceae > Trifolium > Trifolium dubium. The sequence continues at coordinate 17,803,337 of OX638064.1, read as the reverse complement.
AGATACATAAGTTGATCATCTTCTTGACAAATCTCCTTTCCATTTATAACACCGGTACCAACAGAAACAGAACGCATCGAATTCAACGCTTCAAAATCACTTCTCGAAGGCCTACGCTTAACAGCATACCCTACTTTCCTCCCATTACAATACATAATCCAAAGAGGAGTAGAAAACAAGTTACTGTTATTGCTGCAAGAACCTGAATTGACACTTTCAAGCACAATTCTTAATGTTCCACCTCTCATTTCCTTTGCTAAAACACTTGTTGGAATTGCTAACTCTAGAAGGAGAATAGGGTTGGTGGAATTTGAGTTAGATTGGATGCAAAAACTTACTTTTCCTTTTCGATATCCGAATATAGTACCGGTTATTGTTGTAGATGTCATGAGTGAATGTGATGATGGATAGTTTTGGTAAGTGTTTTTTGAACTGTTACTATCTTGGTCTTGTTTTTGTTCATGTTCTACTAAGGTGCAATTGCAAGTGGGGATTAGTAGTTGAATGAGTGAACGTAGAAGCCTCCATGATCGAACTTGTTTGTGACAATCTACTGTTGTTACACCATTGGTCATGCTGGTGCTACCAACTTTGATGTTGTAAGCCATATATATTATATATGTTTGTGTATGGTTTTCAGGTTTCTTTCTACGGTTTTTGCATTTGATTTTGTGTATGGTTTGGGGACAGTTTATATAGTACATGTTTCTATGGTGATGTTGAACTTTTAGTTTAATTTAATATTAATGTAATGTTTAAGAAGCACTAGAAGAAATATTTTAAAAATCTTATTATGATTGTCAACTTTTCTAAATTATGACATTTTTTAGATTAAAGTTTTTTGCACTTTATATTTTTGTTAAAGTTCTTTTTCTTTTTACTAAGTAAAGTGCTAGGGAAGTCAAAAAAAAGTAAAGTTATGTGCTACCATGAGATAGGGTGTTAATAGTATACTTGAGCTATGTCAACACAAAATTTAGACGTGGGGGTAGCAGCGCAGCTTGTTGCCCGATTATCTTCTATTTATATGTAATTAAATTATATATATATATATATATATATATATATATATATATATATATATATATATATATATATAGTTGATTAAAATTGAACAAATGATTCTCTATTTTTTGTGATTTTCTCTTTTATCTCTGTTGATTAATTGATCTCTCTAATTCAAATAAACATTTTAATCTTCAATCTCACTTCTAAATCAATACAATATTAACATAACAATAAAAAATAAAAAAAATCTAAGACATTGAACTTAATTGTGGTTAGTGAGCTACACCAAAAAATAAATTTTGAGAGAATTGAGTGGAATTCTTGATCAGATTTTACTTATCTACCGAGTTCTGAATTAGGATCCCCTTTTCTTAAGAACTAAAATGTTATAAACAAAAAATAAATTCTCTATAAAAATTTATCCTTATCTATATATAAAAACATTAAAAAAATATGAAAGATTTATTTATTTTCTCTCCACATTTCTTCCTCTAAAGTCATTTATTGCTTCCTCCAAACTCACAATCAAAACCTAAAACATTAAATTTATATATCATCTTAATGGCCAACATCATTTTTTATTCAACGTAAGACTCATGAAAAATCAACAATTACTGGATGTAAAAAGTTAACTTACACTAGTTAATTGTTCACCAAAAAAAAAAAAAAACTTACACTAGTTAATTGTTCTTTTTCATTAGCTATATGGGTTTTATGTGCCCATTAACATCTAACTCATATTATTTCACGATCAATATGACTTCCATTTCACTTTTCTCTACTTTCTCTTATAAATGATTTTTATCAACAATAGTAATAGTCCTTCTGTTGGATCGCTAAAATATCTCTTCGGCTAAGATTGTTCACCTAAAAATTAAGGAGATAATTTGACTAAGTTTTATCTTTCTTTAGATTTGTCATGTAAGATTTTTAATTGATTTCTGTTTCTATTTTGGACCCCCTAAAGGGAAATGCTCACCTTGTTTTTTCTTTAGCAAAAAAGATAATAATAAAAAACTATTGTTCCTCATGGTCCTAGTCAACACTTTTTCCACAAGAATCTATTGTTGATTAGTTTTAATTGAAATACTTTCGTTAATTTTAGCCGCCACCAACTATACAATGCTTAATCTAGTGCCACTAATCTCTTTTTTGGATTCTAACACAACCAATTGAATAATGAATGTCTCTTATATTGCCCTTGTTGCTTATGCATTTTTTTCCTTTATTATGTACTTAATCCTTTCTATATTTTTTGGATACATTTCTTGTGAAAAAGGCAATCATAACAATAAAACTTATGTGAATAATTTGGTGCCATTTTTTTATTGATTATGCTTTGATCAATGATAAACTTGCTCTATATGATTGAGAGAATTGAGAGAATATAATAAACTATAAATACATTGGGGATGAAGATTTCCGTACCACACTACCACTCACACCACCAAGTGTTATCATCTAATGATTAGTCTATTAGATTTTGGATAGTAAATTGAATTAAACTTCAACTATACACATTTTTTATTTATTTATGCATCTTCATCTTCATGCACGACAATATACAGCCATTAGTGTGCACTTTTTCTCAATTATAAGACCCTACTCCTCCAAAAAGAAAACATATTTTTTTGCTTGTGGGGTTAAAAGTACATAGACCGCATATATGTTTTCATAATAGATCATCATGTGGAAATAACTTTGGGTGCAAAGCGTGCTATGTAGAAGCCAAAATGAAATTTATTGGCTTTAGGCTTTAGCTTTATAGTCTGGTTTCTCCACTCATGTCTTCTCCTTTCCCTTCCCCTTGTGTCCTAGTTGTTGAAAAATGACAACACAAATAAGCACTTTTTTTATTCTTTAGTTCCCTTATTTTATAAGCAAGGGACCCATTATATTCAAAAATGTTCCTTGAATAAAACATACACCACCATATCAAAAAGTGAAAATGAAAAAGTTGTAATTTTTTTGGTACAATGAAAAAGTATTAGTTTAATAATTAAATATTTAACATGTGCCATTTTTGAAAAATGTAAGACTTTATATTCATATATAAACGATGAATATCATTAATTGAATTATTAAGAAAATCACAATAACTAAATATTTATCCAAATTTGGCCCTATATATATACACATGGTATATGCTCTTTAATTTTTTACTTTTAAGTATACTTATATATATTTATTTTGTTGGATTAAATTTATATATTTAAATATCTTTTATTAATAATTTTTAATAATAATATTTTTTCAAAAATTACATAGAGGCATTGATACTAGATCGGGCCAACCTAGTTTTTTATTTAGGCTAATTTGATTGAACTAAAATGATATGATGGTTTTTAAGTAGATGATTGCTCATTTCCTCCTCATATGATTAGAATCCTTCCATGTCCTCCTTATCCGATCCATCGAAAAATATTTACTAGTAGTGCAAAATATAAGAGAAAAAACAAACCTTTTTTGTTTCAAAATATAAGAGAAAAACTTTTTTTATTTATTTTTGTTTCAAAATATAAGAGAAAAAACAAACCTTTTTTTTTAAAGTTTGCTTTCTCTTATCTTTCTATAACCAACCACCAATAAAAAATTTTTTTACATCTTTTCGTGCAATTTTCTTCAAAAAAAAAATACAAAATAACATACTTCAAATGATTATGTTTTACTTTTTGTGATTTTTATTTATTCTCTTATAATATGAGACGGAGAGCCGATCACTTTTGATTCGAGATCGAAGTTAAAATCTAGATGCATCTTTTTGAATCGGGTTGGTGTTTCCTTGTTAGTTTGTAAGTTGTGGAGTGTCAAACTAAGAATGAGATTAGATATTGACCTCTTTTATGTGGATTTTGTTTGGTTTTGTTCATCAGTGTTTCACATATATACAACATTTTTGTTCTGTTGTTCTCTTTTTACCGGTCTCTGCTCATCTTGTACGAAACTTAATTTTTATTAATAATATTTGCCGTTCAAAAAAAAAATGTGACGGAGAGAGTATCGTAAATTTGCATGAACAATGCATAGGGTGAAAAAAAATCATCTTTTTTGCAAACTGTTTACCTATAATTTGCTAAAATGTGGACAAATGGATCCAGCCCATTGTCCGTAGACAATAATAGTGTTTGATACAAATGAAGCAAGTTAATCCACAAGCAGAAATTGATCTCCAACTATTCATAGCTAATTGCTTAAAAAATCAAAAAAGAAGAAACTATTCACAGCTTATTCATACACATGGACGAGAGACAAAACATGGTGTAGTGACTGGGTCTATGTTCCCATTCATGGTGCACTTTTTGGTTGATTCTAGTTGGAGAGACTTGGAATGTGGTAAAAAATATGTCACATTGATTTCACGATAGAATTAAATTATTACCTTTTGTTTTTGTCGGCGTTGTCGTTTGTTCTAAGAGGAAATTTTACATACAATTATGTATACTAGTCTCAATCATAAGCGACACAAAAAATGATTAGACAAAACAAAAGGGTGGGTTATATATATACTACAACTTTGTGGTCTCTAAATTTTGTAGTAGTGGTTAAGCTGATTTTACTCCTTCATTGTTTGCTGTTTTCATAATCATTTTGTGATTGTGAGCTGTACTCAATAATATGATCAATATACTACATGTTTTTGTGCTATAGTATTATTGAGTTGTCAAATTATGATATATATCCATCCAGATAGATTGCTAAGAATCTATGTCGGGTTCTGAATCCTAATGTGTCATGCTTTTGATTCTTCATACTATTATCAACACATGGTGAAACTTGAAACCACGTCCACAAGTACACAAATTTGAATAATATTTATTTAATGCATACAGCATATATATCTAAATAGATATTGGAGAGTGAGGAAAAGTAAGCGATTCTAGGCTTAAACTTTGGCCCAATTGAGGAGATAATATGGGCTGAGAGCTCAATTTATAAAACTTAGTCTTTGATCAACTTGATAAACCCATTATTCCTACACATTATAGTGTACCTCCTACCATTGCAAAGCATTTGAATTACCTTTCGATTTACTAAAGTAAAAAAAAAAGGGTTTTGAGTATTTTGGAAAGTTCATAGAAACTTCATTGGTCAATAGATTGGAGGATTCTCAAGGAGTTTGGGACGGTGTAATGCTTATATCGCGGAGCTGTGGAGAGTTTTGGAGGGTTTCCGATTAGTGTGTGCAAGATATATTACAAAGACGCGGGTACATGTGTATTCTAATGTTGTTGAGACTCTTAATAGTATAAAGGATGGCAGTGTTATTGGGTGGAGGTTCATTAAAGAAATTTGCCGGCTATTAACTTTAGATTGGGAGAGATCAAAGTATGTCACTCTTATCGTGAGACAAATTCTTGTGTTGATGTTCTCGCTAACATAGATTGTGATCATGACCTGAATTCTAAATATATGAATAGTGTCTGATTAGTTTCAGTAATTTGTTGATAGCTGACAACATGGAAATTACTACTCTCAGAATTATAGCTGTTCAGTTTTGTTTCTTTTTAGGCTTATCCCCCAATTGTATCTAAAAATACAATTTTATTTTTTGGTTCAATCTAAAATAATACAATTTTATAACATAATAAATAAAAAATAATGGAAAACAATAGAAATCCAACATGCTTTTTTAATAAAATATAAAATTAAAGATGTTGAGTCTTATAAAACGGATAAAATGAGTACTAAAAGCTTTAGTTCATACTTTATATCGTAAAAAAAATTTATTTTATGCTACTTAAAAAATGTTTGCTTATAATCATAGCTTAGACGAGAGACAGCCAAACTATATGTAGTCGTACTCTTTCATTATCTCATTAATGCCTTTGACTATTTTGTCTACCTTTTACTTTATCCATTTTACTACCGATCTTGTTAATGTGTACGCGTACATGTTAAAAAAACTAAAAATAAATTTATTTATTGAAAAAATATAATAATTTAACCCTTAAAAAATAGAATATACAATTTTTAAGATAAATATTTCTATATTAAATCTATTAACATATGTTTTAAGGAGACATATTAACATTCGCCTCCTTTTACTATTAATTTTAGTTCATCTAATAAGTGTCAAGTTGGCCTTTATTATTTGACTACTAGACTAATAGTACTATTATACTTGTTTCTTTCTATCCACTAAAAGTAGGTGTTTGATTTCTCAGTTGGCGCCACAAGAGACATCTTCACAAGTTTAAGTTTTTTACACATAAAGCTTAAGTTGCCTCCTTAATTGACAACTTTATGACTCAAATTCAATAGTCTTTTTCTTGAGAGAGCCGTATTACAAATTCTCTCCATATAGTATAATAGTAGTACTATATGTTTAATGTAATTAATTATAGATTGTAACTTAAAATATATAATTCAAACTTATGTAAATGAAATAAGTGTAATTTATTCTATTATCAAATTGTTCAACAAAAGACCAGTCAATTTCCACTTGCTTGTGTTGCATAATAGTCAATGATTATGATATATCCATTAATTAAAGATTACCATTAGTCAACCACTATAGGTAGCCCATTCATTCACATTTCACCATATGCATCAACTTGTTCAAATTTTTTGAAGGGTTGACCAGCTCAATAATCTTACTAACTTTTGATTAATTAGCACATAGTACTAATAAAAAATGAACCAAAGCACATCAATATTAACAAGTCAAACATTATAAGAATTTTATATTCAAACACTTGCATTTTCTCTTCCACAATGCAATACTTTATCATCCATTACTAACTCACAATGATAATTTACTTAAGCATAGCCTATAATAGTAATTCACTTATTCACATTGAAGCAAACAAAAAAGAGTGATTAAATGAAGAAACTAAAAGAGGTAATAGGAAACTTAAAGGACAAGGCATCACAAACCAAAGCTGCAATTTTTTCTAAACACAAAACTCTTTCTCTCCTTCGCGCCACAACCCACGATTCCTTCAGCCCTCCGAAACACAAACACCTTACAACCCTTCTTTCCTCCGGTTCCGGTTCACGCGCCACTGCATCCACAACCGTAGAGCTTCTCATGGACCGTCTTCAAACAACCCACAACTCAGCCGTAGCTCTCAAATGCTTAATCGCCGTTCATCATATAATCAAACACGGCACCTTCATCCTCCGTGATCAGCTCTCCGTTTATCCTTACACCGGCGGTAGAAACTATCTCAACCTCTCAAACTTCCGTGATAAAACAAGTCCTGTATCTTGGGAACTCTCTTCTTGGGTTCGATGGTACGCGCAATACATCGAACTCCTTCTGTGTACTTCTAGAATCTTAGGTTTCTTCCTCGGCGAAACGACAACAAAAGAAGAAAGAGTTTTGGGTTTTACCAATAGTGATATGTTGAGAGAAACAGATTCTTTGGTTTCATTGATGGAATCAATTGGGAAAAGACCCAATACTCCAACAAGTGAAAATAACAAAGTGGTTGTTGAGATAATTGATTTGGTGGAAAATGATGGGGTTATGGTGGTGAATGAAATTATGGTTAGAATTAAGGAATTTGGGGAGAGGGAGAAACTGGGTTGTCTTGGTTTTGGAGAAATTGTGGAACTTGTTTGTGTTTTGAAGAGATTGGAAATGTGTAAAGAGAGAATGGTGATGGTGATGGAAATGGAAATGGTGGAGGAGAAGGGATTTTGGGAATCAGTGAGAGAATTGAAGGAAAAAGTTGGGAGGATGAAGGTGTATAGAGAAGAAGAGAAGGTTTACAGAACATTGAGAAAAGACAGAGGAACTGAGTCTGATAGGTTTGATGACAGAGTTGTTAGTTCTGTTGGTTCTATTCAGTTTCCTTCTTCAAGGTTCTTGTAGTCATTAATTTGATCAAAATAGTGTAATACTACATTTTTCTTTTTGCTTATTATCTTAGGTTGAGATTTTAGTGTATAGTATAATGTGATGGTAGACCCAACAGCACTTGGATGAAATGATAAGGAATCTCTTTCAGTTTAACTAGAGGTTATGAGATCGAAATCAGTCATAGAAATACAGTAGTATTAAATTCTCTCTTGAGAGAAAGCTTTGTCAATTTTTGTGGTTTTAACTGTAATGGGATGGTAGAGATTGAAGTAGGAATTAGAAATGGAAGTAGGAATCTACTTGTATATTCTTGCATGAGTTGTGTCCTTATTTGAAAATTAAACTTTAAAGATGTCATATGTTTTTTATTTTATCTTCTGCAACTTATACATTACATACATGTATGTCAAGAATTTATATAAAAACTGAAAAACATCTATTTAATATCAAAAATTTGATGTAAAAGTATCATTTCTCAATATAAACTGAGGATATTTGCTTCATTCTATATAATTGTATAATTTACATTGAAATTAAGAGAATGTATAAGGTGGATTGTAAGTGGAGACGAGTCTGATAGTTAACGTGTCCTAAATAGGAGTAATTTGATGCATTATTAGGGCAAAACTAAAGTTGGTTCTGGTAATGTGGTTCAATTTGTGAATGAGTTGTGGCTCAGTCGAAACACTATACATCTATACTTGTTGAATCGAGATCATATAATTTGAATTTTCATACAATTTTATTTCATTCTAAATAAAAAAAACAACAAACATATGATTTAAAATGTCCAATCTCAATCCAACGATCAAAGATGTGCCGAATACTTATATACGTCAATTTAGCCATCTCAATGTCTCATTATTTCTTTAAAAAAAAATATTATTATCTCTTTAATTGTATAACGCACATATTTGAGCACTAAAAAAAAAAATCTAACATAATGGCAGGAACCAAATTCCTTATATGGAGTGGAAGAATATGATTCCATGGAATGGGAATCCCCATAATTACGAATGAGATGCTTTTTTTTTTTTGGTTCTAAAACACAAATTAAGAATAAGATTTGTCTGGTTCAGTGTTGGTTCTTGCACCCAAGCCATGGCAAAGGATCGTATATCATCATGACATCATGTATGATCATGATTTCTACTAACTAAATAAGAAATTGAGAATTTCATCATTCAAATTAAAGAGCCAAATATTACATACATTACTACAAGCATATTTTTCAGACTAGATCTCTTCATATTTTTAAGAGAAATAAAATTTTTCTATTATTATAGTTTTTGGTGTATAAATTTATTTCCTTCAATGTTCAGACTAGGTCCCTTCAATTTCTTATTTTTCCTTTCTATTTTAAATAAATTTATTTTTTTTGCTTAAAATAAAAAAGAGCAGGGACGGATCTATATTGTCCCAAATGAGGGTAATATTGACCCCAGTTCACTATTATTATTTTTAACCAATTATCACCCATTTTTATCTTTTGTCCCCATATAAAATATAACAATGTCTCCACATAGCCACATATTTTCTTTTTTGGGTGGCATTTAACATGAGAAAGTCTTTACATTCCTACCATAGACAAATTGTTTTAAATCATTAGATTAAATTAGTTACACTGAAATTTATTGTTCAACTTATTTTTATATAATTGTATCCAAACATAAATCAATTCTGTTAAAATCAATTCTACTAAAATTAATTTTATCAAAATTAATTATACGTAAAACCAAACCAATCAAATCACCCACCCTCTTTCCTTATCTCCTTCTTTGCTTTTCCACCACCCATACTAACACCCTAAACAAAATTTAAAACAAGTGGTTTAGTTGCTATAATGAGATTCTTATTAACAAAATTTAAAAACAAAATTTTCACTTCTTTTTTTAAATTTTTTAAGACAAAACTTAGGTGTAATTCTTTAGGTATTTTTCGTATAGTTTTTAACATAAAATTCATTTTTTGTTGTTATAACAAACTTAGAGAAATGAATTTAAAAAAAAAAATCATAGGTTGTTATGTTAAGAATCATACAAAATACACATAAAATATACATAAGTTTTGTTCAATTTTTTAACTATTAAAAGCATACGCATGTATTTGAAAAAAATTACTTTTCATATATATATATATACACATCTAACCATACCAAATATATATATATATGTATATATATATATATATATATATATATATATATATATATATAAATTACTACATTCAAAAAATTTAAAAACATGATATATATAAATTAATAAACATCATTTTTATGAATTCAAAAGTTATTTTTTCAACTTATTATTTTAAAAAAATAATTGTATAAAGAGCCGTGATTTCCAACTAGACTTCCCCGACATAAAATGTGCAAGCGCGGTGCACTTGGTTGAACAATTCTTCATCAAACTCAAGGATGAAGATGAACTCTATATCATCGAAGAGTTCTTTATATTCAATGCATTATGCATGGAGATGAAGGATTTCATTGTGGTTGTACTTCAGCAAATTTCTCTTTGACAAAGGGAGAAGTGCCCTCAACAATTATGGTATGGTATCCTATTGATTTAGTCTTACCCAAACCCAATACCCAAACCCAATACCGTGTTTTGTATTATGCTATAATGTCATCATCAATTGCTAAATAGCCTAGCCTCGGTTTCCAATATCTCAATGCGAGTCTAGGACCTAGTTCTCCTTTTTGGAACAAGGAGATAGCTTTCCCCACCACTTTGGGAAGCACAATTGTTCAGTGAAGCAATTCTCGCATGAGACTCTTCTTGTCTTCAGTAACTTGCTTTGGATTTCAATTTCATAAACTACGCGTCTCTCACTTGTAACTTGCTTTATCTCAATGTTATGGATTTTGTAGATTTGCTTATTGATTTTGTAGCTTTATTGATTTTGTTTCTCATTGTTAATTGCTAGCTAATTATTTTGTTGAACCTAGAACTAAAATAAATAATTGATATTGTTGAAATTAGTAATTGTGTCGAAAACCCTCACTTAATAGAACTAAAACCGCCGCTAAATGACGCTTTTTTTTTAATGGCGATTTTAAGTATTTACTATGATTTAATGACTAATTCTATAGAATTATATTTATAACTATACTCTTTTTTCACGTTAACTTTAAGCTTATGGAGTCAATGGTGACCGTGAGAAGATTTCAAAAAGAATTGTTGAAATACGCATACGAAGTGTTCAAATAAGTGAGAAAATGTGTGTGAAAAGCTAATACTTTTATGATTATTAGTACTTGAAATACTAATATCAACTAGATACATTAATTATTTGATTAACATAAAAACTATATTCTTACTTCTTAGTAATGCTAAATTGTTCTGAACACCAATTATGGTAATAATTATAAGTTATAACTCACCAAAAGGTTATCCCAAACTCATTAACCAATTTTTGCTTTGTGTGACAAACACCACTAACTACATAAATGTCATATTTTACACATGTAGTATTACAAATTTTAATTGAATTTTCAAAATTATATGTCCGCCCGCGCAACGCGCGGGTCTACATCTAGTTATTATAATTTGACAAAAAAGTTATGTATTTTATTATGATGGCCATTATAAATTTTAAAAATTTAAAAATCATGTCAAGACAAAATGGATAGTTAGTGTCATTTTATCCTATTCATAATTAATAAGTTTTCTAATATTTTAATTGATTTTTAAGAATAAACGCAACAGTCCAATAAAAAAAGTCAGGACACAATGTACCAAAAAAAAAAGTCAGGACCGTAAAAATTTTTGTAATATATTTCGATCCCACTTATTAGAATTTCTTGATCCGTCGTTGATAAGGAGTTGGTGTTGATGGGTAATCTATATTTACATGTGTAAATGTATAAATACTTCGTGCAAATCTTGAAGTATGCCTTGACCCTAATGAGTCTCAAGACTCAAATCTCTTAAACTTGTATTCATACAAAAATTACCACTGCAGTCAACACCCTGCATCATTCATTCAAAATTCCAATGTAACTGGGCGTGAAAATTAGATTCGGATACAAAGTTGCACATATTTTTAAATAGATAAATGTAAAAAGATGCATAGTTATCCATTCAAATGCATATGATATGTTATTACTAATTGCCTATTTAAGGAACATCCAACAACACAACTAATTCAACATTCAAACAGCATCAAAACCTGTGTGAATTAGTTTTCCTTCCAAAACAACCATGCAAAGGAAGATTCTTGGATATCCACAACAACAATGCTATGGTGATGATAGCATGTGGATGGAAACCAAGGCTCAACAGAGCCATGGATATCCACAGCAATTCCAAGGCATGCACATGAAGCCAAGTGGTTTTGGCAAAGAATATGATCACTCCTTGTCAAACCATCATGGCCATGGCTCCAATTTAGGGGGAAACCACAACATGTATCATCAAGATACCATGTCTAATGGCTATGGACATGGTCATGGCTATGACAATAATCATGGTCATGGCAATGGCCAAAAATTTCCTTTTGGTTCCAATACTCACTCACCTAATCATTTCTCAAATGGTGGCAGTGTTAGGCCGTTCAGTCACGGTGGTGGTCACGGTGGCCATGACTATGTGTCAGAGCCTATTGAGGAGTATGAGTATTACAAAGAGGAGCATGTCGGTTCTGGTGCGATGAAGATGGATGAAATGAGATATGAGAGGCATGGAACATATGGAGGAGATGTTCAGTATGCTAATCCATATGGATACAATAACAGTAACAGGATTAAGCCTCATGGTCATGGAAGCCACAAAATCAATTGGACACTAAAGGGTGTCTAATATGCTTGCTTGCTTGCTCACTGTTACTATCTCTGTGGATTGAGTACTAATAAATTGTGTGTTTTATTAATTGCTGTTTTCTTATTGTAATAAGATCATTACCCTCATTATATATGTGCCTCTTGCAAATGCAATGATATATGATCAATCAATGTTACCTGTTATGACTTATGAAGCTATGATATATATGGAGTTTTATATTTATGATATGATTATTATTAGAGTGTGATTAATTATTCATTTGCTTAATTGCATCATTCAATCAAATTCTTTAGCTCAATATATATGAAAAGAGGTTAGTTGAGGATGTTACAAGATGTATGAAACTCACAAAATCAGTCTCTAATTTTGCACCACACTTTCAAATAAATTTTTGATTTTATGAATATTTTAAAAAGGTCTCCGATTCTACGGACTAAGTTGATAATGAGTGGATAAACTTGAACGCGAAATTGATAGATTGTTAAAATATAAATATTTTTAATTGATAATAAGTGGTTAAATATAAAGTCCAATTTTGGGAATCTTTTTGAAATAATCATATTCTATTTAAGAGTGCCATATAAAGTCGGAAACTAGTTGTTTAATCAATAGTGTGTACCTTCTGAAATATTATGGTGTATCAAGTATTATGTTAGTGTATTATAACATTAAACAAAACCACTGAACAAAACCAAAAGTTACAATTAAAACAGTAGCAAAATATTATCTAATTTTCTTTTTCATAATGTAGAGATTTCACATGAATATGGCTCACATAAAAATTAACCACAAATTACTCACATAGAGAACCATACACTCTATTTATAGACCACTGAATACAAGTTCTAAGCTAAGGCATGTTGTTTTTCGGATTCAAAATCCGTTCAAAATAAAAAAATCATCCTCGAAGATATTACTGGGTTGAGTCGCGGACTAGGTCGCGTTCTTTAAGACGTTTCGGGGTACTGCCAAATTGTGCAAGCAGTCGAAATATACCACGACGCCTCCAGGATAAAACAGCCCAGCAACAACTGTCTCGGAGTCCTATTGCACGGTAGGATCCGTTCAAGAATACACCCTCAAATATGATACTCTGATCATTCTAATATGGTACATAGACCATTCACATATGATATTAAAATCATTCATATATGGTACTTTAACCATTCTCATATGGTAGTAAAACCATTCATAAAATTCAAGGATTATGGTATTATGATTTATGACCATTCTTAATTTGAAGGAACTACGGTACTAAGACCATTCTAATTCAATGAAAATAGGGTATTAAGACCATTCTTAAATTGAAAGAATTGTGATATGATGATCACTTTTAAAATATATTAATATTGATACTAATACCAATACCACATAATACATAGAAATCTTTAATATTCTTCAAACAACTAAGTAAAAAATTATAAAGCAAATCTTCCTAATTTGCGTTAACAACATCAGAAACAAAATTACTTAGTTATAGTTGAAAAACAATTGAAATGAACAAGTACAAAATGATTTCAAACTCTCAATTGAATTAAATTAATCATTGAGAAAAACTTACTGTAAAAATGCGACACATCTCTTTGTTTCTAACAAGATTATATCATCTTGTTTCATCATTATTCTTCTCCCAATATACTATGTATATAGCATTAGTATATACGTCAATGAAGGACACAATCTGGTTTCTTTTTTTCGGTTGCATTGTGAACTAGTGGCTCTGTCATTTACTAGTGGCTATCTCATCTATAATGAAAAACACCAAATTCTAATAACAAGCGGCGGCCAGAAATTCTCTAATAGAGATATCTCTCTTTCAATAGGTTTAGCACCCTTGTATATTAATAACCTAGTTAATTTTCAGTTATTATTTTTTCTCTACTATTAACCACACTTTATTAGGAGTTAAACATAATGAATGTGTGTAAATTAACCAAAATATGATTAAATATTTTTTTCTTTCACAAAACTACACACACTAGAATACTAAACAAATTAGTATTTTCAAATACCCAAAATGGAACTCAATAATTTTATTTTCAATTCACACATAAATGTGCTCTATGTTCCAACAAGGCATTTTTAACAGAATTCGTTTGATCAATTGTGGCAAGTATCTGCTCAAACAGAAATAACAGAATAACATAATTCTCAAATGTTGCAATTGCATTATCTATGTAGCATAACCAAGTTTTATAAGTTCATTTGAGAGTTATAGAGTTGATTTTTTTTGTCAGATAATCTAGCGGCTAGAATTCCACCTTTTAAAGGTGAATAAGTGGACATACTATAGATCAAACCTCGGTCCTTGAATATGCAATGTCGCTACCAACTAAGTTAAGCTCACATGGATGAGTTATATTATAGTCAATTATTTAATAGCCCCGCGTTGATTGGTTAATTACAAATCCATTGTCACCAAAAACCTAAGAGAACACTCGTTGGAGAGATCGGAGACTCGGAGTAGCGTCGGGAACATCAATGAGCTAAACGTCCAAAACCTCTAAAAGACCATGACACCGTATCTCTACTCAAAATCTTATGACATTGGAAAGATAAGTCACCTCTTTTACATTTACATACGACTCCAAGTAAATTTCCTTTCCCTTTCCATCATTCTTCTCTCCAATGAAGTTTGTATCAATCATTTGTCAAACAATTTGATTCCAAATGCCAAAGGGCTCAAAGACAAAATATGACCCCACACATTAGCACACGTTTTGTATTCCCTTCCTTGCAAAAGCATAATAAATCATTTCCTTAGACCATAACCAAAAATGCTAAACGAATATAATTGAATGGTTGTGATGTTTAGATTCATTTTCTATCCATCCTTTAGAATTTTCCTGTTTCAGTCTTCATATATATATTACTCCGTTCCAAACTATAAGAGAAAATAAGTCAAAGAAAGTTTATGTATCTAATTAACAATTTGGTCCAAATACATCAATTTTCTTTGACCATTTTTCTGTTATAATTTGGGACGGAGAGAGTACCCTAATATGCGCCTCAGCCCTCAAAGATCATCTTATTCTCCTCATCTATTTTTCTTCTTTTCTTTCTTTAATTTGCTTAAACTTTATGGTAAAAAGTAGAGGTATTAGATCCAGTCACATTATCATAACAGAATATATATAACTGTGAGAGATATACTCAATCCACCAAAGAAAAAAGCATAACAATAACATAATAGTAATTAATCACTCAAGTGAGAATAATAAAAATGAATAAATATATAAGATGAAGAAGTAGTAACATAACCTCAATCAACCGCTTACAAACAAAACAAAACAGAACAGAACAGAAACAGAACACATTCTTCAATTCAATATAGGAAATGGAAAACCAAAACATCAGATATCGCGGCTGGTGTCCCTCAAACTCCTATGATTATCAAGTACACGAAGTAACAGAGCCGATGCTTCGCAAACGCTCCGATCGTCCTAGAAATCATAAGAAGGGTCATGTTGCATTCAAAACTGTGCTAGAGGAACCCATAACACCACTAGAAGAAGAACCATCTGCTGCAGAATCTGAGAGCACAACTAGTACTGAACGTGTAAATTCATTTCAAAGTGTGGATGAAAAAGCTAATGTTTTTATTAAGATGGAGAAGAGGAGGATTGAATTTTCCAGACTCAAGTCTTTGGGCCTTGCTTGATTGAGATTCTCTAGCTAGCTAGCTAGCTACAAGGGCCTTCATGCAGAGGTTTATTATTGAATAATTTTAACCTTAAGTATTTATTTATCTGATCAGAACATGTATTTCACATTATTACATAAATAATAATGTATCAAGATGTCACTCTCATGGTGTGTTTTGAATAATTTGTTATGTTCTATTAGTGTACTGCTTAGTCACTACTTAGTATAACTCTGTTGTTATGTTATTGAGACTCAACAAGATTAACGGACATATCAAATGATTTTCAATTTCTGTAAAATATGACATGAATAATAAATATGATATAAACTTTCAATCAAACAGTTGATTTTATAAAATTTGTATTCGTTATAGACTTATAGTGCTTTGGGGGACTTGAATATGGTTAAAGACTTAAGCAAGTCTTTCACCTTAGACAGAGCCTTAATTTAATTGTCACCACCCTTTACCCACTTGCACATAGTAATCAAGCAAAAGGCAACATTATCTCCAAACTAAGTTTGTATTATTCTGTATTGTTAAAGAGTAAGCATAGAGAATTAGAGTTGGTTGAACAAGACTCATAAAACAGATAAATAAAATTAAGCATCAATTTCTTTAACACTTACTACAACAAATTAATAACAATTAACTCTAATTATAACCTCAAACTAGCTAATTAACTAGAACCATAGTATATAACTATTAGTCCATAGAACGACATAAAGGACATGAACTATGTTTATTATCAAACCATTTGTCTAAACAACTTCTATGGAAGAAATGCTTGCAAGGCAACTCACTCACCTCCTGATTTGCTTCAAAACCAGACAGACACACACAACACTCTATCATAGGACTTCTACATATGTTTCTCCTCTTATGACACAAGGATTTGTAATGTGTTATTGACACCCTCCTTTCCCTTGAATAATTACTACTACTCTCTTGAGAGTAGTACTCTTCTTGTTCATCAATGTTTGGAGAATTAGTGAATGATGTGCAACGAACTACTTGAAGCATGGATCTAAACATGTTCTTTAGTAGAACCATAGATAGAACTGTGTTCATCACAAGCACAGGTACTACTCCTTCTGCTGCATAGGGAAAGTTTGAGAGCCCCATAATTCTCAATTAATTTGGTTTGCTTGTTAATTGAGCTGAGCAGAGGAGTTTGAAATAGAGGTGAAGAGGCAATTAAATATATAAAGAGAAAAAATGCAATGTTATATTAATAGCCAAACATGTAGTGTGTGTATATATATATATATATATATATATAGTACATAACATCATTATTTATGATAAAAAGTTAAGGTGAGTTGAATTTTAGAAACTCGCATTACATTTTTGAGCAAATTTTAAAATTTGACCGATGTTAATGACATTATTTATGTATTATTTTTGTGCTGACAGCGAAAGATGAACTCAGAAGATTGCGTAACATGAGTCGTTTCATATCCAGTTGGACAACTGATAAACAAATATTTTTATAATTTTATAATTATAATTATGGTGAGAAATCTATGAGCACAAAAAAAATACCATGGTCTCATGTAACACGTGGCGACACGTGTAGGGATTTGTGAGTACAAACAAGAGTGAAGTGATATTAAAAAAGAAAAAAAATTGAAATTTCACTATCACAAAAATAGCATGTTTGAGAAAGCCACGTGTATGCGGTGACCACAGAGGTTATGACTGATGGCAACCATCCTCACCTTTCAATAGGAACTTCAGAGGTTTCTAGATTTCTGGTTGTGTCCGTAACGCGTAATGAGTTCAATCTTAAACGTAAAAAATGTTCAATCAATCATCAACACACATTATTGTATTGTATTGATGCATGTATACATAGGTATTTTCTGTATCTGTATCATTTTTTGCTTACAAAGTAGTACTATGAGTGTGTTTTTGTTTGTTTTTTTAGTGCTCCGTGTACACTTGCATGATATAAAATGTAACACGTATTCGTTATGTGACCTTATGTAGATTACTTATTTTGTTAGTATTTTCCAAATGACATGACTTGACTTGTACACCATAAATAAGGAAACCAAGAAGTTTGATTCATACTACTGTTTGACAAATTAGTTTAGTTTTTTTCCTCAAAGAACCGATCAATACAAATGTTACCTCCGTCTCAAAATAATTGTCGCTTAGTATAAGAGATTCTAATGAAGAATTCATGTGTCACTTTCACAGTAATATTGGTTACTAGAATAATGTTGACACTAATGCATGAAATTCAAATTTGTTGAGAGAGAGATCTAAAAGATGTTGTTTGCTACACATATTTGATGCATACTATTTATTTAGTACAATATTTGAATATTTTCACTCATCATTACGAAAATGAAATAACAAAGTAGTACATGACTAAAGACCGGACATTTCAACTCTGTCACACCCTCAAAGAGGAAAATATGTGCACTCTGTCACACTCTTAGAGAGGGAAATATGTGCACTGACTTTTTAACCAAAATTAGAGCAAGGTCTACTAGCAATTTGATGATTGTTTTTAATCCTCCAACAAATCTTCATTTGCTGCTTATAACGGATAGCGTAGGTCAATAGTATTTTTTTTTTCTTTTTTCTTTTTTTTGCTTTTATCTTTTGTCTTGTAACCAAAAAAGATATTAAGATAAGTTTGACATGCAATCATACCGGAGGTGTCTTCAATCCAAGTGGAATTGTGACTATTCAATAAATAGAGGTCCATTAGTTTTCAATATGTTAGGCTCAAAAAGAAAGGTTGAAAAATTCTCTTATGCTATTGTAAACATGACCTTGTTTGTTAGTTAGTGCATTCAATTATATGACCTTGTTTTTCTTATGACCTTGTTTGTTAGTTAGTGCATTCAATTATATGACCTTGTTTCTCTTATGACCTTGTTTGTTTAGTTAGTGCATTCAATTATATGACCTTGTTTCTCTTATGACCTTGTTTGTTAGTTAGTGCATTCAATTATATGACCTTGTTTCTCTTATGACCTTGTTTGTTAGTTAGTCCATTCAACTATAATGTAACTACAGCAAGTAGTTAGAACTTAGAACAACTCCACATGTGTAATGTGTTACCAAACTAACCCAATTACTTTGTCGAGGGATGCTCACACACATGACATACCAAACAAATTGCAAAAAGTTGTTAATTGTTTCTCAAAATATACCACAAAATTCCATTTTTGAATAATCAAATTGAGTTGTTATAATCTTAGATATAGTTGTTCAAGCTAAGTATTCATTCATACCAACATATTAGAAACCTATATAACTCACATACCTAATGTGTGTCCTTCTCTAATTTTGATAAAGACTCTCCAATTTAATTTTTAGTATCATTACCTCTTATCTAATCTCTAAATGTACAAAACTAACAAGTAATTCATGAGTTATATAAAAATTAATCCTCTTGGTCCTTGAGTTATATAAAGATCTTGTAAAACTAACAAACAAGGTCTTACAAAACTAACAAGTAATTCATGAGTTATATAAAGATCTTGCAAAAATATTTATATATAATCTCAAGACTATCATTTTTGTGTAAAGAATATGAGAGAGTCACAAAGTAGTACTATTAATTTTCTTCACTTAATTTATCACCTTCAGGTCTCAACTCAAGTTCTACATTGGATTTAAGTTTGGTCCCTAGCTAGGACTCTATTTCATGTAAATGTTACATATATGAATATATTTCAAAAAGGTGGGGAGGGGGAATCTACTCATAATGGTGGCATAGCTGTGTACAAGTCAAGCTTTGATCTTTGTCTCCTAATTATGAGCAGTGGAATTAGACGTACCAATACCACCGCCGGACTTGAAATACGCATGTTCTGCATTCGCTAACCGACTCTGAAACATGGTCCACTCCCTCCTACACCTCTCCCTCACCTGCCGTCAACAACATTGCAACATATAATGGATTAAATGATCGAAATTCGTAAATACACTCTACCTCACATCTTGTCGATTAATTTAATATGCTTCTGATGTCAGAAGGGAAAATAAAAAGGCAAGTAACATATAAGATGAAAACATGCAAAACATACCCCTTGCCATGGTGCTTTCCCGGTTTCTGTCTTACCCTGCAAATAACGGGAAAATTGATAAGCATTTCACAGAGCCATTTGCGACATTATTAAATTTGATATATATACAATAATAATGGAAAATCTTTTACCTGATTCCCTAGTGTGGGAACACCTTGGTGAACAATCCATTGAGCATCAACAACTCCAATCTTCTCATGTGCGGGCTATATCAGGAAACATAAGTTAGTTTCAAGCTCAAGCACATGTCTAGATTGCAAATTTTTAGTTTTTTACTTTTCCGTGTGTGCCTTTGCC
The DNA here is from genome assembly GCA_951804385.1 of Trifolium dubium. Classification (NCBI taxonomy): domain Eukaryota; kingdom Viridiplantae; phylum Streptophyta; class Magnoliopsida; order Fabales; family Fabaceae; genus Trifolium; species Trifolium dubium. Next base: position 17,782,745 of record OX638064.1, on the reverse strand, counting down.
AAGGCCACGCCGTAAAAGTATAGCGAAATTAGATGCTAGAGAATCTGAGAACCAACTAACCTCAACACATCTTCTAACAGCGAAATCAAGACCCCACCCATGGACCAAGTCATTCTGCAATGCCAAAAAGTTATACAATTATAATTTATTAAGTTCTTAAAGAATCATTAAAAAACTAATTAGCGGGAACATTTTAAACCGGTAAGGATTAACCATTCGACCTGAATCATATGCCACACACAGCGCCATGCTTCTCGCGAGAAGACTGGGGCCATAATCTCAACAAACCTGCATTCATGTGACAAAGAATGCACAATTAGATTCGGACAGTAGACCAGATAATACAAGTTTAATCCATTACACCAGCAGTTACTTACGCTGCACAAGGAGGTAAATGAGGGTCGGAACACCATCCCGGTTTCTCCTCCGTCACTCTAATATAAACCCACGAAAATAAATAGTTAATGCAAATTCTCTCAAAATAACATGAAGCACGAGAAACTGCTATTGGACTCTAGTCATTCTTACTTGTGAACTTCTTTATCACCTCTTCTTTTTGTCATTTGCCATGTCAACCCTTTGTTAGGTTCTAAACCAGGCTGTGAAATCTCCAGGCCATGCTTCCTCACCAGTTTTATATACCTGCAATTGAAATGACGGCATATGAAACTTTAACTCCAAAAAAAACTTTCAAAAATATCCTTCCCATATCAATACTCACTCTTCAGCATTAAAATGCTCAACGCCCAGGTCTTCATCCCATATAAATATATAGTCATATGGAGCCACAATGTCAGGATGTAAAAACCGCTTAGCGTACCACCTAGATGGGTAAAAACTCACATAGTCAATATGATGATGATTTTGGAATAGCAAATAACTTTTAAGTATGTAAACACTAAAGACTATTAAATTTTAACTGCAAAAGCCACAATGAAAATCTGTCATCCAAAATTTAATGACCTAATGTGGCTTCTTACCATTTGGTCTGTTTGCGAGCACTGACATGAATAGCCTTTTTCGACCATTCAAACTCGTCCCATTCATTAGTTCGGCCATCATAATGAAATAGAAGGATTGTAAAGTTCTCTGAAAACTGTTTAAGTAAATATTTAGTTAAGAGACACATCAACAAACACAGAGAGAAAGAAACCAAGAGAGACACATCAACAAGCACACTCAAACACAGAGAGAAAGAAACTAAGAGAGACCTTTTTCACGGCTGCATCAATATTTTTTTTCATTTCATAGCCAACAGTGAATGTCACAAGGTACTTTGGCTTGAATGTTAAGTCCTGCAAGTGCCAACTTAATTAAATAAATCCTTTGTACATTTGCTGGTTTATATGTTTTCCTTAAGAAAATGGAAGAAAAATATAATGTGGTTTTGCTATGAAGTTTGGAACTTATATCCATATTAGGTGCATAAACTGTCTTAAGATACACACCTCACTGGGCTTGCCCCACAATCTACGCAAGTAAAAGTCTGACTCAGCTTCAACAATACCGGGAGGTAAACTTTCTGCTCCTCTTGGATTTGATGGAACCCAAATCTGTAGAAAAACAATAAGGTAAGAAGTAAGTGATATGATCAATATAGAAACTACAAGTATCCATTTTCCTAATATTATATAAAACAATATCCTTCTTTGAAGTCCTTATCAATAGTGTATTAATGCTTATTGAATAAGCATGCAGAAATGCCCTTAATAATGATGACAGGATACAAGATGTACCTTTGATGTATCATTTGATAGGTGATGTCGTGAAGACCGTCTGTTATTATTGTTCATAAAAGACCAAGCATGATGACCTGTATATCTGTCTTCAATGTAAGAGAGATCAATTGAGGGAAGCAAACCAGAAGGGAGATTGAACTGCAAAATGTTATGCAGTACGCAATATTAGCATTTCATTTATTTAATCTAACAATAAAAAGCAACCCACAAAGATCTACAACAGCGCAATGGTTCACCATAAAGAGGAAGAAGATACTAAGTATGCACCTTTGTTAATGATAATGTTGGAAATGATACACCTAGAAAGAAGCCAAAAACAACTCCAATAAAAGTGGTCACGATCAGCCTCATAATTTCACTTGGTTTTCTACCAGTAGAACTGCATCCAGAAACAGAAATGTTGTCACCCAATGGAATTATTATTGACATAAACTAGCATACACAACTTTTGTCAAAACAAACATAAACAACTAGTCAGCAATCACCAATGATCAGACCTGCGAGTAACGGTTCCCATTTATGTCGGAACTTCCCTAACTGTATGCTCATAAAACTATATGCAGAAATCACACTCCACCAGTCATCAACTGGAACATACCCTCCGTATAAGAAACAAATATGCTTGTTAAAATAATGAAAACCCCTGCTGAAGAAACAAATAACAATAAAAAAAGATGCATTAATAAACTAACCGGATAATGGTTCAAACTTCTAAGAACATAACACATCTCCTAATATCACCTAAAATTCTCAACATACCGTTGAG
>OX638064.1:17461364-17780040 GCA_951804385.1 Trifolium dubium | reverse complement strand
TATCGGTTGGAACTTGGGTTTACGATAATTTATATACATGTCACACTTTTCAATCCAACCAAGACATTTTTTTTATAAATGACAAAATCGGGACGGGTTAATCCCACCAAACAGACAATCTCTCGAAGATGTGGACTTAAAATCAGAGTTTTATTCTGAACATATTTATTGTTGGATAATTGGATTCAAATTTTAAAACATTTTTTTCCAAAATGATTTGATTAATCCATACTTTTGGTTTGAAGTTTGAACGTACGTGAGACGGTAAGTGCAAAGAATTTAAAGCAATTGGGCAAATGCCAACAACATACATGGTAACCGGTAGTTTGGTGCCAACTTATTTATGACTTGACTTCTATATATAGGGCCATTTTCAAAGAACGTAACCAATGGTGAAACGTGAGTATTTTCTGACTTGTTTAGTCAATCACCGGAGTATAATTTGGGCAATGATATTTAAACAACCATTTTCTATGACAAGTGAAAACTTATGAGACAATTATTTTCTTTCATCTTCTTTTAGGACAAAATAATTGACTTAGGAGAGAAAGTACGAATACAACGAAAGTAGTATGAGAGAAAATTGTTTCAATAAATTTTTGCAAAATCTATAGTGCACAAATGAATTGTGTTATCATAGACAAGTTTAACTTAATCAATAAATTTCACCTTTTGATCAAGTGAGACATGGGAAGTTTTATTGATCCAGTAGTAAAATTCAAACTTTGTATGGTGCAATACTATTATTCTGATGCACCACAGAATTAGCAAACTATTTAAACTCACCTCTTTTCTTAATGGATTAGGTGCCATATACCATTCAAGCTCCCCCAATCTTCCTCCATTGAGGAACTCTTAGTAACTAACAGTATCCATCCACGCTCATTCCAGTACTCGAATAGGTACGTGTCAAAATTTAAATGTTTTTACATGTATTATTAGAACATGCAGTAAATTTATTATTTAACCATTCCATACCTCAGAAAAAAGAGGGAGAAAAAGGCAAATGTTAACATGATTGCACCTCAAAATGCAATTTGAAATAACACAAATAACTTGTTCTTCAAAGTTTCAAAGTTTTATCTTCCTTGTCTTCTTGGTGCAAACTGTCCTTCAAGGCTTTTTCTTCCTCTCCATGCATTTTCACCAAAGTCTCCAATTCATTTTGGTTGGTTTCAAAGTTGTCTGTTTGATGTATACTTGTACTTTTTTCTGCTTCAACTTCTTGACGCATGGCTTGTTCCTGCAGTGCTTTCATCATCATCTCCGTATTTTTTTCTTCCCCTTGTAGTTGCATTGTCATCAAAATCTCAGCCTCCTTGTCAAGAGGCTTGAAGTATTCTTCGATGGCTACCTCCTGCACATAAATCGCATCTTGTTATTATGCAACAAATTTGAGTCATACAAATGAAACAATTGCAGACCATATCACACAAAAACTTAAGATAGGCAAATAATGATTTTAACTAAGACAAACATGACACAATATGAATGTTTTATCCCACAAAAACAAAATGAAAGAATTTTAATGGTCCAAATGCAAAATATCAACAAAACTAAGGAAAAATTGCATTTCATACGGAAGTATGCAATTATGTAGTAGTAGATCTTATCGAGAAGAATAGATAAAACTTTTTGAATAAATGTCATTGTGCCTTCATATTCACAAGTAAAAGAAAAAAATTGAGATTTTCAAAGAAAACTCCCGAAGAAAAATAATGTATTTAAATCCTAAACTTACAATGCTTCATATTTTTACATGAGAATACAACTAAGTCTGTTTGTTCCTATGGTAACAAAAGTTGATTTTGAGTGAATTGAGTATGTAAAATTGATTTTGGCTAAAAGTGAGTTGAAAATAAAGTGACTTATATCTAAAAGTGAGTTGAACAATAAATTTTAGTGTAAAAATCAATTCTAGAATTAAAAGCTTCAAATTCTAATTTCAAGTTAAATCAATTGTAGATTTAAAATCAATTCTACTCAAGAGTAACCAAACATGTTGAAATCAATTTTGAGTCCTCCAAAGATGAAACCTAACATACACTTACTGTTTCTTCCAGCTTCTTGTTCAAAGCTTGCATCTCTTCAACCATTCGACGAACTTCAGATAATATAATCTGCTCGGGTACTTTATTTATGGCTGCTTTCCTTGCTTGTGCCTTTTCATCAGGGAATATCATACACATCAGAAATTGATTAAATAAAAATAAAAATAATAAATATTAGAAAGACTTTGAAGGCAAGCAGGTTGTTTTTTAAGAGGAAATCCCATATCCACCTTCACCGCAACAAAAAATAAAGGTCAAATTCATATTTCTCCAATGAAAATAGGAACTTTGGAACAAGGAAGAAAAATATTATGAATTAATATCTGAGTTATCCTGTGTTATTTACCTATTTTATATAATTCTAATATCAGCTCAATTAAAAGCCGATCCATCTTCTTAATCAGACTATGGATCATCATGATGATGATTTAAGATGTTTGTGATGACTATAACTGATCACACATGCTTGACATAAGCAATGTTAAACTAGTTCTAAAATTAGTAAACACCACACACACCTACTCCATGAAAATCTATTACTCAGTGTTGTTAAATAGCGGTTATAGCAGCGCAATATTGCATAGCAGAATTTGAACATATCACTATTGCTCCTCAAATCACTATTTAGTACAAAATGTTGTCAAGTAGCATCTAATGCTATAGCAGTGTTATAGTACTTTTGAATAGCGGAATTTGAAAAAACCGTCATTTTTCTCAATCTCCAATTGACAACACTTGCCACACCTTCATTTCGCTAATCTGAATTCTATACTTCTATGTTGTTTCAAATAATAGCTAGGGAAATAGTTCTTCCTTTGTCCCTAAAATGAGGCATGACTATTTGATTTTTAAAAGGAGACTCACCTCTTGACTATTGCAATTTGCAAAAGGCCCCCAGATTCATATGAAACCCCCAAGTCCCAGCTAACATCATTCATATTTTATCATCTCCTATGGTTTTCTAAAAGAGAAGAAAAGTTCAGTCAAATAAAAGAGATTAAAACTAACTCAAGAATGTGAATGATTTTGTAAGATAAGATGGTAGACCTGTTGGACACGTTGTTCAAGCTGCATCCTATAAGACCGTATTCTTCGCTCTTCATATCCAGAAAGTACCCTGACATAAAACAGGGCTTTCCTTCCAAAGTCCAATAACTTATTCATATTGTCAAATCATCAACACTGTTTATTTTATAATTTTCTGCAAAACAAAAAAAAAGTAATTAAGTTCAGAAATGCTAGAAGTAAAACTTATAGAATACAGAAGATTGCCTCTTCAAGGAATTAAACTGAAACATTTCAGGAAGCTATCAAATTGAATCAAACCTTAGTGGAATTATCACCAAACAAAAATCAAAACATCATCATCAACAGTATAAAGCATAACCATCTCTAAAGCTTTTGTCTTTCAGGAAAATGTTTATGAAATTTAAAAATATTGGACTGTACAAGTATGTGTATGTTTGGTTCCACTCTTGGAGGAAGCAAAAATTATTCTGCAAATGTATAATTGATTTTAACATGTTTGTTTGCTCTCAAGTTTTCCTCCAGAATCAATTCTCTAATTAGAACCCAAAATTTGGAGTTTTTTATTCTATAATTGATTTTTCACTCAAAAAATTTGTCAAATAACCTAGTTCCCAAAATTTCACCCCTTGAGGTGAATATGTGCCGAAATTCCGGGTTCGAAGTTCGAACATTGGTCCCTGCATATTGCACCGTCCAATCTATGCTCACGGCGACTCGCTCAATTTCTTTTTTCAAGTAGCCTACTGGCTAGAAATTCCACCCTTAAAGGTGGATAAGTGGGATGACTGGGGTTCGAACCCCGGTCCCCTGCATATATAATGCAATGTCCTACCAACTGAGCTAAACTCACGGGACGGCGACACACTCAAATATATTGTTCACTCGTTTTTACATTAATGTATTCAAACATAAATCATTTTACATTCGACTCACTCTTAGTCATAATCAATCTTACATAATCAATTTAGTCAAAACCACTTTTTTCCGCCGCAGAATCAAACACACACTAAGAAAATGAAGCAATTAACGATGACAATTGATTCCATAACCTCATGTTGATTGTAGAACTGTGGTGTATTTTAGGGTTTCATTTTTATGTTAATTCATTGTAGAATAGATCTGATCCAATTATGCATAATCATTTCCATTGTTTATTGTTTCAGTGTTTCAATATTTTTAAAATTAAACTCATAAGACCAAGTAATTTTGAATCAATTGTTGAGAACGAAGTAGAAATGCAAGATTATATTGGATCTGTTAATAAACTTTTCAATGATAAGAAAGCACTAGAAAATAACAAAAACAGAGAAGACAATAACCTGGCCGTGAGCGGCAGTTCAACGTCGGAGTGGAGCTGGTCGACGGTGGTGCGCGCAACTGAATGGCAGAAAATGAATGGGAGAAGAAAGGAATAAGGCTCGCGGCAAACGGAGAAGAGGAGAAACACGTTCGCAGAGAAGGATATAGGTTATGCACGCAAAATACCCGTATTACCCCTTAAATGAATCAGCGATAAAATGATATTCCTCCGTGAATATACTAAAAATTTAAAAATGATAAAATTCGTAATTTTCCCATGAAATTATTCTTGTATAATAATAATATTTTAGTCAATTTTTTTAATAATAATAATAATAATAACTACTAATACAAAAAATTATTTCCCGTGTTCCTGAATATATTAAACAGATAACCTTAATTAATAATTTTTTTATAATTTAAAAATTAATATAATAGTCGTTTAAATTTTTCTTAAACAACTACTTGTTAAAAAAACTATAAGTTTATCCCGTTTATATTTTTTCCGACCACCACAAATATATATCCAAAAAAAGAAGATTATTTTTGAACCGGTGGTGGTGGGTCGGCTTTGTGATGGTGTGGTGTGTGTGGTTGTTTTGGTTTTCCTTGATATTAGAGACTCTGACAGTTTTTTCAAATCTGTTTAGATTTGCAGGACTATTTTAGAGTCTCTGTTAGTTTCCAAATCTGTTGAGATTTACAGATTTCTTAATATCTGGTTGACCACTACCACACATCGGTGTTGTTTGTCTCGAGGAGGTATGAAACTGAAATTTATCTATATAGGTTCACATTCTACTGGCACTCTTTAATTTTTGACTCAAAGAATTGTTATTTGGATTTTGTGGGGCCGAACACTTTTGATTCAAGTTTGGGAGTTAGTGTCTAGTGACATATCTCTGGGTTGGATTGAGGTCGCCCTGGTGGTATGGAAACTGAAGAGTGTCTCTCTAAGAATGGGATTAGTAGTAGATCTCTTCTAGGTGGTTTAAATTTTGGTTTTTCACAGTTGTTCGCATATATACGACATATTTGATTTGTAGGTTCTCTTTAACTAATCTTTGCTCGTCATGTGCAAAGATTTGGTTTAATTAATAAAATTTTGCTGTTCAAAAAAAATCATTTTTGAACTCCTTATCAAAATTGAATTAAATAAATCAAAATTTGAAGCAATTTTTTTTATAGGCAATGTTAGTTGTTAGTAAATACTACTCCCTCCGTCCCAAAACTATTGTCCTTTTAGCCTTTTAGTTTTGTCCCAAAACTATTGTCTTTTCGGAAACCAATGTAAAATTAAAGTTAGTTCACCATTTATACCCTTACAAAAGTTAAAGCATTAATTAAATATATTTTCTCTTTCTTAATAAAGTAAGAGTAAAAAAGACTTAACATATCAATCTTTGTTGTTTCTTAATCTACGTGCATAACTCTAAAAAGACAATAATTTTGGGACGGAGGGAGTAATATATTACAATCTTCTTTGCCAGGATTTGAACCCTGGACCTCCACTAGCTCCTTAACCTTTAACTCAACTTGTCAGCTTAAAATATAAATCAAAATTTGAAGCAATTTCATTACAACCCATTTTTTCTCCCACAAAGAAATAAAAGTGTTTACCATGAAAGAGATGTAAGAAGTTGAAATAAAAGAAAGAAGAAGAGACAAATTATGTTTGTGTTATAAAAAATACAAAAAAGAAGAGATAAATTATGTTTGTATCATAAAAAATACAAAAAAATAAGAGGCAAATTTTGTTTATGTCATAAAAAGTACAAAAAACTGTTATAATATTTTAAGTGTGCTATAATAACTTTTGTTAAGCAAAACTATTTTTAGCCTCAATTTTGTTGAGTTGGTAGCTCAAATGGAAAGGCCAAATTGAAATTTAGACGAACATCTTACTTTCTTATATTAATAGTAGATAGTCAGAACTAATTAGTGATAAAAGTCTAAACTTTGATTTCGCGTATCAATTTTGACATTTGCTCGGCTATTGAAATCAATCTTTCTTCTAGGAAAATAACTTACATAATTGGCTTCGAAATAGTATTTGTGGTGTTTCCATCTTCTTGTTTCTAGTTGTGGTTTTGTGGTTATGGCGCGCTAGAAATATTCTGTACATGGCCTATTAGTTGGTTCCTCTTGTTTCCCTTAGAATGATTATGATTAATTATGCGCATCTTCTGTCCAAGTGCTACTTTGAGCATCATGCGACTCCGAAAACTAGATGGATCCATTGGAATGCATAGGGTGGTTCTGAGCTGGTTTTGAATGTGGATGGTAGTAGTCTTGATAACCCCAGGTGTTTTTGACTTGGGGGTTTAATTCGTAACTCGTGTGGTTGGTGGGTTCGTGGTTTTGCGGGTAACATAGGCATCTCCATTATCCTCCATGCGGAGCTTCTAGCAATCTACCATGGACTAGTCATGTCTTGGAAACTTGGCTTTTCTGATTTGTTGTGCTACTCTGACTCGAAGACTGCTATTAAGTTGATATATAAACCTATCAACACTTGACACCATTATGCAGCTATTCTTCGCAACATCAACAAACTTCTCCAAAGAGATTGACATGTTCAAATTATTCATACTCTCTGGGAAGGCAACGCTTGTGCCGATTATCATGCCATGCTTGGAGCTACTATGTCAAAGGCTTATATGCTTATATCTGATCCTCCGGATGACATGAGACTTCTCTTACTATATTACTCCCTCCGGTCTCAAATATAAACAAAATTTAGTTAAAAAGAAAACTAATGTATCTGGTGCAAATTTTAGATTAGATACATCAATTTTCTTTGACTAAATTTTGCTTATATTTGAGACTAAAATAGTATGTCAGTGGGACTTTATTTTCTAAATAGTTTGTTTTCCTTCTTTCGTTTTTGTTTTTCCTTTCTCTCTTATATGTACCCATAAAAAAGTTCTAAACTTGGATTATTTTTTAAATGTATATTTTTTCTTTTAGCTTCAAAAATATTTGTACTAAAAAAAAAGCTATTTTAAATTGCTTTTCATAAAAATTATTTTTTAAGAGATAGTTTTATTAAAAAAAATGTGATTTTTTTTTAAGTTAAAATCTCTAAAGTAAATATTTAAGTTATTGAATATAAAAACGACTCTTTTAATTTATAAATATATGAATTTAAAATAAATATATTATTTTTAGTTAAGTTATCGTGAAAAGAATTTTTTATAAAAGTTTCATAAAAATTATTTTTGTTTTTGAATATAGATAAAGAAATATTAAGTCTACACTTGAAGTACTAGTTCAGTGGTAGTTAAAAACTAAATATTGTACTTTTAAGATGCTGAGTTTAAATCCCATCTGAATTACAATTGTTTTTTCCATTACCAATACTACAAAAAAATGTGTAGACTATGAACTACATTAAAAAAAAAAGATAGTAATTTTGATTTTCTTTTTACTACGAATGACAAATTTATTTGGTTAGTTATTTTCAAATTGCTTTTTTTTATCTCTAAAGTGTTTCTTTTAATATATATATATATATAAGGTTAAAGAGTTGGCGATGCTATTTTTTTATTTTTAAATTTGAATCTTAACTATTTGTGTTGTTTGAATCAAAATATGGGCTCATAATACTCTTTAAAAATAGGCATTAAAATTATCACAATTTATAATAAAATATTATCTTAAATTATGGACTCAACTAAAAATTACTAAAAGTTAAGAGAAATTAAAAGCAAGATGGAATATTATCTCTTTAAAAAAATATTATCTTATTGAAGACATTAACAATGCTGATCAAACCTTTCCTCACTTGGAAAGAGGTTATACTTCAAATCAGATTAGATGGAATAGTCCTATGCAAGGGTGGATAAAGTGCAACACTGACGGCACACAAATTCCTCAAAATCAACAAGCTGGATGTGGTGGAGTTTTTAGAGACGCTTCAGGTGCTTGGTTAGGAGGCTTTTCTCGAAACATTGGTAGTTGTTCTGCATTGATGGCAGAGTTATAGGGTATATTCTCAGCTATGGAATTGGCAAAAGCCAAAGGGCTCAGTAGAGTGGTGTTCGAATCAGATTCAGCCATTGCTGTTGATCTTCTCGTTAAAGGATGTCCTCCAAATCATCCTTGCATGTCAATAATTAACTGTATTAATCGCCTTAAGATGCAGAATTGGGAGGTGATGTTTCAGCATACCTATAGGCAGGCAAATCAAACGGCAAATTGGTTTGCGAAAAATGCTCTTACAATACCTACGGGTACCCGCAGTTTTAATAGTCCTCCGCCAAGATGTGTCAACCTGCTATGGCAAGATAGTGCTGGCGTTCACTTTAGGCGTAGAATTCCTCTGTAACTTGGCCTAAAGGTCTCCTTTGTATCAAAAAAAAAAGCAAGATGGAAAGACAATCAATAAAAAAACTTTGGGTTGTTTCAAAAAAAAAAAAACTTGAGAGATGGAAATGTAAACAATAATTTATTTTGTTACAACATATAATATTCATGTGAGAGTCAAAATTAACAATGAAGTGAGATTCAATAGTTTAGGAGTAATCAATGATGTTTAGTAGAGAAAAAAGTAGGATTAAGTTGTTATAAATCTTACAACTTTTAAAAATAAGAGAAGAGATTTGTGTTGCTATCCACACAATTATTATGAAATAGATTTTGTAGGAAGATGAAATAGATGGCAGTAGAATTATGTTTACCATTTGTGCCAAGCTGTTAATGTAAATGACTCCATGGCCCAATGGATAAGGCGCTGGTCTACGGAACCAGAGATTCTGGGTTCGATCCCCAGTGGAGTCGAAAATAATTATTTTTCTCTATTTTTATTATAATAATATTTGTACCCTGCCCCTCATAGAGAGCAAAACACGTCCCATTACACCAATTCATACCCTGGTAAAAGACAATCACCAGGATTCCAACACATGACGACAAATTTAATCTCGCCAGACTCCATTTCCAACTCGCAACTTTAATATCTTCCACCAAATTAAATTCAATCTTGTCATTACGCGCCTTTCAAATCGACTAAATAGTAGAATGCAAATCAACAAAAACACCCGCCTCACCCTCTTATTTTCCGTCGTTCCCAATATCACCCCATATAACAAAGCTAAAGAAGGCGCCATAACAATCACCACTCCAAGTCACCGAAAGATATCATATCACACAGACAAAGCACATGGACAATGCAAAAACAAATGAGAAAAGGATTCAAGAGAACTCGCACAACCCACACAACCTCTCGGCGCTTCCAAATCGATAATACCACGATAATCAAGATATCTCTCGTGGGTAGCCGGTCATGAAGAAGTTGCCATGAAAACGCAATAACCCCTGACGGTGTCGGGCTCTCCCAAATATGCTTAAACACTCCCACCTCAACATCATCCAACTCCTCCTCATCACAAAGTTCCTTCACTATGTACTTATACGACGATTTAACCAAAAATATCCTATTCAGATCCGGAGCCCATCTCCACGAATCCTCTCTCGTTGACAATCTCACCGCCTCCAACCTCTCTAGCAAATTGTCAACTAGAGGTTTCTCCCATTGGAAGAACTATCTCCGCCAAGAAAAGGACCACTTCCAATTATCACCCTCCTTTTCACAACAAAAACTCACCAAACAATCCTTTTCATTAGCAGGAGAAAACAAACGATGGAATAAAAAAGAAAAGGAGGACTCGCCCGCCCATCTAGACATCCAAAAAAGCGTAACCATTACCCACAACTCGGGCCACATTCTCCATGAACCAACTTTTTGACTCAACCACCCTCTCCAAGGCACAAATATCCTTCCACCAATTTGATGACGAATAAGGGATTCTAAACTCCCTCCAATCGGCTTGGTGAATAATATGGTTCCCATATTTTGACATTAAGACCTTCTTCCAAAGGAGCATCCCATGTTGAAGGAGTTTCCACCGTTATTTAGATAAAAGACTAAGATTTACTAGCTCAACGTCTTTCACTCTAAGACCTCCATTTCTCTTTACTTTACACACCACCGACCACTTTATTCAACTAATCTCCACTTTATCCAACTAATCTTCCTACCTCTTCTCACACCTCTCCAAAAAAACTCTCTTTGTTAATGGTTACTTTCTTGCTCACACTATCTTATGTCAAACCAGGAAAATCTGAAGAGTATATCGTGAATATAAGAAAAGGACAAACTCCTAGTCAATTCAATTTCCCTGTTTACTTCATCATCACTAAATTATTGTTAATCATGACGATAATGGTCACATTCAAAATTTACCCAGAATTGAATAATGTTATAATCCATACTACAGTTACCAACATGGACTTGTCTACTTTGGCTTCCTTGATGATTCTTCTAGAAAATGATCTTACAAAGATGTTTGATTCGGATACTTTAAAAATAATTTGCATATAAAATCAAGTTAACAATCTTCAATTAAATATCTCTTTTTTATTGTATTTTTTCATCCACAAAACTGAGCATGCACAACTGCCTCCGAATAAAAAACACCTTGAATATCTAACCACCGGAGCAACCGAAACCACACCTGCTGCGAAGTCTTACAAACAAAAAACAAATGCGATAAGGATTCCGCCTGATCACACCCGAAACTGCAAGACTGGGAACCCTCAGGAATGATGCCTCTAGATACCAAATTATCTCTAGTGTTAGAAATAATATAAAACCATTGATGTGCCCTTTCCTAACAGCTTAAGCTTTTGGGATAATTGGTCATTTGACATGGTATCAGAGCCTCTATGACCTAATGGTCAAGAGTTCGATTCCCGCTCCCCTCACTTTCTAATTAAAAAGTGGAATTTTAAGCATATGGTAGGTGAGCCTTTGCATTATCCACGCTTCAAGCCCAATGGACTCTTGCGTGAGGGGGCGTGTTAGAAATAATATAAAACCATTGATGTGCCCTTTCCTAACAGCTTAAGCTTTTGGGATAATTGGTCATTTGACATCTAGTAGGGAGTCTATTATCCAGAAAATGCCAGGCGAACACTGAAACCTTCAACGGAACAATTTTATGCCAAGGAAGAGCTAGCACACAATCAGGCAAAGAAACCGCCCCACCCTGTCTGGTCAAAAAGGAATAAACTTCCTTTACGGAGTAACAATCGGATGAAGCGCCACGCCACCGCCACCTGTCTGACACACTATGATGCAAAAGAACATTTTATAAAAGAGTACAACAAATATGAAAATATTATATCCACTCCCACACTTCTTCCTTCTCTAAGACCAATAAATTCACCTAAAAGACAACACAGTTAGAGGAATAAAACATAAAAAGGATCGGAGGCCCTTCCCATCCCCACATAAGCCAAAAGCATGAGAAATTGAATTCTTCTTCTCTATTCTTCACCATACCACTGAAATGAACCTGTCATAGTCATACTCATACATACACACCAATAATGTAAAGCACAATTAATGTGTTTACTTGTCACTAAAATAATTACATAGATAAATTCTTTAGCTTTTAATTTGCCCTTTCAAAAAACATATCAACCCCACCATGATCATTTAACATAAGAAACAACTTAATTAGAATCTAAACTCTAGTCCAATATGTACCAAAAACACGATCACTAGACACTATCATACATATATTCATCTTTTTGAGAGGTCAGTTAATTTTATTTTTCTTTTGATTAATATTTAGTATTTTCAACAAACTAGATTCATTAGAGATTGATAAAAATTGCATAGAAATAACTACAGACAATTGAACTAAAAAATAATACGGAAATATATTCCCTATAGTAATTAAGTATTGTGTTATGTAATTGTTGATCTTACACTGCGATTTTAATCAATGGTAATTGGTAAAGATTAATCGGTGCGTATAAAGCATGATATTATTGTTTTTTTGACATTATTGTTAAATAATATAATTGATTTTTTTGTTATAGTTGGGCTAACGGTAGTTTAATTGGTCTTGATTGGCGTTGGACTTGGTAGTGAAGATCACAGTTCGATTCTCGTAACTGCGTTTATGAGGAACTTGAACCCCTTGATATTATAATTCGCCCAGAACTCTAAACTAGTAGATAAAACTCTAATTGTCTCTTAATTGACCAATTATCATTGGAGACATAATAAATCTTAATCACAACAATACACTGACTCAAGCAAGAGAAGAAACAATAGAAGGAGGATCAATCAACCTTCAAATAATCAACTAATTGTGTTCTTAATTAGAAAACATATATACTAGTTAAAAAATTTAGATGGAGAATAGAACATATGTTCAACTATACTAAGAGAGCAAACTTATCAAATACTCCCATTAATTTATTGAAAAAGGGATGTACCAAAAAAATTTTATTGAAAAAGGGTGTGTAATGGACATACAAAATTTTGATATTAATTGCGTCAAAAAAAATTTTGATATTAATTAACAAACAAAGTTCCACAGCTTTACTAATACTTTTTTTTTTGGAGTAAATCTTTACTAATTCAGTAATACTATATCCTGTCTCATGGACTAATCAAAAAAAATATCTTGTCTCATGGACTCCAATTTATTTATTTATTTACTAACCTACAAGCATATAAAACAAATGCAACCACTTGCCTATTGACTATTGTGAACTAGATCAAAAGGATATTTTAATTTTATATAAAAACATGCATCTAATTAACTCATAATCAATGATACACATAGTCTAATTTTCTCCCATCACCAAATCAAAATATAATTTTTTTTTATCTAATGAACAACTCAAACTAGCTAGTATTTTTTATATGTTTCAAGAGAAATAAAATGCCCCCTCCAAGTCTCCAACCCTATTACTACATAAACCATTTTTTTTTTTTACAGTATTATTACTACATAAACTATTGATCCCCAACCAATACAACAAGGTTAATCATATGTATGAGGAGAAATCAAAATGGTGAAAATTAAGCTAAAAACCAATTAATTAAATAAAATCTTGAGTAGCTTTTTGCATGGCAAAGAAAACATTATGCCACGTGTAAATCCTAGAACGTGCTTGGACATTATTCAACCCAACAACATTCATACAAACCAAATCATCTTTCTCAACCATCAGAATCTCTTCTGGTTCCGCGCCGTCAAACATCCAAACAAGACACCAACAGAAACCCTTAGATATTTCCGAATCACTGTCTGCTCTAAATCTCATTTTTCTATCTTTGTCCATGTAAGCCACCACCCAAACTTCGGTCGAACAAACCGATACACGGTTCTCTCGAACCCGGTCGGACCGGTCAAAGGGTGGCAAGAGAGATGCGTAGTATAATAGCCTTTTTACTCTATCGATGGGTTCCGATAGAGAAGAAAATTCGGAGGCAAGACGCTTTAGCTTGTCGGTGACGCCGTTAGGAGATGATGCCGTTAAGGGAGAGTTAACGGAGAGTTTGAGTTGAAGTTGTTTGGGAGTAACGGCGGCGTTAAGTTTGGAGGAGAAATGCGAAGAAGGAGGAGGAGGTAAGGTTAATAAGGTGGCACTCGCCGTTGTTGTTGGAATTATAAATACCATATTTTATTTTATAATTAATATTAATAATATGATTATTTTTGGGAGAGAAAGAAGGAGGAGGGAGATGGAAGAGAAAAAAAGGGAGAAGAGGAAATGAATGTAATGGATGGATGGGAGTGGGAGTGTGGTGCGTTAAAGTGTATATATACACGATCAATGTTAACATGTCTCTTTAAGTGTATTTTAAAAAATTTAATATAAAAAATTTAGGCTTAAACATCATTTTAGTCCTTGTATGTACGTGAAATTTTTGTTTTAATCCCTGTATCTAATTTTGTTTAAAATAAGTCCTTGAATCAACCAATTTTTTTGATTTTAATCCTTAAAGCGAAAATCCGCAGGAAAATTCATAGGAAAATCTGCAGGAAACTTGCGAATTTTCCTGCGGATTTTCGCTTTAGGGACTAAAATCAAAAAATTTGGTTGATTTAGGGACTTATTTTGAACAAAATTCGATACAGAGACTAAAACCAAAATTTCGCGTACATACAAGGACTAAAATGATGTTTAAGCCAAAAATTTATAATAAATATTGTGCATTCAACCTTTTATAAGTTTATATGTTAATTTTTTTAATTATTTTTAAATTATTTAACAAGTGCAAAGGACATGAGAGCTTTTACAGTGCATTAGTAAAATTCTAATGTACCAAAACACTGAATTTCGAAAATGATATATAAATAACTATTTTCATAAATTAAAAAGTTATTTATTGACTATTATATTTTAAAAAATATGATTCCATACGAAAAAATACAATTTCATTTTTTATAAAATCATACTAATTGTTTTTGATATTTTTTCATAAGAAAATTCAATATTCACTATTATGAATAATAAAAATTCAAAAACAACAAAAATAAAACCAATTTTTTTTTTGACAATTTTGATGAATAATATTTAGTTATTATAATATTTTAAAAGATAGAAAAAATATTCATAAAAATATACTAATTTTTTTATTAATTATAAAACCTATTGTACCGGTACATTAAAATTAACCTATTGTACTATAGAATTTGCCAAATTGTTATTAACTCTGTACTAAAATATAAGTCATTTTGACTATATTACACAAATTAAGAAATATAATCATTATTGTATAGAAAAAAGAAATTATGAGTTAATAATTGTCCTTCATTAATGGTATGAAAAAGATAAATTGAAGAAGTAATAAAAAAGAGTAATAAATAATTAAAAATATAAGAAGAAAAATAACATTAGATTTTTCAATGATATTGTAAAGTATATTTTGGTACAATTTTATTTTCAAAATAACTTATATTTTATATTTTAATACAGAAAAAATATTATACAGAGTGAATGATACTAGACTTGTTTGCATATACATATATTAATTTTCGTATTTCACTTTTTTACTTTACTCTTTTTCTCCAACCAAACAAAGTGTGAGGTACACCTTCCTAAAAATGAGTGAATGTGTTATAGGAAAATCATTTATCTTTATCATACAAGAAAATGATTCATTTAAGAAATCAGTGATTGACTTGATGCCACTCAACAACCCCTAATAATTTGTACAGTACTCCATCCCCACCATAGCCGCCAGTCGTCATCCCACCAAAATTTAGTACAGTATAGTCAACTTTCACAGGAATTATCATATGAGTTGATTTCTTGATCAAAAGAAAATCATATGAGTTGATTTTATATAATGTAAAAAAGTTTCAATAGTTAAAATAATAATTTTATTAACATGGGTCCTAAAGAATTTAAAATAGAAGTTTTCTGTTGAGAAAAATAAAATTTAAATTTTATAGATTAATCTTCAATATTAAATACATGTATTTATAAAGAAACATTAACTTTCTCCGAAAAGTAAAGATGATACCCCTTCGTTCTAAAATAATTGACTTATTTATAAAAATATTTTTTAAAATAATTGATATTTACTATTTACAACATTGATTATTTTTTATTTTTTTTGTCAAGTATTCTAGCGGTTAAAAATTCACCCTTTAAAGGTGAATAAGTGGGTATACCAAAATCGAATCTCGGTCTTTACATAAATGTGCAACGTCTTTTACCAATTGAGATAAGCTCATGAAGAGTGAAGACTGATTTTTTTCTATTTTACCTTATTATAAGTAACAATTAATATGCGAGAGAAAAAATATTCAAAAATGTACCTTTTAGCATTCTAATATCTACTACGAATAAAAAAATATTTTAATTAAAATTATATTCTCTCTTTCATTTAAACACTTTTCATTTACACATTTAAGGCTTAAACGTCCTTTTGATCCATGTATGTACACCTAATTTTGATTTTAGTCCCTGTATGTGATTTATTCCAAAATAGTCCCTGTATTGACCAAATTTTTTTGCCGTTAGTCCTTGCGATCCAATTTCGTCAAAGTGGCAAACGTTTTGCCACCTAGACATGATGACATGGCATGCTAAGTGGATTAATGAACCAAGAGAGACCAAAACCAAAAAAATTGTGTTGGCTGAATTAATGAACCTAGAGGGACCAAAACTAAAAAAATTGTACATTACAAGCTAGGGACTAAATCCAAAATTCTAAAACATGAAGAGAAATATAAATTTTAGAGATTTTCACCTTTCTTCTTTTCCCCGAATTGTTCATCTTCTTTTCTCTAATATTAGATTGTTCATCTCTCCTTCCATTTCACACAAGAACGATTTTTTTAAACAAATCACAAGAGGGAACTCGCATTCTTCACTCCTTCTTATATTTGACTTCCACGTTTTTAGATTTGTTTTCTCTAATCTGAATTTGAAACAAATTATAATTGATAATACACCTGAAAATCATATTAAATGTATCATTTATAAGGCTTGTGTACTTTTAAACATTAATTTTGGTGTTCAAATTGTCCAAAGAAAACACGTTTCAATAAAGGGTCACAGGTCATATTCTGATCCGGCTGGAGGTTGAAGATGATGATAAATGAAATATAACTTTGTTATATTATATACTTACAGGCGTTGAACAAAACAAATGTAGAACTGCAGCTTAGAGCGTAATTTGTTAGAAGATAGAAGACAATTTTCGGTTAATTGAGTAAAACTTGAAAATGAAATTGAATTGGGGATTAGGTTTTTATATTTCTCTTCATGTTTCAGAATTTTGGATTTCGTCCCTTGTAATGTACAATTTTTTTTGTTTTGGTCCCTTTTAATTCATTAATCCAGTCAGCATAATTTTTTTGGTTTTGGTCCCTCTTAGTTCATCATTAATCCAGTCAGCATGCCATGTCATCGTGTCCAGGTGGCAAAACGTTTGCCACTTGGACGAAATTGGACGGCAGGGACTAACGGCAAAAAAAATTGGTCGATACAAAGACTATTTTAGAATAAAATCACATACAGGGACTAAAACCAAAATTAAGTATACATACAGGAACTAAAATGACGTTTAAGCCCACAATTAATATGGGACATGAGAGTAACAATTTGTGTTTGATGTGCTTACAATAAGTGGATACCACTTTTTATTGTCAAAATAAGTTTTTCTTTTTATAAAAATAAAATGATATTCATTCATTCAAATTGATAAAATACATCAAATAGAACCACATATTTAATATCGCCAAAAATATAAATGATGAATCTGCAAATAAACTCACAACATTCAAGTTAATAGCATACAACGGTCAAATAACTACTACAAATAATATGATAAAATAATCACATTTTGTAAGCTAAGTCACTTATTTTATTATACACTCTAGTTTCCTTATTTTAAAATTGACCTTTCTGATATCTCAATTATCACAATTATTGTAATTTTGATCTCAATTTACATTTTTAAACCTAAAAATAAGTGTGTTTGTTTTTACAACCAAGAGATGAATCGCTCGTTAAATATATTTTGTAAAATTATTTTAAGAGTTAATGAAATATATAAAAGGTCTATTTGTTTCAACTTTAAAAAAATAGATTTTTCTTTATATTTTTCAAAATAGATTATAAAACCGTTTTTTAAAATATTAGAAGTTTTTTTATATTTATTTTTTCTAAAAATTGAATCATTAATTTTGATATCATATAACATAAACATACAATAATAAGAACTTTTTTTTTCTCAAATACCCCTGACACAAATTAAAAACACTAAACTACCCTACTTTTTTGAAAAAATTTCAAAATACCTACCTTTTGGAGTGAGATGGTTCCATTCAAAATGGCGCGTCCAATACGTTGCAATTGTTTTTTTTTTTTAGTTAAAGAATAGGCAACAGTTTTTAGGTGTTGTCTTAGGGCTTAAAAAGTGTTTTCTTAACTTGCTTTATTCTTATTTTTATATTATATTACAATAGGGGACAAAGTTTAGTGTTGTATTATTACTTTCTCCGTTTTAAAATGAGTGTCACTTTAGTTCGAAAAATTTGTTTTAAAATGAATGTTATTTTTCAATTCTCAATGCAACTTTTTTCCAATCGACCCTCTAATTATTATTTTATACATTATTTCCAAGAAAACAAAGAAATAAATAGTGTTAATTTAGTAAAATGACACTCATTTTAAAACGGAAGGAGTACTGTTCAAATATGTCACGTTAAATATTCAGAGTTACATAAACTTTAAAATATTGCCTTAAATAAATCATTAGTCCACCTGACCCATGTTGGGTAAGGTCGGGCTCGTTAAAGCATGACTCATGTGGAAAATAGAAGCACTTGACAGCAGTTCAACGGGACGGGGAACTCAGATCACAAATAGAAGAAAGAAAAATAAGAAATGGTGCAGCTTATGAAGAGGCCAAGAGAAAGGTTGCTTTGCAAGAGGAAAAGCAACAGCAAGAAAAGGCTAAAGCTAAAGCAGAGATACCATACGCTTATATTTCAGTGAGGCTGTGTTATTTGGAAAATAAAACTATACATGTATCGTAGATATCATTTGTGCAAAACTACAAAATGAAGTGTTGGGTTAATATTTTTCAAGTAACGTTTAGAAAGTCCTAAACTGCCACACATACATTTATTGCTGCAATGGTATGGTCTATTCACTTTACAGGCTACTTCCCTAAAATATGTTAGCCATTCACATGCCTGCCACTATGAGTTGAAGCATACTTACCGCAAGAAAAAAGCTTTTTTGCTACTATTTTTCTTTGTAGAGGCTTAAGCCCAAATGGTCATTCATTACAATATTTAAATTTTGTGGGTGCACGGCCAAACTTAAAGTTGAGGAAGTAAAACATGCTGCATTGGAAGCTGATAGGAAAGCAACAATGGAAGCCAAAACAAAGGCAGCAATGGAAGCTGAAAAAAGAGCAGCAGCAGAAGCCGAAAGAAGAGCAGCAAAGGACACCATAGAAAGTTCCAAAACAGTTACTTCTGGAGTCACCCAAGATACCGAAACCAAGGAATCCTGTATGGGTTTTCTTTCTTCAGTTATCATCACGTTTAGAATCTTTTTCCAATGTCAGTTTTTACCCTTTACCAGTTTCTCTACATCCAATATGCCATAATGCCTTGTTACTGATAAAAATGTATCACCAAGTGACCTACATGCACAAATAAGTTATTATTGATAAAAATTTATAATTCATGACGAGATCACCATTTTTATCTCTGATAATTTTTTTAAAATCACTATTATAAGGAAAAAGTTAACTAGTGCACCCCATGCACTAGTTAAGGAAGCTCAATATAATATTATTGTCTTGAAATTTGTGTAATCAATGTTTGCAAAAGTTAAAAAATGTTATTTTCAATGTAAAACTTACTTTTTTTGTATTTTTAACTAGTGCATGGGGTGCACTAGTTAGCATAACCCTATAAATTATTATTAAGGTTTAAACATCATTTTAGTCCTTGTATGTACGCGAAATTTTGGTTTTAGTTCCTGTATCGAATTTTGTTCAAAATAAGTCCTTGAATCAACCAATTTTTTTGATTTTAGTTCTTAAAGCGAAAATCCGCAGGAAAATTTGTAGGAAAATCTGCAGGAAACTTGCAAATTTTCCTGCGGATTTTCGCTTTAGGGACTAAAATAAAAAAATTTAGTTAATTCAGGGATTTATTTTAAACAAAATTCGATACAGGGACTAAAACCAAAATTTTACATACATACAAGGACTAAAATGATGTTTAAGCCTATTATTAATAAAAATTTATAATTCACGGGGAGACAAGTTATTACTTAAAAATTTGATATTTATAATTAACGGAGAGATGACATGTTTTATAACCGATAAAAGTTTTAAAATATGTCTTGCAAAGCCGGAGACCGAAAGACATGTTTTTTTCGAATGCAATGGAGCGAGAGAGACTTGGCTTATGGCAGGATTGAGCCTAATGTTGCAATCACTTTCTTAAAATAATAATAATAACCAATCTGCTAGCTCTATAATCTTTGGATTATGCAGGAAATTTACTACACATGAAGCAGGACAACTGGCTATGCTACTCTGGTGCATTTGGCAAAACCGCAATAGGAGCAACAACAAACTTGGTGCAAGGCAGATTGGAATGCAAGCAGCTCAATTATGGCATGAATGGGCACTTTTACATGGCATTATACAAGACCAGCAAACACATGAGCAGATTTTGAACAATCACAACGTCCAGCACCAGCAGTGGTGTCCACCACCTTCAACTGTAGTCAAGTGTAATGTCGATGCGAGCTTCAACAATACCTCTACGGGGATAGGGTGGGGTTGGTGTGCCCGCAACCATATGGGGCATTTCTTTCTTGCAGGAACTGATTTTAGATCATCTAGACTCGATGTTTTACAAGGAGAGGCAATGGCTATTAAAGTGGCAATGGAGGAGATGATTCAAAGAGGATACACACATGTCATTATTGAAAGCGATTCAAAAACTGTTGTTGATGCTATTCTTAATAGGCAAGCCGGAATATCTGAGCTTAGTTTGATAATTTCTCACATTAGAGCTTTGCTTACTACTAATCTCAATTTTGAGGTTAAGTTTATTAGGCGGCTAGAGAATATGGTTACCTACTAGCTAGAGCGGTCTATTCTATGTCTAGTCGCCGTATTTTCCAATCTATACTTTCATGTATTGCTACTTATTTATTTAATGAAATGAGTTAAGTTTTTCTTTATAAAAAAAAGTTTTAAAATCAATATTACAAGTTATTGCTGATAAAAATTTATAATTCACAGGGGGTTGACAATTTTATCGGTGATAAAAGTTTTAAAAGTACTATTACAAGTTATTACTCATAAAAATTTATAATTTATATGAAGATGACATTTTTTTTGGTACATTAGAAACATAAATTGCTCCCGCCAGGGACTGAACTCTGGACCTCCCCCTACCACTTGAATTAACCTATAAGGACTGAAGATGACATTTTTTATCGCTAATAAAAGTTATAAAATCACTTTTACAAGTTATATCGCTGATAACAATTTTCAAAATAAGATGATAATTTTTATCGCTGATAAAAATTTGTTTCATATATATATATATATGACCCGACAAAACATTGTTATCAATTTTATTATTCTGAACACAATGAAAAACCATTAGAAAAATGCATGAATTCGCTGCCATCTTAGTAGGCAGAATGAATAGTTGTGATCAGATATCAAGTCACGTTTGAGTTTCAACCAATTTTAGTATTATTATATGAATATATATGACGTTTTATAAATTAGAAGTGATTATTAAATGTTGTCTTCAATTAAAAGTGATAAATTTTTTTATCTTTTTTTCTTGACAGAAAACTTTTTTATCTTAACTTGTTACTATCTCTTAATTACTTGAATAATTGTGTTTAATTTTCTATATCTCAAAATGATTATTATAATTTTATGCTTTTAACTTTTTGATTCATTCATAAAAAAAAAACAACCTTTTGATTGATATACATGGCGTTCTACCGAACCCGTGCAACGCACGGGCAGTCGACTATTTTATATTTTGAAGATCAAATGAACCCTAAATCTTACTTGTAAATTGTTTTTTAATTTATGTTTAACTAGCCTAATTAATCATTTAACCTTATCATATCATGATAAAAAAACCCTATAAATAATATATTATCGAAGATTGTGTATTCAACACTTTAAATGTTTAAATTTTTGTATTTATGTAAATTATCATTTATTAAATGTGTCGAATTTTTATCGAGGTTATTGAATTATTATTGACTAATATTTGGGTATAAAAATTACAAACTCAAATCTAAAAAAAATCTATTACTCTTTTCGATTTTAATTATAAACAAATTTTACTTTTTAGTTTTTGATTACTATCCACCTAGTATTGAAACTACGATTATGAATAAAATACACTAAATTTATTTTTGTCAAAAATAATAATAACTAATGTATTTAATCTACCATATAGACTAAATACATTATTATTTAATGTATTTAAAAATAAAATTTACTTATTAATAAGGCCAAAAAGAGTACTGAATTTAACATGTTGAAAATAATAAGGCTTAGGTATGTTTGGTTTGACTTTACATAAAATTGATTTTGATAGAATTGATTTTAGTATAATTGATTTTATCATAATTAAGTTTAGTAAATTCATTTATGTTTGGATACATTCAACTAAAAGTGAGTTGAACAATAAATTTCAGTGTAAAAATCAATTTTAAAGTCATAAACTACAATTTCTAGTTTCAAGTAGAATAAATTATGGAGATAGAATTAATTCTATTTTACAGAAATCAAACATGTCAAAATCAATATTCTATACTTCTAGACTCAATTCTAACCCCTTTAGAATTGAAACAAAATATGCTTAGTGCCTCTTTAGTTACGCTTAGTGCTCTTTAGTTACGCGATTGCAACTCACATACATGCGTTTTCAGATCTTCACCGTAGTTTTTTCGCAAATCGATTCAGCCTTCTAGAATCAATTGGAAGCTTCAAATTCTAACTTAATGATTAAGAAATCCATATTTAACCCAAGTTCCAAACAAAATCAAAATTTCCACAGCTATGCAACAAACATCATTCAACATATGATAGCAGGGTCCCATTAATCACAAAATTGACCAGTCATTTTCATGAAAAATTTCCCAACTAGAAAACAACAAAAGAATCCCATGATGAAACAAAATAGGCACTAGTGGCAATATTGAAATTAAACACAACATTAAGACCTATCATACTAACGTTGTCATATTCTCTTCTTTCTTCTTCTTCTTCTTCTTCCTTTATTAATCTTAACCCAAACCTCAAAACAAAGCTTTTAATTTTGTCTCTTTTTTTTCTGTGTTTTTTCTTTTCATTATTTTATTAACCCTTTTTTCTTCTTACATTGTGTTTTGACCGTTGCTTTTTTGTTAACGTTTTCTCTGTTCACACACTCTTTCACTTTTCTCTCTCTCTCTCTCTCTCTCTCTCTCTCTCTCTCTCTCTGATTCCTTCTACACTCTGTCATTGATCAAAAGCACTGTTTTGTTCCTGTTCCAGAAACACCATTCTTAGGTATGTATGTTTCTTCATCCTTGTTCTTCATCTAAGCATAACAAAAATATGAAATTTTTGTCTGTCTTCAAATGGGTTCTTTGTTTTTATGTTTATAAGCTCAATTATGCATTTTTTTTTGTTATTATCATCATTCACCCCATGATTTTTTTTTTAATAAAAATTGCATTTTTATGTTTATTTACTGTTTTTTTTTTTGCTCTTATTTATTTAACATATTCATGCAATATTTGTGTTTGTGTGGATACCTACTGATTTTCTTCTGTTAGTTCAACTAATCTATTTTTCCTTTTTTATTATTATTTTTTATTCACTTTGAAAATGGGTTTTTCTTGGAGATTAAGCTGGTTTTTTTTTCCTTTATTATTATTTAGAAATGATTTTTTTTTCTTAGAAAAATTCCCAGTTGCAAAGTTGTGTGCTTTTAGTGTAATCTTGTTCTGGTAGAACATAGTTTGGTTTTCTGGAAATTTTAGAGGAAAAGTTTTTGAACTAAATCAACATTACTAAATTCAATTAATAGTGACATTGCTAAGCTTATTTAGTTCAAGTATGATATTAAATGATTAGTTTTTATTGTTGGTAATTTAATTATACTCATGTTTGATATTAAATGATTAGTTATTATTATTATTATTATATTATAGTGCTCTAAATCTTCTTTGTTTTTGATGTCAGATTTGGGATTTCTTAATGATTCTAGTGAAATATAAAGAAGGGTTTTTCTTTGATTTCAATTTCAATGCAAAGTTAGGATATTATTATTCATAGGGAGAGAGAGAGCAAGAAATGGGATGTTCACAATCAAAGCTAGATGATGAAGAGTCAGTTCAGCTTTGTAAAGATAGGAAAAGGTTCATCAAACAAGCTGTTGAGCAAAGAACTCGATTCGCAACTGGTCATATAGCTTACATTGAATCTATGAAAAGAGTTTCAGCTGCTCTTCGTGATTATATCGAAGGAGATGAGCCTCGTGAGTTCTCATTAGACTCGGTCGTTACACCGCCTTTTACACCTGTGAAGAAGAAAATTAACCGTAGGATTGGCAATGCCAATGGTAATGTTAACGGTAATGGTAATGGTAACGGTAACGGTAACGACTTCATTCCTATATCAGCAAAATCTTTCACACCATCAACAATTGAGTTTGGAGTTGGACCAAATTCTACTTTGAGGATGAATTACTTTAGGCCGAGTGGTAATCCAGCAATTTTGGTTGAGGAAAGAGCTCCATCACCCGAAACTGTTAGAATTGAAACGTATTCACCAATGCAGCATTATGGCATGGATGGTTATTTTACAATGCAATCGCCGCCTATGAATCCTTCAATATTTCCTTATTCTCCTCCTAATGTTAGGGCTAATATCCCTCCACCTTCACCTCAAAATCCTCAATGGGATTTCTTTTGGAACCCATTTTCGTCGTTTGATTACTATGGTTATCCGAGCCGAAGTAGTGTCGATCAAACTGGTATTGATGATGAATATAGAGAACTAAGACAGGTTCGAGAAGAAGAGGGAATACCGGACCTTGAAGAAGATGAAACTGAACACGAAGATTTTGTTGGGAAGAGAAATGTAGTTGAAGAAAGAACTAGAAATGAAAGAACTAGAAATGTAGTTGAAGAAAGAACTAGAAATGTAGTAGAAGCAAGAACTAGAATTGATGCAAATTTCTCCAAAGAAGAAGTCGTTGTTGAAGATATTGATGACAACGACGACGAGGAAGAGGAAGAAGAGGAGGATGACGATGATGAAGAGGGCGAAGAAGAGGGAACAGACGATGAAACTGAAACTGAAACCGAGCATGATATCAAAGATTCACAAGTCCATGGCAATGCAAGTTTTGAAGTATCAAAAAACCAAGCTGCCGGTCATATTGAATCCAGCCATAGAGAAATGGAAATTGGTAAACAAGAAGCTGAGAAAGAAATGGAAGGTTTTACCGTTTACGTAAACCGAAGACCGACAAGCATGGCAGAAGTGATCATTGATCTTGAAGCTCAATTCAAAACTGTGTGCAATGCAGCTAATGATGTCTCAGTTTTGTTAGAGTCCAAGAAAGCTCAGTATTTATTAACATCTCATGAACATTCAGGTTTGATGGAATACAATACAATTTATTATTGGAATTTTCATTAATGTTAAAATATACTTGTCCTGTATCTAACAATTGTCTTTCTTCTCAAATTTTGAAGAATGTGAAATTGAATTATGTTTCATTTGCAGCGTCGAAATTATTGAACCCGGTGGCTATGTTTCGGTCAGCTTCTTCGCGTTCATCTTCGTCAAGGTTTTTAGTGAATTCTTCAAGCACTAGGATGGAAAGTTACGAGGGCACTAAGGATATCTCAGATGAACATTGTAGGCTTTCTGGTAGTCATCAATCTACATTGGACAAGTTAAATGCATGGGAGAAGAAGCTCTATGAAGAAGTCAAGGTACATTAATGAACTAGTGAACTTTCTATGAGGAAATCTAAGCTTCATAAAACGAATTTCACTATACTTCTCTATTGTTAAAATCTTTAGATATGATGACCAGATACATAACAAGGGAGAAGTATAGTGTCTGAATGTATCCGATACCGATACGCGTGTGATACTTCTTGATAAATACCCATAAAGTATCCAATATTTTCTTTTTGAAAATATTTTTATCGTTACGTCTCAGATTCATCTTCAATAGTTCTTACCAACTACGGACACAAAATTGTATGCTTTTTTTGTGATGCATTCATCGTAGAAATAATATATTCCGATATAGGTATGGGAAAATATATATATTTAACTATGTATGTAATGATCACAAATACTTCTTTGTTAGTGATGATCAACATATATTGACTACTGTATCGTATCTTGATTTTTGAACATTTCACATATCCATGTACTGTGAATCTGAGCTTTTAATGCGGATAGTTTTACCTAAAAGGTAAGCTTCTATTAGACAATCTTCATATTATTATGTCCTTACTCTGCTAAATGAACTTAATCAATGATTCATTCCTCGATTCATAAATTGCAAATACACTACTAAGGACTTTACTTGAAATCATAAGCAAAATTAGCCTCAAAAGGATGTGAAACATAGTCTTTCCAACTAACGAGTACTCCCTCCAATCCTTATTATAAGAAACAAATAACTTTTTTGGTTCATTGATTGAATAACTGATGTATCTGGTCTATATTATACATCAGATACATCACCTAAGAAGTGATTTGTTTCTTATATTAAGAACCGGAGGGAGTATTTTTTATCGCCCGGGGGTTCCTTTAGAGAGGTTAACATAAGTCTTCCATTTCTTTAAATTTATAGATTACTTATAATTGTTGATGGTTACTAAATACTATGCTCATTTCTTCTTCGACAGTCTGGAGAACGAATCCGAATCGCATATGAGAAAAAATGCAAGCAACTGAGTAACTATGAAGTAAAAGGAGAGGACCCTTCTGCAGATAAAACAAGAGCAGCCATTAGAGATCTAGATACTCAGATAACAGTTTCAATACACTCAGTTGAAGCTATTTCCCGAAGAATCGAAACTCTAAGGGATCAAGAATTGCATCCCCAACTTCTTGAATTGGTACAAGGGTATGTATATAAGTCATCATCATACATCATTCTATTTCAAAAGAAGAACTAAACCATTTCTGTCAATATTTGAAGTATTTTTCAAACTCCCTTCTTTTTATAGGGACACAATTTTTGTTTTTGTTAAAAAAAAAGAAAAGAAGAAAAAAAATCCTAAAAGAAAAATATAACTATTTATAATCTCAAAAAATATTGTGCTTGCTGATTCTTCAATTATTCATTTATATACAAATGACAGGCTTGAAAAGATGTGGAAAGTGATGGCAGAATGTCATCAAACACAGAAGAGAACCTTAGATGAAGCTAAGATTCTTCTAGCCGGAACACCTTCTAAATTACATTCCAGAAGACAACAGCCTTCCATCTCAATGATCGATCCAAACAGGCTTGCCCGATCAGCCTCAAATCTCGAAGCCGAGTTACGAAACTGGCGAAACACCTTCGAGTCATGGATCACTTCTCAAAGGTCCTACATTCAAGCACTAACCGGATGGCTTCTCCGCTGCGTGAGATCCGAACCCGACGACATATCAAAGTCACCAAGCTCTTCTCATAGATCGAGCAGCACTCACCCTTTATTCGGACTCATTGTTCAGTGGTCGAGGCGTCTAGACACCATACGCGAAAAGGCAGTGCTTGACGGCATGGACTTTTTTGCAGCCGGGATGGGATCACTCTATGCACATCAATTGAGACAAGATTCCAGGCCGAATTCATATGGAACGAAGCAAAATGGTGGGAATATGGAAATGGTGGAAGTTGGTCATATGGAAGAAGAGGTTATGGCTCCTGAAAAACTTGCTGAAGTTGCTATAAAAGTGCTTTGTGCTGGAATGTCTGTTGCTATAAGCTCATTAGCAGAGTTTGCTTTTGATTCTGCTGAGGCATATAGTGAAGTTGTGAAGCAATGGGAGAGTGTGAAGGGTCAAGAGCATACTTCTAGTGAAACTAGAACATAGTATTTGCCTCACATTTTGCGTGGTTAGTTAATTACTTTATTAGGCTTGTTTAGCTATGTGTTTTTGTTAATGTAATTATGCATTTAGCTAATCAATACAAAGATAGATAGCAAGGGCAATTGCACCCTTTATTGTTTAATCAATTTTCTTACCTTTTAGATAAACAACTTAATATATAAATTGTTTAAAGTATAAGCTATTTCTATAGCAAAAGGTGAAATAAAGTCTCAAATCTATCTATTTTTATTTATTAAATTTGAGGCTCCAATTCTCCTCTTGCCATGCGTGCTCTTTCTCTCGATTTAGGCATCAAAGTGTCATGCCAGCTCAAAATCCTAAATGTCATATTTCATTGTTGTTTTCTTCTCCTCCTATTGTATCTCATATTGCTACCACTCATCTATTGCTAATGACTCTCTCATGATTCATCATCATTTCATTTCAATATTTATTTCCTATTTATTTGTTATTACTGTAGCTGTTATACTTTCAACTGCTCATTATTTCATAATTACATTATATATTGAATGTCTCAGTCCTCCATATTCCATTTTCACCCGTTGCTTTATATATTTATTTCTAACTCCCACAAAATTGGTATTAATTAAAAATTTAAAACTACATCGTAGTCGTATAAGTCTATCATATATATCATTTCTCCAATAGCACGATCTATATATTGACATAAACTTTTTTTATAAAATGTATTCTAGCTAGACATTAAAATATCCAAACCAACATATTGCGCAAGGTGATTAAGGTAGAAGGTTAAGAAATTGCAATCACCATTATTGGAGTCATGATCACAACCAAACACATTTGGTTGAAATTGTGTATTTGTTCTTGGAAATGGGGATATCAAGTCTTCCGACTCTACATTTTGAATTATTGTTATTTCAATTTTCACACATAATCTTATTATTTTTTAATTAACTTATTATGTATTCATTTGTATGGAAATGTCTAATCTTTATAAGCAAATACATTGTTTACAAGTTATTTTTTAAAGCAATAATCTATACATATTGACATGTATTGATGCACACATGTGCATTGCTATTTTTGTTTCTTCTTACTGATAATTTGGTCTACATCGGTAAGACATTGTCTAAGGGAAATTGTAATTATAGCAA
Organism: Trifolium dubium; assembly: GCA_951804385.1. Classification (NCBI taxonomy): domain Eukaryota; kingdom Viridiplantae; phylum Streptophyta; class Magnoliopsida; order Fabales; family Fabaceae; genus Trifolium; species Trifolium dubium. The sequence goes on along the minus strand of OX638064.1, from coordinate 17,751,077 downwards.
ATATACTTGCCCAATTGGAAGTAGTGATGCAATTAATGTCATATTTCTATATATTTCTTTTGTATCTAACAAATATATAATATGAAAATTTCAATATTTAAGTGGGATTTTTATGTAATATTTGAGAGAAATTTGATTGTAAGTATAATCCTTTTTAAATCTCCTTCATTTGCATCTTCACTCTTCTTTTACTATATAATAAATTTGTGTCCTTTTTAATTTGCTTTCAATTTATATTTTTTGGGTTTAACTTTTTGTTTTTTATGAGGACAACATGTGTATTGTTCGAATTGATGACCTTCAAACTACATATAGTGCAACTCTCTATAGCATAATAATTGATGACATTCAAACTACGGTAGTGTTCAAAAATAAGAATGATACTAGTATTTTCTCTTTTATTAATCCTGCTTCCCTTATGTACATTTTACAAGCATCATAGCTTAACATAATTATGTGAGCAATGTATTAAAATAAACTATATTCTAGCCCCCTATAAATCGGTAAGACATGGTTACTAAATTTATCCTTTACAATTTACATTTAAAGGCTTAAATGCAATTTTAGCCATCCTATTTTGACGGATTCGGATTTTCAACCCCTCTAATTTAAAACTCGGAATTTCACCCCCTCTATTTTAGATTTTTTAAAAAAATTCACCTCAATCATATTTAGCTTATTTGTGCTTATGTGGCAATAGTGATATGTACATTTATTTTGACACATGTGTATTATCTTTATCCACCTAATTATTTTCTTTAAAAAATTACTAGAAAATTCTTAAAAGTGCATTAAAAATTAATGAAAAAAATTAGAAATAAATAAATAAAAATCTGTAAATAAATTACTATATAAAATAATTATAAAATCAAGAAAAATATCATAAAAAAAATTGTTTATTATATGACAACTTCACACCCTATTTTTCAATGGCTAAAACAATCAACCCCTTCACTTTTATTTAAGGAGTATGTCGGAGTGTATTCACAAATTTTTTAACAAGCAAATTTGTCAAAAAAAATTTCAATATATTTAACTGTCTTTTTTATGGTATTTTTCTTGTTTTTCTAGTATTTATCTTGATTTTTTATAGTAATTTATTTTATAGATTTTATAATTTTTTCCCTAATTTTATGGCATTTTTTAGAATTTTCTAGTTATTTTTAAAGGAAATAATGGATAAAGATAATACACATGTGTAAAAAAAAATAAAATAATATACACATCATCATTGCCACATAAGCAAAATTAAGCCAAATGTGATTGGGGTGAAATTTTTTTGAAAAAATCAAAATAGAGGGGTTGAAATTCCGAGTTTTGAAATAGAAGGGTTAAAAATCCGAATCTATCATAATAGGATGGCTAAAACTGCATTTAAACCACGTTTAAATTGACTTAGACATGTTTATTAAACTTCTTTTTTTTTCCTTCAAATTTACACCATCTCATTTGGAGTATTCTAACTTTGCACTTCCAAATTCAAGAAAATAATAATCAATCATATCTTTTTTTTTTTAAAAAAAGTCTTATATATTGTATTCTGTTATTTAAATTATCAAATTAAAAAAAAAATTAAAATTAAACCGCACAACACGTGGGTCATATTCTAGTTGTTTATTAATATAAGTTGTTTTTTTAAGTTATTCTAAAAAGTTTATAAAAATAAGTTGAAGATAAATTATAGACATGTTATAAATTGTTTTCATAAATTCTCAAACAATTTTATAAGTATTTATGTTAGGTAAACTCAAACAAATCAATCAAAGAGGTTGAGAAGCATGCATCTCTTGAAACAACTTTGCTTTTCCAAGTAAATGGATAAGTGTTTCAAAAAGGTAAAAGTTTAGGAAAGATAAAATTAATGAATAAATAGGAATTTGTAATCTCTCAATTATTGTCTGCATAACTTTTTTCTTATTAACGTAAAAAAAATAAAAAAGCTTTTTCCTTATTATGTGTCTTTCCACTCAATACTCTCACCTTGATCTACCTCATGACCCAACCAAACCAGATTACTGAAAGCCCAATATATAATTGACTATTTATTCTAACCACCTCTATATTTTTTTCCACCTTAATCTGATTGAAGAGTGAGTTCTAGCACTAATCACTACTGGATCAATTTTTTTTTGAATCGGCAAAATATTATTGATCAAGCATCTCCAAACAAAATGTACAAGAGAAGCTAAAAAGGATCAAAGAACCCAAAAGAAATAGAAATTTGAATTAGAATATGAAAAATAAAATTTTATTACATTTAACAAGAGTAATTTAGTAATATTCATACACAATCCAAACAAATTTATTACATTACCAAATTTTTGTAATTCTCATGTTTTTTGAAAGGAGGCTCCGTAAATTAAATGGAGCAAAGCAACACTATATTTAGGAATGGAGGGGAGGAAATGTGAAAATATTATTTTGTAAATTGTGTATTTAATTCCTTAAAACTAAAAGTTAAAAAATTGGTCTTTCCAGCATAAAATTTCTCCTTTTTAAATTCTTAACATATACATGAAGTTGTTTTTAATTTATTTTTTTTGACACAAAGTCGTTTTTAATCTCTCCTTTGTCAATTGTGTATTTACTTAAATAGATTAGTCTAATAGTCTAAAAGATTTTCTTGTGATTTGAAGTCGATTATTTTAGTTAAACATACTTGTCAAAAAGTTTTAGTTTTATCTATTTTAAAAGATTTTTTTCTATCGTGTGCAAATTTGCACTTGTTAAATAAACTCATCTTAAAAGTTCAAAATTGATTTTTTATTTTTAATTTTTTAACTAGTGCACCCAATATACTAGTTAGCACAGTCCTATAAGTATTAAGTATAGAATTAGCTAGGATCTTCCATGATAGAATTGTTGATAAAAATGTACCCAAAATAAAAAATTTAAAAAAAATTTGTTGATACTAAAACAATAAAAACATTTGATATGTCGGAATGTGAGTTTGAACCCACTATTCTTCTATTATCTCTGCTTAATATATATTAATTTTAGACGGGTAGTACCAAAAAAACAAGAGCATGCTTAAATTCCCTTAATAACTAGTGACCGATCATTTTTCGATTTGGATTCAGTGCTGTCAGACAACATGTAATCGATGCATCTAGACCGTCTGATTAAGTTTAAATGATTCAAATTTAACAATTGATTTTTAATTGTTTATAAATAGAAAAGTGAACTTAAATTTAACGGTGATTGTTAAGACTACTGCACTCCAGTCACTATTATCCGGTTGCACACAACCTTGATCCGATCATTTTATAGAATCATAGAAGCTCATATTAGCTTCAAACTTTGTAGTTTTTTTCCCAATTAAAATAAAGTCTTGCGGTTTATCATTTGCGAAAACCTTCTAGTACTTCTTTCGTTTCAACCACGTTTTTAGCATGTTCTAAGTTTGAACTCGAGACCTTGTTAAAAGTTTCACTCATACCAATGTGTTCCTGTTTAGAACTCAGTGTTGATCAGATCGGCAGTGTACCTGAGTCTGAACTTCGTATTTTTCTCGGTTTATGAAATGTGTTGATTTGGATTAGAGTTACTAGGCTTGTTTATATGCCCTCAATACTAGGAATTTAGTTGAGGAAATTGTGGGGAGATAGGAAATAAGGAAACCCTCACTTTTCCCTATTTCCTTCTATTTAGTCATTTTCTATTGCTTTTCTCCTTCACTAAGGGCGTTTAAAATCCGGGTCGGATGCGCTAATCTACGGGCGAGCAATCAATTAGGTTGTACCCAGACCCACATTGCTAGGATGGTACACATTGTAATATTGGTACCTACTGTAGTTTTAATTGAGGATATATTTTTGTAACACTCCCTTTTTTTTATAAATATATACTTCGTGTGCAACTTCACCCAAATTGACTTGGATCAAGTGCATTTTAAAATGTTACAACAACATACACATAACTTTCTTTTTTGGGACCAAACTAGTTGCAATTGAGAACAAATAATGCAGTTCCATGCATTTCCACTTCTGCTGATAACGTCCCCTGAGTTATTACAACGTTACTTCCACTCCACACTTCACTGCCTCTACACGAACTTAAGTCTCTCCCAACAACCTTAGCTAGGTCCGATGTCTTCGCAGATATAACCGCCTTCTGTTCGCTTAGATTGAAGAAAGCAACATAGATTTCTCCTACATAAACATACGACTCATGGAGTTAGAAAAGTGTAACAAAGAATTATTTGTTGTGGCATGCTGGTTCAAGTGCTTAAATGCCGAGAACCAATTAATTGACGTTTGAGTGAAGTTGGAGAAAAATCAAGAGAACTGACCTGTTCTTCCTGTTGCAACCCAAGACCGAAAACCGGCAGAATGAATAGGAGCTGCATAAATGACAGACCAGATAGCATTATTATGAATAAAATAATATAATAAACTAAAAATAAACCAGACATATTACTAAGGACGATATTATCGCAAAGCGGTAAATATTTGCAAATTTTACCTCCGACAGGCTCTACTGTTGCACATAAGCCAGAATAGCCATTTACCAGGGTCCCATTAAGATTCAACTGCCACAACTGTTAAATACAGCATAGATCAACTCAACTTCCAATAGAATTTAGTACAGATAGAGAAGAAAAAAAATCAGTAGGTTATTTCAATAAGACAATTTGGCTAATATATCAAAATTACACACCGGCTACAAGAAATTTCACTCTAATAAGACTTAATTACAGAAGGACACAACGTACCTGATTTAAATCCAGCCTGCAGGACGAAAATGTACCTTTCTTGAACTCTTTAGAAGTATGCTTTCGTTTAGGAGAAGCATCCAAGCAAAATTTTACTCTGTCGACATTAACTAAATGATGATAATCTTGATACATATTCTCGTCATCTCTGCATCAATACAACAAATTCAATTGTTAATAAGAACATAATTAATCAAATCAAAACTAGGCAAATAGAACAACGAATAACAAAGCGTGATTACAATGGAAAGTTCAGTTCTCTCTTGTGCATGCAGAAGGGGGCAAGATGCTTGTTTGCCAAGTTCTTTTTCCAACAGATTCTTTCAGGATATTGGTTAAGACTTTCACTAATCCAACCACTTGCTTTTGAATCAGTGCAGCTAGTTAGACCTAATGAATGTGTATACGATGCTTTTGTTTCTCTGTAGCTTCTTCTCATTTGAGTTCCAGTATCCTTATCTTCATTCTTCAAGCTTGTGATATGAGAAAACTGCTAATGCCGCAAAAGAATATATTAAATTGACAAACAATTTATATTTCTTTCCTATTGAAAAAAGTTAAATGGTTCACATGCCTCAATATTATTTGTGCTAAAAGAATTAATCTCGAGAATGGTAGGATCTGTGATAAGATCATATGTTGTGGGATCAATCTTCCTTACATCGCCCCCATACATAAGGGGTGACTTTGCCATTGCCCACAAGGTCATCTGTGTAGGAATACATTCACTCAGTTTCTTTTGATAAAGCATGTATACATATTAATAAATGAATTTATGGGAAATCAACTCCGTTATGGTTTTTCTAATACCTGTGTCCTCTTCTCGGCTAGGCTGAGGTTACTATACCTATATGGACCTGCATTGGTACCTTCAAAAGGAAAAGGTGAAAATTCAGTCTACTCAGACAATAGTCGCAACAAGTTATTAGTGTCCTTATAATTAACAATAATACTAGACCACAAAAGATTTAATAATATGGTTCTATTGTTGTTCACTAGAGTCTAACGATCGAGTCATACTTTTTCTTTTTGATAAGCCGATCATGTCATACTTGATGTTCTATTGACAATCTATTCTTAGGACTTTATTATGTTATATAACAATTAACATGACAGATAAACACAATGCCTTGTTTTTTTTTTGGTTAAGTAGCATAGTGGCTAGAATTTCTCCCCTTAAAAGTGAATAAGTGGGTGTACCAAGGTTCGAACCCCAGTCCCTACACATAGGGTGCGATGTCCTTACCAACTGAGCTAAGCTCACGAGGACTTATATATTTATATATTAACAAGTATATAAGTCAATGTCATTATACAAAAGCAAATTCAACCAATATAGGTTGGCTATTAGGGCTTACTATAACACTTTAGAGAATCAGTTAGCCATCCAAATGGTAGCATGTCCAAATCCGGCCATGAGTTCCCCATTAAACCTTTTGCTCCTATCATATTAGCAGTTGCAAAATCCCTGATTCAGAGTTAAATGAACTAAATTTACATGATCGGATGATGGAGCAACATAATCCTAGATTGAGAAGCAACATAATTGGAAAATAGATAAAATATTTTTGAGAAAAAGATACAGTAATTTAACCACCTCGATACATCAAAGTGACCTTTGACATCCCCCCATGCATCCCAGTCATCTGCTGTTATACGATACAAATTGACCAGTCCACTGACATCCTTGGCCATGGCTGGTGTCACACTGGTTCCAGGAGACAAAGAATAGACAATGGGGCGATTAAACTCCCGGAGAACCTGCAATGACATGTTATATGGTAAGTTTGCCAATGAATTTGGCACAATATTACCAATGTCAATGTTTATAAGAAAGAGAAGGATAGGGAAGAGGTAGAACTGCAGGATACCTCTGATACATAGCTTATTTCATTTAAATCCAAGTCATCGCCAAATACACAGTCATGTTTCACTACAAGGAAAATAGACACTATCAAAAAAAATTCCCAATGAAAACTTTCATACTTACTCATTTGTAGATGTCTGGAGTGGATGGAAAAAAAAATTAACTCTACAACCGGGCCATATAAGTGGGCTATGTGGATTGTATAATTAGTTTCTATCTAATGAAGTAGTATAAACTATAACCTTGATGAAACAAACAGAACAAATTATGTACCAAAAAAGGCATGTATGCTTCACTTTTCCAAACTTGGTGATGCTAATGCAATAAATTGTATAAAGTCATCATGGTTGTTTGTCGTGACATGACTATGTTGTGACAGAGCAAGCATAAAGATTATAAATAGAAATCCAAGTACCAAAATCAACACCCCATGCAGCATACTGCTGGTAAAGGGACCTCAGAAAAGCTTTTCCAGCACCCAACTTTGTATTTACACTCATGAAACCATGTATCATCCATCCACAAGGCTTTGTGGGTATTGCTATGTCTTTTGCACGCCACACTCGACCAGATTCTTGATAAGCACCTCCCTACAAAATTGAATGGCGAGTAAGTCAGAGAAGAAACTTTAATAAGAAAGCTTGTCGGTTGAGCTAAGAGACACCAGAGAAATTTTAATAAGAAAGTTCATAATTCAAACCCTATAGAAACTAACATAACAACTAACTTACTAACATTTGGCTATCCGAAACAAAAACAAAAAATTAGATAAAATGTATTACATAGGGCACCAGACAACCAAAATTTGTTCTTGAAAAAAAGAAACAAGAATGAAATAAACCCATATTCAAGTCGTAGAAGATTTATGAAGCAATACCGTTGTTGTATCTAGGATAGGCGTGTTAGCATTGAAAGCTTGTGTGCTTATCCCTCTCATAACATGAATCCCGAACTTTAAACCCAAACTATGCACTTGATTAGCTACTTCGCTGAACCCTTTACCACCTTGTGAAGAAGGCCACCTTCCTGGGTCAGGAATCAACCTCCCCCATTCATCAATCACGTCAAATCCAAGTGAATCATGGGAAGCGCCCTCGACTTTTCTTCTATACCAGAGATAATCCACCACAACATACTACAAGTGTTTGAAGCAAAGATATCAATATCATGTCTATATCTGATGAAATTAGTACTAGCATATTCAAGCTATGGTTCATTGGAGAAGCCATACATACCTCGTAGCCATGATCATGGAGACGCTGAGAAACTACTTCAGCACTTTGTAAGAATTCTTGTTCAGAAATTGTCCAGCAAAAGCAATCATAGGAATTCCAACCTCGTGGTGGAATGCTAGCTTGTTGTAGGTCACTCTCAGATACATTATTAGATAACACACTGAAATAACACAGACAAATTGTTTTAGAGACAACTCTACTCATTTGTAAGTCCCCAAAGGATTATCCTGGTGGTATGGATTGGAACACCGTAAAAGTTCTATGTACAAGATCAAACGTTCAATCTCTGCTATTAACATTTCCCCCCTCCTCTAGCAAACTATGAAGCACAAACACCCCTCGGATTAGGGGTATCACAGTGTCGGACACACGTCGTGTGTCAGACATCTAAACAACACTGATACTTACCATTACATTGAATTATATATTTTTCTCAAATTTTTATCCGTGTCAGTGTCCATGTCCGTGCTTCATAGTAGCAAACTAACCACTAAAATTTGCCTATACATAAAAACTACTTATTTATCTTATAACTCACATATAATGAAAGAACAAGGTCCCAACATTAGGGTAATAAAATAGGATTCAAGGTTAATACTGTCTTCAATATGCATTTAGTCTGCACAAAATTGATACTTTATTATATGATTTAATGTTTCTTCCACAAACAAAAAGTTTCAAATCAAACCCTTTTAAAAACAGATTGATTAATGAAAAAAACAATAGAGAAAAAGAAAGAAAGTGATAAGATACACATACCCTTGAAAACAGAGTAGAATGCAGAGATAGATGAAAAAACAGTTCATTATTATTGCTTTTGCTGTTGCGGCTGTTGTACCAACAAGTCCAACCCAGTTAAGTAATAATCATAACTAAACTAATTATTAATTAATTAATTAATTAATTATACGCTACTCTAATTTTTGTTTCTTTGTTTGTTTGTTTGTTGTTGCTTCTATGGGTTTATGATTAAATGATTATTAGAAGCAAAATTATAGTTATAGTAAAGAGAATCTATTATCTACGATAAGATAGAGACTTGTATTGTATTGTATTGTAAGCATTAATTAATAATGAATGAATCTACTTTAACTGGATTAAGGACAAGACTCACAAGAGTGTTAAGAATAAGCTCAATCAGGACGGTTGGTTGCGCACGTGTGGTCTTTGCTTCCTTCGCATCCTCGCAGGTAAGTGCTAACATGGTACCACGTGCCTGCGTGTCCACGCCCAAGTCTTTTTGTTTTCTTTATCCTCATTCAATATTAATGGTTTGAACTTTGAATTTATAGGCTTAAATAATCAACTCGTCTTTGTAAGTTCGTGTGTTTTTTGTTTTAGTCTTTGTATATCTTTTTTTGAATCAATCCTTGAATGTTAAAATCAGTTTAACCTCTGAATCTAAAATCTGCATAAAATTCACAAATTTCTTACATATTTTCATTCGAATTTTCTTGTGGATTTTAGTTTTAAGGACTAAAATCAAAATAATTTTAATATTCAGAGATAAATTCCTAAAATTATACCAAATAATTATTTAAACCAAATTTTTATTGAATATTATTGAATCTTACAAATTACAAAGTAATTATAATGTTTATCTCAAAAGTTAAGCTATTCAACCCAGATGATATGGTTAAGCGGTTAAGACTCATTATTTCTTAATCAAGCGTCGAAGATTGGATCCTTATATGAGTATGGAGCAGCTTTAAATATTTGGGCCAATTATCCTACTTTTTAAGGTGCCTCAAATTTAATGAGAAATTAGTCACTGCGTTCAACGGTAGATACACCGGTCTTAAAAAAAAATTAAGCCTCGACCATTGGTTAAGGAATGACGAGCCACAATCATTCAACCACACCCTCTAAGTTAAAGCTATTTTCAATAGCTTTTCATTTTGAAGAAAAAATTGATTTTTAAAAAATATGAAACAAACACAAATAAAAAGTGATTTTTTTATAAAAAAAATCTGAAACAAAAAAGCTTTAAATATGTTTTTGATCCCTATAAAATAAAAAGTTTCTATATTTAGTCTTGGTGACAGTCAATTATATGATTTTTCTATGTATTTTTTAGGATAATTTTCATTACTTTTTGTAGTATCTTGATAGTCAAATCATGTAAAAAGTTCTAGAAGTGAAATTACTCAGCCAAGAAACAAATAAAGAAATTACACAAAAGAGACAAAAATATAAAGAAAAATGCTCATCATATACATCATATTATGATGATGGGATCATATTATGATGGAGAAGATATATTTTCAAAACCTTCACATTTGTACCACTTTGCTTATCAGCTTTTAATTTGATAGTTTTGAATATTTCAAGTGCTTCACTTTTGGACTTAATCACACAAAGCCACAACATTGTAAAGAATTCTCATCAAAAAAAGTTATTAAATACTTATTTCCACCATAGTTTGGTACATTCATAGGTCCACACACACCACAGTGCACGACATTGCACTTGAGTAGCTCTCGTTTGTAAACTGGAATTGAAGGCTAATCTTGATTGTTTACCAATTAAGTACATGTTACAAGCTTGCTCTAGAATTTTAACATAAGGAAAGGAATGCCTACAATGCCATAGAATTTCCTTATCTGATGTCATTGCAGAAAAGCATTTTTCTTCTTCATCATTGATACTAGCTTTGAAGGTTCTATTTTTGGTTAATTTTGACTTTAAAATCAACCTCCTGTTTTCATCAAAAAGTTTCAAAATCTCACCTTAATGCCAACTTAACTTCCGGGAAACTATAATACATCTATTTATCTCTTTAATGCTAACTAGTAAATATAAACAGCATACATAAGTACTACTAGTAGTAATACATGTCCAATCACGTAAGAAGCAAAATGAGTTATAGTAATAATACATGTCCAATCACACTAGAAAATAACTATACCCCTCAAATTTAATCCGCAGATATAAACAGTAAAAGACTTTTGTTCTATCATGTTGCATTCTAATAATTTCAGTAGTATTACACGAGCCAAATGACAAGCATTAGGGAGAGAAACAAATGCAAAAAATGTAGTAGTTAAAAATTCGCCAAAAACATGAAAATCAGAGGCAGATGAGGGTGTGTGTGTGTACATTTTCTCCAAGGGGAAAACCTGCCACAGATGACAGAACCAGTGTTTCACGATTTAGAAAAACATGCAGTACTAGAAATAACCTGACAAAAATCAAACATCAAATTAACACACTATTAAAATTGGTACTTTGGTCTATGTAAAAATATGTACAAATATAACTACTATAGTACTTAGTTGAGGTATAAATACTTTGGTCTATATAAAAATATCAAATTAACACATTAATAGTAGTTGTTAGAAATTCTAACATAACACCTTCCTAGATTAGATCGATGTTAATATTGCTAGACACTACAACTTCCTAGGCATTCAATGCATTTATTGTATTCTCATTATAAATATATATAGTGTGATCCGAGTTAGACACGATTTACATATTTCAATAAGGATCATGCTAACTAGGGCACCCCATGCACTAGTTAAGGATACAAAAAAGTAAATTTTGCATTGAAAATTACACTTTTTATATTTTACAATTATAAAAAAAATAACGGTAATTTGTAAAATTATAATTAATTTTTCTTGAGATGTACTATATGAGTAAAAGGGAGTACCACATAACTCTTCCTGTACTTCATAAAAAGATAGATAGGTCAAAAAACCTAGGAATGAATCATCAACTAAAACAGAAAAATCTGAAGACAAGATTAGAATCATACCTCAACAAATTAGTCCAGCTACATTGGTACGTCTGGAATGTCAAATCCATCTTCTTCAATAGTCTTGTATCACAGATGCTGGACCAGGTATTGAATAGTCAAGGAAATAGTATGCAGCACATTTCTCATATTCTTAATATGGCTGGTTCTAAACAAGTTAGAATCAGTCAGACACATGCTATATTTCAAAAGAGATGTTGAGTAGGAATGGATCAAGAAAACCCTTCAAACTGGACAACCACCACATAAACATGCCACTTGCAGTAACAATAGAAATTTTCAAATGTATTTGCTTAAGTCAAATAATTCGTCATTACTTGTAGTAATTCAAATTTAAAAACCAAAAAAAAAAAAAAGGAGAAATGATCCTTTATCATTTGTTTCCAGATTGTCTTGCCAAGGCTGAAATGCTGGCAGCAAAAACTTCAAGACATTAAGAAGCGATCAAAATTCTTTCCGTATTATTAATTATTCACATAATCTGGATTCTCATTTTTTGCAACCCCAACATTAACAAGCTTACATTAAACTCTAATTCTTCACCTTAAGCCCGCCCTGAACCTAACAAGCAATGCCATTCGTATCAAACGTTATGATAACAAAGGAGGGAAAAAAAGTTTAAAGAAAAGGATACATATTGACATGTGATCGTCCTCCTTTTCACCTCTGTAATGGCTGTGGTTTAGCTCTCTATGTATTTCAGGTGTAATCTGCAGAAGGAAAATTAATATCAGTCACAGCGACAAATGCAAAATGAGAAAAACAGCCTGTCTAAAAGGCTTAATTTTCAAAAGCCAAGAGGACATCAAGCATTGCTAAAACAACTGACAGCTTAATCACATGAGATCAATCGATATATTTTTTTATAAATGAGATCAATAAATATTGAATCAGATAATATGATGAACGTGTAAAAAAAAAATTCATGGAATATTGTCCATCCAACTCTAAATCAGTATGGTTACAGAAATAATAGTGGGAAAAACAATTTGTGGGGATAATCGACTCCGTTAAGAACTGATTTTTCTGAATAAAAAGATGAAAGACTAGCTCCTTACAATATTAATACCTCTAGAATCTAGCCTAAATCCATTCCCTTCTCTTCTCCATCCAATACCCTAGCTGTGACTGACTAGTGAAAGGGTGAAAAAAGACTTCAAAAGTGGGACAGGGTGAGGAGAGGCGAGAAGCTCAAAGACCATTATGGTGTTTTTGCAAAATTCCTAACACTAGTATTGTCTATAAAAAAGAACATTTTAATATCATTGAGATGCAGCGCTAAAGCGGCTGTGATATCATTGAATACCTATAGTTATTGGTTAAAGTCCCACTATCGATTCCATTTGGCAAACAATTTTATGACTATTATCGTACAAATGTCTATAATGATGAATACCTTGTAGTGCCACAATAGTCCATCCCAGCAAGCTTCAATAGCGCAACACTATATAAACATCCAGAAATTAGAGTGATCAGGACACATTGGAATAACTCAAAATAGAATTAATTCAAGCTTATAATTTCAATCACTGCATGGAAAGTTGTTCATTATCATGGCAAACAAATAGACTTCCCATGATAATTTTGACTTGCTTCAATGTTAGTAGTATAGAGGAAAAGATAACATAAAGAGACAAAATAGTTCAAGAAAATAGATGATTTTATATTTAAATCATTTCAAAAAATGTAATTTATCAGAGGTGCTATGGGAATATTTTTGGGAAATCCAAGATTGCACAATCAACATTGATAATGTAAAAGAATGGAAGCAACTTTACTGGGTAATGATAAATAAATTTGCACTGCTAACTAAAGACACTCAAAACTCATCCCTTATACCTTTCCACACTAATAATTATAGGTGATTGCACGATCAACATTGATAAAGTTAAAGAATGTAAGCAATTTCAATGGATAATGATAATAAGGAAACATGATCAACTAAATTTGCACTGCCAACTAAAGATATTCATTCTTTGTTCCTTTTAACAATAATAAATGCAATCTTCTGAACTTAAGTTTGAGAAACCAACCAATGACGACAATGCCATGCACCAGTGCACTTAACAAAGCAATCAAACACTTGCTTAACTCAAGTTATGATTGATCAAGTTAACATACCTTAAATGAAGTGAAGCACTAGAAACCTTTTCTATAATGCTTCCAACATTGACTGCTTCCCTGATAGTGCAGGTGCGTGACTGTAAATGAAAAATAACGACAAACTAGAAATAAGAAAGTTGAATGAATAGACAAGTTTCCAGATTTTGTTTAGACTATTTATGGTTTATACATAATATTATTATATTTAATGAGCCTCTTTTATGATTATTAGCTAAGTGTGTGTGTGTGTGTCTCTTCTAAGCTTTTTATTGACAGGGAATCAAAATAAAAAGGAAAATACCATAGACTCTTGGTCTTCAAAAGGTTGAGCAACTTCTTCAACGATATCCTTCAATCCGACGTCAGAATTTATTATCGGATAAAAACCACAGAAAAGTATTCTGCATGATCCTGTGGGAGTTCCTTTGTTTCTTTCAAGGTAAATATACCCATTTTCACCCCACCTTTCACCATATCTTACAAATCCAATAGTCTTCACCATCATTGGACTTTCCGTATCACACCACAAGGAGTGAGTGGGAAACAAGGAACCAAGGTAGTCCATACTTGAAAATCCCTCCTTTGTAACTTTTAAACCTTGGACCAATAACAACAGTGACAGCAACAAGTTTTTTCGCAACGGCACGCATCAAACAAACTTTATCATAGTATTGGGGTTGTAAGACCTTATAATCATCAATTCAAATACGTGTTTTTTTCCTTATCTAAGATAAATTTGTCCTTTCTTTTACATATATACGAGTTGTTGGCATGCAAGCTTATTCCATGTTGTTTCACTTATTGAAAAGACTTACCTAAACTGTCAGTGTTACACCCCTTTCCGGAGGTATCAATGATTTCTTGAGCAGTTAACTTTACAAGTATCCCTATTTCAATGCGAGTCAAGTTATCACATTGAAACAGGGATACTTGTAAAGCTATCTGCTAAGGAAATCATTGATACCTACGGAAAGGGGTGTAACACTAGCAGTTTAGGTAAGTCTTTTGAATATGCGAAACAACATGGAATAGGCTTGGATGCCGACAACCCGTATATAGGTAAAAGAAAGGACAAATTTACCTTAGATAAGAAAAAAAACATGTATTCGAATTGACGATTATAAGGTCTTACAACCCCAATACTATGATCAAGTTTGTTTGATGCGTGTCGTTGCAAAACAGCCTGTTGCTGTCACTGTTGTTATTGGTCCGAGGTTTACAAGCAATTATGTTTCAATGTGATAACTTGACTCAACAACTTGGAATGTCAGAGGTGTCTTGGTTAATAAGGGATAAGTCTAGGGTGCATTTGCAGAGTCTTTCGTAACGTATGACTGGATGGGAATTGTGGTATCCAACGCATTTATCTGCTAAGTAAGCACCTATGGAACCCAAGGCACACCACTTAAGGGTATTGCGGCCCCTCAGCAATCTTGAAAACATCCTAACAGCAATAAAAATCTTAAATTAATACCAATTGCTAATCGAAATATTTCAACATAAAATCCCTTATTACTATCTAAGTGGTTGTTTCGAAGCATAAAACAGAACTAGACTCATTTTATGTATTGAAGTGAAATTTAAAAGCATGTTTGTGATTTAATTGGCTACTTTAGGTGTCATTCTAACTATAGGATACTAACTTTAAACATTGTGTAAAATAAAATCCATGAAAACCTATGTCTGCATTAGCTACAGAAGGTTTATAAACAATATACTAATAAGATACTAATAAGGTCTAACTTTAAACATGTTGTAAAATAATTTTCATGAAAATCAGGACCTATTTTACATTACCTAGTCCACACTTGAAGTTATGCATGATACTAATAAGATAAGTAAAACTACTAAGAGAAACCCATGAATGAATGAATGAATGATAAAATCAATAACAAAACACAATCCCAAGAACCACAAACACAAGCCCAAAAACTTAGATACCTTGTAGAGTTTTGAAAATTTGTTGCTGGAATCGGAAACGGAATTGAAATCGGAAGGGGAAGCGAGAGAGAAGAAGCAGCAGTGAGAGAGCGCAAATCGCAGGGAATGAGAGAAGTGAATCAATACAAAACCCTAGCCCCTATTAGACTACCCACAACAGTGTAAACACCATTTCCCCTCTCAACACCACTTTTTACCCTCCACATCATCTCTCAACACACATTCAACCACTAACCTCTCCAATGATTTTTTTTTCATTCAACACCCTACCCTACCACTTTCTCTACCCCACCACTTTTTATTTCATATTTTTATTTAAATTTAAATTTTGTTTTTATAATTAAATAAAATTATAATTTTTGATTAAAATTAAATTAAAATTATAAACACTTAAAAAAATTATTAATTTTACTTAAAAAAATTATTAATTTTTTTTTTAACTTAAAATGCAATACATCACACAAATCCACTAATTAGTACGATACAAATTAACTTAAAATTGAATACAACACACAATTAATATAATTAATACGATGCAAGTTAACTTAAATTGCAATACAACACACAAATAACATAATTAGTCGATACAAATCATCTTCAGTCACGAATCATTTCAAACTTTGTCCATATGTGTTTCACTAGATCTTCTTGCAGTTTGTGATGACCTCTTGGATCACGAATCTCGGATCTAGTACGCACATGATTTGCATAAGCAGGTAATACCTCAGTCGAATATGGTTGTGGTGCACTAGATCCACTTTCATCTAAAGGCTCAAAATCGGCCCAACGTTGAACATATGTACCTCGTTCATCCTCAACAATCATATTATGTAATATGATGCATGCCCTCATGATGATACTTAAATCGGCAAGTTCCCACAATCGAGTTGGTTCACGGATGATTTTAAATCGAGCTTGAAGCACTCCAAATGCACGCTCGATGTCCTTCCGATAGCTCTCCTGATGTTTTGCAAATAATTTATTTGGTTCACTTTGAGGAAGTCTGATCGATTTGACAAATGTTGGGTATGAAGGATAAATACCATCGGCAAGATAGTATGTCATATTGTATTGGTTTCCGTTGACAAAAAAAGTGACTTTGGGAGTATTCCCTTGTTCAACATCATCAAAAACAGGAGAGCGATCGAGTACATTAATATCATTCAATGTACCTGGACATCCAAAATATGCATGCCAAATCCATAAATCATGAGATGCAACAGCTTCAAGAATAACAGTAGTGGTTCCCTTGTCTCCTCTAGTAAATTGACCTTCCCATGCTTTGGGACAATTTTTCCACTCCCAGTGCATGCAGTCGATACTCCCGATCATCCCTGGGAAACCCCGGCTTTCGCTTACACGCAATATTTCTTGCAGGTCATTTTGGGTTGGTGCTCTTAAATACTGTTGCCCATACAATGTTATGATTCCATTACAGAAGTTACGTAAGCACTCCAATGATGTTGTTTCACCTATTTTTATGTACTCATCTACTGCATCTGCTGCCATACCATATGCTAACATTCGCATGGCTGTGGTACATTTTGCTAAAGGTGATATACCTGTTTTTTTGGCAGCATCAACTCGCTGGGTGAAGTAGTCGTCACTACTTGATAGGTCCCCAACGATTCGAAGAAAAAGATGTTTTTGCATGCGATAGCGACGACGAAACATTGTATCGTCATAAGTAGGCTCATTGGCGAAGTAGTCGTCAATGAGTCTTTGGTTTGCTGCTGCATGATTTCTATTGACATATTTTCTACTACGAGATGCACTATCTTCTAATCTTTTGTTTTGACGCTCTCTTAATCGGTTGAGCATGTAAGTTTCTTCAGCTTGACGAGTTTGCATGTAGGCTGCGACATCAAAATCAAATGGATCCATTTTTGTGATACTGGATACAAATTGGCTTAGATTTGTGATATTGGAAGTAGATTGGTTGTGATATTGGAAGTAGAATGAATTAGATTTGTGATATTGAAAATGGATGTATGAGTCCCTATATATAGATTCAAATTGGACTACTTACGGATTTGAAATTAAAAATTGTATATAGTTGATTATCAGATAAGGATTGGGTGGACACAATAATGAAAGTAGGTTGGGTGGTGGACACAATAATGAAAGTAAGTTGAGTGGTCGACACAATAATGAAAGTAAGTTGAGTGGTTGATACAATAATTAAAGTGTAACACTGACATATTCGAATTGGGTGGTAGACAACTGGCGGATTTGAAATAAGTTATTGTATAGAGTTAATTATCAGATAAAGAGTGAACACAATAATTAAAGCAAACATTACACTGACTTAAAGAAAACATTACACTGACATATTCAATCACACTGATCAAAGCAAACACTACACTGACTTATTCAATCACACTGATTAAAGCAAACACTACACTGACATATTCAGCATACACTACAGACAAATACTTGATTGAAATTAATTATCAAACAGTTCTTTGGCCAACTTTTCCTTCAACCCTTTCTTCCGGTCATCGAGATGCTCATCTGCATCTAACTTCAGATACATTTCCAATTTCTTCATGCGGATATGCTCTTGTTGATTGGATGCTATTATTTTCAATTGTTCAAACTCTTTCTCCCTGAATTCTTTGAATTGATCCCATTCTTTGTCCACCACCTCCAAAGGAGCTTTCTTTTTACTCTTTTTTTTTGCTACATCCTTACCTATAGGACGAACACTAGATCCAATAGAGTTTGAACCACATGCATCCTCGTGAGAGCGCTTAGATCCACTACTTCCTGAGCCAACAGTTCCTCCTACTTGACTACTAAAACGTGGTTGATCACAGACAGCGAGCCATTCTGCCATTAAACTGAATTGAACATTCTTTCCACATGAATATAATTCCTGTGCTTTTGCCAAAAATCATTCTCCGACCAACCGCTTCCTTGCAAACGCTTAGCGGCATCATAAGCACCAACCCATTTATTCAGTAATTTGCTCATATAATTAAAACGATTTCGGCATGCAATTGCATCACGCGGAAGATCGAATGAGCAATACTGATTACAGTATTCAGCAATTTTACCCCAATATGTTTCACCTCTCATGTTTCTCCCAACAACACTGTTTGTTCCAAATTTAATTCATCCACTAATTAACACCAAATTTTGTTCAGTGTTCCATAAAACTGGCTGATTTTTCTTGCTCTTAGGAGTTGAATCATCTGAATTTGGAGTTTGTTCATTAGCACCGGTCACTTGTGTTGAAAATATGGGAAATTCACGTGCACCATCGCTAGAAACATTTTCATTCCCCATTGGCATAAAACCATGAAACAGCGGTGCTTGAGACAAATTTTCCATCGTAGATCCTTGATATGCATTAAAGTGTTGACCATATGGATTAGGGAAATTTGGTGCATAACCAAAATTATGCATGTTTTGAGAATGTTGATTATAAAATTGACTTGGATTTTGAGAAGTGTTGGGATTTTGAGATGTGTTGGGATTTTGAGAAGTGTTGGAATTTTGATGGAAAGATCTATTAGGATTCATTTTACTAAAAAATGACACTTAAACTTCAAAATCAACACTAATAAACACTAATAATATAATTAAAATAGTAAAAAATCCGATTTTTTTTCTGTGTCCAAATCAAATGAACCAAGTCTCTATTTATAGAGAAAATTATTTTACGAATTTTGTTGAAAAAATAAAAAAATAAAAAATTAATTTGCAATGAAATAATTGAGTTAAAAGATAAGGATTAAATTAAAATCGCGTTGACCAATCAGGGATTGACACGCGTCCCTATCCATAAATCACACAATTCTCTCTCTGTCCGTCCCAGCGCTTACGCGCGCAGCCCGCGCGTGTATTGCACGCGCCCTGTCAAAGCCAATTGCCGCGCGCCGCGTGGCCTGCGTGTCAGTCTCATTGGTTGTTTACTCTGGTCATCTTCTCTCTCCGAATCTCACACAAATCCTATTATTTTAATATTTTTTTGGCTGTAATCAAGCTCTCTCAACACCCCATTGTGGGTGGTCTTAAGGAATAACGTGTCATTTTGAAAATGATGTAAGGGTAAGATATTAGATTTCTATCTAGTTTTAAGAGAAAAAAAAACTAATGAAATAAAGTGCACAATTTAGAATCACATATTTATATTTTGATTTTGGACTTGAATATTTTATAAGTTTATCTTTACCTTTATTATTACAAGTTGGATCCTTGTAATAGTTGACAACACAATAAGTAGAGCTTTCAAATGTGTATTTCCTACCCTCATTCAGAACTATAATAATAACTAATATTCGTCCACGGTTCAATTGATTTTATTTATTTTTTGATTTTTGGACTTATTAATTTGGTTTGGAGTGAGTATAAGTAATTTCAGTCTCCTCTCAAGTGCAGCTGCGAAGATCGAACTACATCATTTCTATCATGACAAAACTAACGTTTGGTGGTTCAATTGAATTTTACAATTCAAATAGATTTATATCAATTTTTAATTTGTTATACATTAAAACTAATATTCATAATTTAAAAAAAAAAACTTTTTTATTATTGAGATTAGGTATCCACCGCTGAACACAATGCTAATTCATCGGTGGATTAGAGGCATCTCAAAGGATGTGACAGCTTACCCAAAAAATTAAAGTTGTTTTATACCTTCAAAAAATACTCTTAAACCTTTCAAAAAAACAAAAAATATTCTGAAACATAAACTATAAATATAAATATATCTTAAGACATAAAGTTTAATATAATAAACTATCTACATCAAAAAATATAATAAACTATCAAAATTTATTGTCACACTTAAGCAAGTACTCTCTCCGTCTCAAATTATAAAGGAAAATAAAAAATTATACTTATAAAAAAAAGTAAAACATTAAATTTTATTTTTATTGATTGTTGTTTATTGTTTATTGAGAAAATGAGAGAGAGAGAGAGAGAGAGAGAGAGTGAGAGAACTAAATCCAATTTATATTTAATTTTATGATAATAAAGAAAAAAAACATCTTTGTTCACCAAAAAGAAAAAGAAAAAACATCTTTAAATTTTTTTTATTGCGTCAAAAAAATAAAAAATAAAATTCTCTTATAATTTGAGACAAAAAAAATGAATATTTTCTCTTAGAATTTGGGACGGAGGGAGTACAACAAACACACGATGCCTAAAGTATCTGAATAACTCTACCATTTACTACCTCCGTACCAAAATATAAGTTGTTTTGACCATATTTCGGGAATTAAGAAATGTGATCATATTTGTATGGAAAAGAAAAATTAGGAGTTATTTTACAAAATTATCCTTCATTAATTGTATAGAAAAAATAAATTGAAAATAAAAGAAGAGAGAGTAATAAATAGTTAAGAGTATAATAAGAAAAATAATATTAAATACTTTATTGATATTGTAAAGTGGCTTATATTTTAATACAAATTTTTTTTCTCAAAGTGACTTATATTTTGTTAAGAGGAAGCATTTTTTAATTTTGTCATATTGTTTAACGTGGGACATCCCCTATAATACCTTTGTTTCTTATGGAGTAGCATAGATAAAGTGGGACACCCCCTATTACAAATTTGATGAAACGTGGCAACTTTGTATCAATTGCAAATGAATGTAGATGGCTTTAGAATCGTGAACTGTAGTTTTTTAGTGCAAATACAAATAGATGCTTTAATAAGGTTTTTGATACAAGTGTATATTATAGGAATATGAATATGAATGTTTTGATAAAAAAATGTTTGGTTCTAGAACGAGAAAAGTTGATTTTGGTAGAATTAATTATGTAGTAATTGATTTGAAGTTAAAGTAATTTATGTTTGAATATATTCCTGTAGTCAGTCTTTCTGTAAGATAATTCAAATGGTATGAGTCAGAGATATATGGGTTGGATAGGAGAGATTCAGGGATCGATTTTTGGAGAGAGCAATTTATCTTTTTGATGTAGCAAAAAAAGAATATATTCATGCAAAAGTGAGTTGCATAAAAAATTTGAATGTAAAAATCAATTCTAGAATCAAAAGCTACAATTTTATATTTCTTTAAAAGGTCTGTTTGATTCAACCGAGGGGAGGAGATGAGGTAGGGTGGGAGTAGGGGAGAGAAGGAATTTTTAAGGAAATGTTTGGTTCAAAATAGAGGAGGAAAGGAATTTTAATAAAATACTCTCTCCGTTCTATAATGTAAGAGAAAAAAAATTAATTTTTTTATCCCAAAATATAAGAGAAAAAATACAAATTTTTATATTTCCAAGAAAAGTTCAGTCTCTTTCTTACCTTTTCCATAATCAATAACCAATTAAAATTATTTATACATCTTTTCATGCAACTTTTATATTAAAAAGCTTACATCCAATCATTATATTTTACTTTTTCTTAATAAATATGATTTTTATTTTTTCTCTTACAATTTTGGACGGAGAGAGTATGTGTTTTGTGATTAAATACATGCATTAATTTTCATGTTTCAATTTCTCTCTTCCCTATTTTTCCTCAATTAAACAAGCCATAAGTGGGAAATCAATGATTCTCAAAGGAGTAATGATTGTAAGAAAACCCAAAGACCCTAACTGTGAGTTTGATGGGGTTACGATGGAGTATGATCATGATACCTTGTGGTTTCTCTAAGAAGACGATTAATTTCGAATCAACAATTGTAGAGTTTAATTTGGGGAGGTAGATTATGAAAGTTGATACGTAATATTATTTAGAAATTAGAAATGAATAGAAGACTTAAACTTTTAATATTTCAATACGAGCAATTTAGGATTTTAATTAATAAAAAAGTGGCTGAGGGTGAGACCTACTTAGTATACCTTTTTATGATTTAGAGGAATTTAAATTACTCAATAATATTTTAATCGATATAAATTTTATAAAATACATTGTAAGATTGAAATTTTATATCTTATAGATCATTTCTATAAAATTTCAGACAAATATAAAATTATTTGATATGTTATTGGACCGGATCTTGCTTAAAATAATATAAGATGACTCGGAGAGATGACACCAAAAAGATAGAAACACATGAGATGATTTCTTCCCTAATTATCTTCACTTTTCCTACATTCACTCACTACAAGAGTACCCTGAATTAGGAGCGGAACTAAAAAAAATTTACGGAAGGCTTAAACCGTCCCAAAATTCTGGACGACCAAAGCCGTCTCAAATATAACCCTATACCGTCCTAAAATAATTTGAAATCAAAAAATAAATATATTAACGTTACGGACGGCTCAAGCCGTCCCAAATTTATAACTCATTGACCGTTGAATATATTGGGACGGCCAAAACCGTCTGGAAATTAAAACGAATAAAAAAATATTGCACGCCATTTTATGGACGGCCCTGACCGTCCGGAATTATGCATGAATTTTGAAAATCTGAAGAATTTTGTGGGACGGTGTAGACCGTCCGGAATGGATCAGAAGACAAAAATTTAGGACGGTTTAAGCGGACCGGAATAAAGTGTAACGACTGCGAGGATCAATAAAGTGTTAACGCCTATATTACACTTTTTTTATATATATCACTCAATTTAAAACCCTCTCACAACTTCATTTCATCTATTTTTTTCTCTCTCAAACTTCTCTCTAACTCTTTCTATACTAAGGGTATGTTTGACCCGACTTTTTTTAAACTTAAAAGTTATCTTAAAGTTAAAGTTGTTTGGTAGTTGTTAGTTTTAAAAAAGGTAAAGTTAAAAACAAAATTATATTATAATTTTTCTGTTTTAAAGTTAAATTTTATTTTGGAAACATTGACTTTTTAAGTTTAGTCTTTACTTAATTTTAATAGTATTGTTTTAGTTCCTATAATATTTTTTGGAAGGTAGTCTTAAACTCTTAATTTTTAATCTTGAGAGTGTGATTGAACGGTTGAAGTTTATGTTTCTTAACCAAGGGTCGATTGTTTGATCTTCGCTTTAAATCTCTAAATCAACTTGTCTCATCTATTGAAATACATTCAATCCAAAAAAACGAGGGGAATAATCACCATACGACAATAAATACTATGGTCTCGACAAAATAAAACTCTTAATTTTTTACAAACTCATTTATCACTTTATAAAATATTAATTTACTAAAATTTGTAATTTAAATAAATAGAGTATATTAGTCTTATCATCTAGCTTATTTGAAGAGGACGTGCATTCTAGAGCTCATTTTGTAGGTAAAAAGAAGAGCAAATGCCATTAATATAAATAAAATAAAATAAAAACAATTGAAGATCATATTGTAGTAATTGACATGAAACAAAGTCAGAAAAAACAATTAAAATAATGCATGAAGGGTACCGTCGATCGGTGTCGAGGTAGAACATAAAAATTAAGTCACGTGTGTTGGTAAAAAGTAGGTTTTATTGGATTATTTCAATAGTCATTTTTCTTTAATTTTCTTCTTTATAAACAAGTCACTTTTTAATATAAGAACTTATTATAAAATGTGTTTTGGCCTGACTTCTACTTAAAAAGGGTTGAGAAGTCATAAAAAAGTTGGGCCAAAAAGGCTCTAAATCTTCTCTCAATCAATTTTTTTCAACTAAATTCTCTCAAAGTTTTTTTTGGTTTTATCATATAAATAATCTTCTTTCAAAGTTTTATTTTTTTTATCAACGGGGTGCAAATACATTTAGGGGGGTGTATTGGATTGAGATTTTGAAAGACAATTTTATTGAAAAAAGTCTTAAAGATTTTAAAAGACTTTGTGGGATTATATTGATTTTGTGGGATTTAAAAAGACTTTTTGTAAGAGACTTTTTACAATCAAGATTCTTAACACAAGATTTTGTGGGATTTGGTAGGATTATAATTCAAATTTTTAAGATTTCTTAATATATTACAAATTTTTACGATTTTGAAGGATTCAATGAATCCAAACATAAAAGGAAACAATAAATAGGAATTTAGAAAGAAAAAAAACATGTATTAATAGTAATAATAATAATAATAATAATAATAATAATATAATAATAATAATAATAATATATAACACAAGAAATAAAAATAATAGACGTTTAGACAAAAAAAAAGAAGGAAAAACATAAGATAGAGAGCGAGCGGGGGGTGGGGGGATAGGGAGGAAGAGAGTGAAGAGAGGAAAAACAAATAAGGAGATAACAATGAAAGACAATAAAAATTGATAAGAATGTTAAAGATTATGATAGTTGATGAATGATGATATATAATAATAATAATAATAATAATAATAATAATAAAATAAAAAATAAACAAGAGTCTCGTGAATTTTGGTGAGATTGTTGAGAAAGTGTTTTCTTTGTATTTTTATCTAAAAAGTCTCTCAAAATCCTTTCCATCAAAGAATCCATTAAAATCCTGAGACTTTTGAATAATAAGAGACATTTTAGAAGTCTTGAGAAATCTCAATCGAATACCGCTAAATTTCGTTGCCTTGAAAAAAAAAATCTTAATTGTCTTGATTGAATACCAACAGATTTTCTTAAATTTTATAAAAGTCTTGATTGAATACCACAAGATTATTTTATCATAAAAAAGTCTTTTAAAATCCTTCGAAATCTTAATTGAATACACCCTCCTTAAAAGTATATTTTATTTAAAATACTACATAAATAATTTTTATTTTAAAAAAGTTAATGGGGCTAGGAAATGCAAAACGGGGTAAACTTGAGGGTCAAAATCAAACAATTGAAATTTAGGTGACTAAAATCGAGCAATTGTGAAATATAGGGAGTTAAAATCAAGTAATTGAATTAAAATCACTTTAATCAATAAAGTTTTTCTTCTTCTCAGTTATTTAAAATATCGCTGTGAAAATATTTTATCAGTTGAATTATCGATGAAAATATATATATAGATTTCAGTTAACTTAATATTCATTTTATATGGTTAAATTATTAAAATAAATGGACAAGGTAAAAATAAAATTAATTCTAAAAATTAAATATTGTGCACAAATTTTATTTTTCTTTCCTGCCAA
Source organism: Trifolium dubium (assembly GCA_951804385.1). Lineage (NCBI taxonomy): Eukaryota > Viridiplantae > Streptophyta > Magnoliopsida > Fabales > Fabaceae > Trifolium > Trifolium dubium. Next base: position 17,725,511 of record OX638064.1, on the reverse strand, counting down.
ATACAAGTAGTTTAGTGGTAAAAGAGGTGAGTATAATTTTCCCTAATTTTACTGAATAGTTCAATTAACTTATTTATTAATTTTAATTAACTTAAACAATTTGTTTAAGAATTTGTTAGTGATAGCTTCCTTCTCACGTCTCAAAACCATTCTTCTCTTTCACAGTTTCACTCTCCTTCTCAAAACCAAACCCTAACTGACTCCATGGGTACACCAGAAACCTCCCGAGAGCCATGTCCAGATCGGATCTCCGACGATACTGGAGGAGCGTTCGCTATGGGAGCCGTTGGCGGTTCCGCCTTCCACTTCCTCAAAGGTTTCTACAACTCACCTCAAGGCGCTCGTTTCACCGGCGCAGCACAAGCTGTTCGTCTCAACGGACCAAGAATCGGTGGCAGTTTCGCCGTTTGGGGTGGTTTATTCTCAACGTTTGATTGTACTATGGTTTACGTTCGTCAGAAAGAAGATCCATGGAATTCGATTATTGCTGGTGCTGCTACCGGTGGTTTTCTTGCTATGCGTCAGGGCCTTGTGGCTTCTGCAAGATCTGCGGCGTTTGGTGGTGTTTTGCTTGCGCTTATTGAAGGTGCTGGTATTGCGCTTAATAAGTTTCTTAGTGTTCAGCAGCCTATGCCGATTATGGATGAGATGCCGCAGCAGATGCCGGAGGATTTGGAGTCGAAGGTTGTTGGTGGGCCGACGTGGTTTGGTGGATTGTTCGGTCGAGCGAAGGAAGAAAAGAAGAGTAATGGAAGTGAGGTGAATATTCTTGAGAGTTTTGATGCTCCTCCTGTGCCTAACTTTGAGTTCAAGTGAATTAGGGTTTGGATTATGACTTTTGAGGTAGTGATTTTTGTTACGTTTTGATATTTAAAATTAAAATTGAAAAATTAAGGGTTTGTTTTGAACCTCAAATGGTGATCATGGTTTTCATTATTAGTTATTTAGTTAGTACTACTTGTTTTGAAATCAATAATGATAGTATGCAACAACTAACAAGTGTAGTGTTATATATACTTTAATTATTACACTTACTTTTTTAATGTTGCTATGATTAGTGTAAGTATACTACTAGTGGTTTGATTTCATTGTGTTTAAATTAGATGCTTAGTTGTGTTTGGTGCACAATTCCTTGAATTTAGGTTAGTTGATACTAAGAATTATGAGTTGATATGGCTTCATGCCAAATAAATGTTGCAAACATGATCCTTGAACCTTGTGTATGAAATATATGGAATTGTGTCGTATGAAGTGAGTGAGTCAAGACTCAAGAGTGAAGGGATAGAATTAAGAGGTGATATTTCGACACACTCGTGATTTGTTATAGTTGTAATGTCAACTAGTATTAACTTTAGAGGTGTTGAATCTGAAATATTTGATGTTAAAATGTGAGAGAGTAGTTAGAAAAGGTATTAGAGATTTCAAGTAATGTGACCCTGATATGTGAGACTGCAAAGTTTGTGAGTTCAAGTGAATTAGGGTTTGGATTATGAATTTTCAGGTAGTGAGTTATGTTACGTTTTGAAATTTTAATTGAAATTGAAAAATAAGGGGTTTGTTTTGAACCTCAAATGGTGAGGATTCTGAATTTTGATTACATTTTTTTTAAATAATAACACTTTAGGTCTTTTTATATATAGAGATCAAATTTATCAAGTTACGAGTACCTATATTTCTATTCATATATTAATAAGAAAGTTTAATATTTTTAGATAATTTCTATGGGTATCTATAGTTTTAGTTATAAGATGATGTTTTTTTATTATTTTTTTGGGTACCTATTTTTGTTAGGCTTAAATGCACTTTTGGTCCCCTTATTTTAAAAAACTTGAATTTTGATCCCTTTCTTTAAAAAAAGCTTTTTAGCCCCCTTCTTTACTTTTTTAAGGATTTTAATCCCCCGCCTCATTTTATTTAAAATTTTGCTGATGTATCAGACTCATTAATGACGTGACAATATATAAGTGCACAAAACATAATCCATGTCATTAATCTATATTATACAAAATATTAAAAAAATTAAATTAAGTAATTTTTTTTGGTAAGAATTAAATTAAATAATTTAAACTGGAATAAAAAAGAAGAGTTCATAAAAAAAACGATCATTGAATCAAATTGCTGCTTGTTCGTTCCTCACTCATTGTCAAGGGCAAATTTTGGGCCAGGCATGTCTGCCCACTTGCCCGGGCTTGGCCCAATTAATTTTTTTGTTGTGTAAAAAAAAAGGAAGGGCAAACGCGTTACTCTTTCTCTCTCTGCTTGTGATACTATGTGCGAACTGCATATGTAAACTCCACGAACGATTACGAACAAACTCTCACAGTCACATCTCACTTCCGTTTCGTCTTCCTCTGTTCCGCACCGTCACCCCACAACCGCCGGTGTTCCTCTATTACTCCCAAGTCTCAACGTGAGTGCTCTCTGCATACGATTGAAAGAAGAAGAAACAAATTTTGTGCCGGTAATGTGTTTGTGAAAATGCCAATGAGAAGAAAATTTCCGATGGTCTTCGTTGCATGCATATAAGGAATTTTCATCTTTACATATCAATACTACCAATGATTTTTCATTTTTTTTTTAATTCTTTATTTGATTTAACCTTTGTATATTGATTGATGATGATTATGTAGCGCTTGGTTTCTTAGGTATAATTGTATACATGATTTCTGAAATTACATTGTTTTGTGATTGATACTTAGGAGACACTTTAATCAGTTTAATTGAGTGGAATGAGATTGTACAATGATACTCGTCATACCTGCCAAAACAATGTAATTATAATGTTTATCTCAAAAGTTAAGCTATTCCTTGGACACCTCTAATTCGCCCTCACATTTTACAGGCAAAGACTATTTCATAAATCATATTTTGAACAACAAAGGAACTCAACAACATTTAATTCATCAACGATTTGCACTTTTTTCCAGTTTCTTTTCAAGCGGAAGAAAAGTGGACGTGAGGTGTTGCTACATGTTAGATGAGAAGAAAAAAAACCACAGGTGTCTCAACAAAGAGAACACTCAATAGTAGGAAATCTATTCTTTATAATGATAACTAACAGTCGAACCTCATTTCTCGCAAGCCATTACCTCTGCTCCAAATCTATATTTACTACTGTCTCTCCCACCTCAGGGAGAATTAACTGCAGCCCACGTTTTCATGTTGCCATGGAGATATATAAAACTCATAACTTAGATGGCATAATTCTTGAAAATGTGAAAGTCCCAGTGTGAAGTATCATAAAAATGTGATCAGGCTTTACACATGCAAGGAGTCAGAGGGTTTTCCCACAGGTCATAGTTAGGGAAAGTCTCTTCCGGCAATCCTGTCCGTGTCTGGTGAGTAACAATAACATCTTCTACAAAAGGAGCCCAACCCATGTATGGATCCCCAAAAGACTTGGACATTAGTCCTTTGTCAGGCTTAATTGATTTTAGACGGTGACCCATGTATCTGCGGGCACCAATGATCAGCTTAGCGAAATTGCCTCCATGAGTCATCACAAATACATCTGATTTCAAGCACACCAAGAAATCAAGAGCCGCAAGGCTTGTCACATGCTTTCTGAAACCATCTAACTCCTCTTTAGTTGCCAACTCCTCCTTTGTAACCTGTTATGCCAAAGTGAATACATTAATCATATTGCAAAAGTAGCCAACGGATTGAAATGTTACATTATTGATGAATAAATTGAACATAACATAGAGCAGGAGACAAATGCATCATAGCTTGATAGCTTTTACTGAAAACAAAAAATCTTGTATCATTGCACCATTAAACTCACTACATAACAGATTTAATTTTCATAAAACAAACAAAAGAAAACAATAAAGCCTCTAATCATTTTATAGCTTCAAGGCAGCCCCATGCTCATTTTTTATAATTCACATGGCAATGGAAAGATCTTACCAGATTAGGGAACATATTCCTTAGGGGAGCCATCCGGTTCTGTCCACCATAAACTTGTCCAGAAGCTACATAAATTTGAGTTTCCTTCATATAGCCCATAGCCCGAAGAATAACAGCCACTTCTCCAGGCTCTAGAGGGCATCGTCCTTCCTTTCGCTTCTGCAGAGCCAATTGCCACAAGTGGGAACCATTCTGCATTTTCAACAAAAACGGTGACCAAAATGTTCTAAGAAAATTGAAAGGCTACTGGATCTCATTTTGATCAAAAATAAAAATAGAAGTACGGCACCTTATATCGACGAGGCCACTCCTTTTTTCTATACTCTGCCATTACAGCTTTCTCCTCCCGTGTCCCCACAAAATCACAAAACGATAGTCCCACCATTCCCTTTTCAAATCTAAGATGCAGTGCCCTGTTTGAAGTGAAGTGTTAAATTACTAACAATTGAAAAACGCACCCAAATTCAGCTACAAGCCCTTGATCGTGAATAATCATCACATACATATAAGGATTTGAACTGCCTGTTCGGTTTCTCATCCTTGATGCTAGTAAATCAGCCATCTGCTCTATATCAGGAAGAAATTTGAGAGCGTGATAATTGACCCTACATCTCAACTTGTTGATTTCTGGAGGAACATTGTCATATCTGAAACAAGAACAGGGACATCACAACAACATCAACTACATAAAAAATAAAATAAAGTGGAATCTAGCATTTGTATCATTCTTTGCCTACCCTAGCCTATCAACAAAAGGTTTTAGAGCCATAATCTTTTTCTCCTTGATGCGGGGCAGAACATTGTCGATGTAAAATTGTGCAGGTGCATATTTTGGAATGTTCTTCACAGTCCGTCTGAAAGACAACATATTCTTGCTTTGTTAGTCAAGTCAAAGGTATCAATATTGAACAATTATTGGAAAATGTTGATAACAGTGGTAATAATTTGGCAAAGCTAAGAGTAACATGTAAAAAGTTAGATATAAAAGACATAATGACATATACACAGGAGATTCAGTTTATGTCTTCTCTGCCCATTCACAAGAACCCCTGGCCCCAAAATCAACATCATTGCAGGATATTCTCGGTGAACACGTAATTTAAATTCATAATAGTCAAGCTATTTGGTCCAAACACCCAGCACTTCAACCAAATATCCCATGTTAATAAATCCACGGATGAAACAGAAAACCAACATAAAAACTGGTTTCGACATATGTACCCATATTTTGAAGACATAGCAACTGAGGATTTGAGTGTTCAACAGACTCAAATAAAAAGCACCGGAATCTAACTACAAAATCATAGTAGTAATTATCATGCCAATTGATAACAAAATGCAGCATATCAAACAAATCTCAATTTGATCTTGATCAGTTCACGAATGAAACATCGAACCAGTATGATACTGGGTTTGGACATACTAATCAATCCGTCAATTATATAAAATATAAAATTAAATACATTTATACATAAGATGGAGATCAACGCAGTTCAAAAGTCACTTTGTCATAGTAACTTTATTAACTTCTTTGCGGACATTAAATTTTATCAATCAAATCATTGAATATTGTAATATCATTTCATCAATTATACACACCAAATTTTAGATAAATGGGGCATATATGGTTGTAACCGTATAGCGATATTTATTTATATTCTAATAAAAAGTATATTATAGATTCAATTAAAGTTATTTGCTAAAATATCAAATATTATTATTATTATTATTATTATTATTATTATTATTATTATTATTATTATTATTATTATTATTATTATTTAAATTCCATGAAAATTTGTGAACTTGATTACCCAATAAGAACTTTTGGTTTAATAGTTGGATTGATGAAACTTAAATGTCTACAATGAGTTATTAAATAGACTATGACAATTTACTACTAGTAGGAGGAGACATAAAGTGAGAGGTCATCTTTACGTGAGAGTAGAAGAATAAAACTTGGCCTTAGATCAGACCATGAAAGGTCAAAGTTAGAACATAAAATCATGTGACTTTTTTAAGTAGTCATGACTCGTGAGACCATTGATAATTGGAAAACTTTCAATATTGACCATCCATAAACAATTATATGGCCAAGATTTATTCCTCTCACTTTCATAAAAAGATCCTCTCACTAGATACACATAACATCCCCTGTGTGTGTGTGTGAAGGAATATAGTTATCCATCACTTACAGCAACTTGGGATTTAGATTTTCTAAAGACCATACTCAACCGGACAAGAATCTAACAAACCTTATACTAGAGAATAGCTCTGTTTTATCAGTAAACCATTCCGGGATATCTCGGACAATACGGACATCATCCTTTAGGTAGTCAATGAAGTGATCCACGTCAAAAATGTCTTCAAATTTCCTGTAATTGTGAAATGTGTCATCATTTTTGTTAGGAATCCACAATCAGATTAGAGAAAAATAAAAATGGTTTTATTGAAAAACTGAATAACAAACAGAACAAAGAGAATTCTCTCCTATCTAATCAGCCTAATCCAAACTACTTTAACTCCATTTTATTCTACCCTTCTATCCTAGCATGCAATAATACCACACACTCTTCAAGTTCAACCCTGTCTAAGTTGAAAATAGCCAGCTGACATAGCACAACTAACTAGTTCTCCAAAATCTGCCAGCACAGTACCCCTCTTCATCCCTTACTCATCTTCCACATGTAGACTTAGCTGTAGACAAAAACCTGGTCTGACTCCCTACCAATGCTCCCCTGTCAGTAAGGTGGTTTAACTCCCTTCAATTGTATCCTTCTACTCTAATAATAGTCAGCAAGGTGGTTTGTTGTTGAAATCTTCCGGAAAAGGCAAGACAAAATCTACTAGTGAGAAAGGAAAGTAGTAGTGGAGTGATAAAAAGTTTAGCCAGTGTCATTAGAAATTCAAAAACTATTGCATTTTGGAGTAAAAAATTTATTACATTTACGATGTGATGGGTCAAATGTGTGCTATGCAAAATGGTGGCAACAATTTAACTAATCAAAACAACATGAGAAAAGTTTTGGACAAGAGATCTTACGTTTGGTCTTTCCAAATCTGGTCCTGTTTCAATACAGGCAAAATCAGAGTGGCATTCATTATTTTTGCAACAGCCACTGCATTGCATATCTGCATTTTGGAATAGGGATCAACGTAAATCATCAATAGAGAAATACTTATGTAATGATTCTACAAAAATTTATGCAAAGTGTCATTTCATAGATAAGATATATAATATAATGATTCTACAAATGCAAAGTGTCATTTCATATTGCCCTTGCCTAAGTACACAACAATAAAATCAACATCATGGATCAAATACAACATTGAACCAGAGTGAAAACTCAATTTTAAATAACAATTCTATATTGTTACTGCATAGTTTGGTGATGGCACTGTAAAACCAGAAAAGAATGCACAGGGTCTTTGGAAATATTACCTGAGCATCAAATATTGACTTCATATAGTAGATCATGCAATTTATTCTATCTAAAAATGTACCACGAAATAGAAGAACTGAAAAAGCATGCAAATGAATACTGTCCTTCACTTTTTAATTATGTTCCTTTTCAGTTATTTATATCAGTCGATTTGAAGCACATAGAGTTCACATATTGAATAGCAGGAATTAAAAATTATCCAACTAAAGTGTACAGGGTAGACCAGGTAATGATGGCAAAACAAAAAACAACAAGCAACTATGAAAATGCAAAACTCGAGATGAATTTCAGAAAAAGGAATAGTCTAGACTAGACCAGACCGTATCACAATTAATAGAACAACTCATACCGCAATTCTTTGCTGATTTAGACCACCTTCGGCGTGAATGAATATATAGCCATTTGTTTCATTTTCATGAGGAAGTCCTACATGGAAGTATAAAAGTACTATCAGCAATAGCATTAGTATTAAAAACAACATATATCACTAATCACTAATATGAACATATCCCCACTAACATTTATGATATGATTATGCAATAGGCATTACTACACTGAAAAGGAAATCGTCAAGACCCATTTATAGAATTGACATTCGAACTCGATTTTAAAGACAGTATAAATCCGTGAAGACCATTGTATGGGGTTAAAGAAAGAAGACGGCGATCAAAAAACAATTGAAGCGTCCATTCACTATATAAACTAAAAATTATTGTCAGGGATTTTTCCAAATATCTATATCTTATGATATCAATCATAACTGTAGTTTGTCAATGCTACTGACAAATGATACTTATGTTAAATTGTCATAACTATTTTCTAATTCTTTTTTCTTTTTTTATTCACCCTCTGGTTCCTGCAGGAAGGGGGCCCTAGTAGTCCAGAGTTCGGGGCGAGTTCTTGCATCAAGTGGTTCCAATCTCCTCCCAAGCACAGTTGCGGGGATTGAACCGTAGTCCTCTCTACCAAGTCCAGCGCCAATCACCACAGACCAACTAACATTCGGTGAATATCTTCTAATTCTTATTAACCCTTTTGGCATGGTTTGCAATGCTGATGAGTGATGAGACAGTAAATGCAGAAACAAATTAGGGGACAGGAAAACCTAAGCATACCTGATATTGCACCATCCCTGCGCTCAGCACACGGCTTCCACGATGTTGTTGATGAATAAGGATTTTCCCAAAGAGATGCTGATTCTTTAACCTAAAAAAATTAGCACACATAATGAATAAAATATCAATAACAAAAACAACATAATCAAAACTATGATCCTTTTGATAGCTTACATGTGGACAATGAAGAACAATCCCATCCTTTTTACACAAGTAAGGCGAATTCTACAAAAAAAAAAAATTCAATTATCAGAAAAGCTGAAAAAAAATCTAGCTACTCATAACTAAAATCAAACTTAATCAAAATTCAGAGATGAAATCTAAGAATGCGAAGAATACTAACCAATTTATGGAGGATTGTGAACAATGAGATCAATCCAACGAGAAGAAGAAGTAAGGTGATGAAAATAGAGATCCTGGAGTTGTGAAGAGGAACCCTAGGGTCGTCGGTGAAGAAAGAACAGACGTAATGGAAATGGGAACAGAGAGGACGGTCGCGGTCTTTGGGAGAGTGACGATCGTCGGAGGTGTCGTTTTCGGGAATGAGAGGGGAGGAATCGGCGAGAGCGTCGCGTTTCATCGGAGAAGAAGTGGCGCGTGAGCCGAGTGAGGAGGAGGAGTGACGGAGCTCCGCCATCACTGTTTATGTTTCTATATCTCTATGATTATTAATTAATTAATTATGTTAGTTTAGTGTGAAGTTTATAACTGCTACCTAACACGGTGAAAAAGAACGGTTTGTTGTTCTTATTTTTCTGGGGAAGTAGTAACATGTGAGAGAGTTCAGATCCACTTGATTATTATGCAATTTTCTATGAATTGTGATGAATCGTGTGAGATTACGTACTCAATACTGTATGTATCTCCCCAAGGGCATTCTGGTCATTCCAATTGCTCACGTTTTGTATGTAGTTGTTTTTTATCTCGGTTTATAGGGACATCGTCATCGTATTTGATAGATAAGAGTTGAAGTTTGAACTATAAACGTCTGATCGTAAAGTCCTATTAATAATGGTTTCTATTTGTAATTTATCACTTTTTTTTTAACACTTAGTCTTAGATGAATTCTTTAATCACTTGAATTTGATAAATATATTGATCTTGATTTATTTAAGAAGTCTATGTGTAGTACTCCCTAAGTTGAAAGATCCATTTCATTCATTTCGAAGTTTCGCATCAAAAATACAATATGAATAGGAATAAACGCAACATATTGGTTTGCTTAGTGAACTAGCTTTCTTTAGAAGAAGGAAAGGACAACTTAAACACAACTTATCAATTTGTGTTTTTGTTGTCATTGTTCGTTTGGCAAGAGATTGACTCGCTGAGTGAAGGCTACTGATTCCAAAATGATAATTTTTTTATTTAGTTCTCTTGATTGTTGTTGGAGGAAATTCTCGTCGATTAGGCATGTATATCTTTTGTCTTTGTTCGCTCGATGGTCGCTTTGCGGCGAGTGAAACAGTTAAGTTTGTTTCATCTTTTGCTGAGCGAATGTCTTTTAGACATATTTTCTTGTTCTTTTTGCTTCAAGTACTTCAAAACTCTTGTTTTAATACATAAAACGATAGAATTCAGGTATAAATGTATAGATATAATTATTTTACAATTTCAAATCAATATTTATATGCAGTTAAATTTTTCTATTGAGTTACTTACAAAATAATATACTAAGTGCTAAAAATGTATATGAAAATTAATGTTTTTTTATTGACGAATATATGAAAATTAACATTTTTTTTATAGAAATATGAAAATTAAAGTTATTTTTCACTTATCACGTGTTTTAAGATAATAAAATATGCATATTGGAATAAAAATATTCATATTTAAGTAGAGTCATTAGTTACATATTCTGGGTTTCTTTTCTTTTTATTTAAACCGAATAAGTTTTACATTGCATGTTAACAAGATTAATTTTTTTAATCAAATGTTAACAAGATTAATGATAATTTTAATCTTACGTGATCAGAAGGGATGACCACTGGTTGCTCCGTCGTGTAAGTCTTTGCAGAGGAGGGGATGTGTACCTGCAAAAAACTCTGAAGCTCAAGGCAGTTTATGCGTGAAGTGAATGTTTTCAGAGTTAGAGAATAAGATATCTGGCCATCTATATACTCCCTCCGTCCCGAAATATAAGGGAAAAAAACCACTTTTTTTTGTCCCAAAATATAAGGGAAAAAAATCAATTTCAAGAATGTTTTTCCTTATTCTCATAAAATTAAATGTAAATTGCATTTAATTTTCTCTCTCTCCACTTTTCTCTATAAACAACAACCAATCAAAATTGATTTTACATCTTTCCATGCACTTATTTTAAGAAAAATCTCACAAAACTATATTTCTAATTCTCATATTTATGTTTTCTTAATAAGTGTATTTTTTTTATTTTCCCTTATATTTCGGGACGGAGGGAGTAGTCCCCATCACAGGGTTAAGACCATTGATGATGGGGGTAAGGTCGCGTTTCTATCATCAATGGTTGTCGGAACTCTGACGTCTAAGCCATGATGAACAGTAAATATTCATCATTCTAATGTCGAACGTTACAAAATCATTGATTCTGATAGGCAAGTGGAGGAGACGGCAAAGTGGGTCATTGTTGTTGCCTGCTCGACGCAAGGCATAAATGGGTCTAGTACTTCGCTAGGTCCAGTCCACAATAAATTTATAAACAACATCCACTCTTAATGTCAATCAAAACACTTTTAACAAATCACAAGATCGTAAATGTCTACAACAAAATTTCTAAATAAATATTAAGTCGTAAACGTGACTTGAAGTAAGAAGTTTAAATTTGATCAATTTATCTATACTTTTCATCTATTGTCAATTCATGAAATAGACAAACAAAAATATAAATGAACCCCACTACTAAGTCTCATTAATCTTTAATTTTTTTTCTTCATAAATAGATACTCCCTCCGTCCCTAATTATAAGACCCCTTTTGACCACTGCACGTACGCCAATGCACAATTTTGATCGCCAATATCTTTAATTATTTAGTAGTAAAAATTATAAAAATTTGATATTTTGAAAATACTCATCAAAACAAATCAAACAAGATCTTATATGCTAATATTTACATCTATATATTATTAGAAAAATACGGTCAAAACATGATAGATGAATAGTAAAATTTAGTCAAAAAGGGTCTTATATTAAGGGACGGAGGGAGTAATAAATTAACAATAGATAAATAGATGATAAAAGAATAGTCAAACATTTTACCAAACATATGTCATTAAACTCCAATTTTATGAAAACATAATGTTTTTTGTATTTATTATATCATTTAATTATAACACTAAACAATTCTTGGAGTTATCAATGTAAATTCCAACTGAACGCTATAGGACTTCTAACAATAGTCTTTCCATTAGACCATTCCAAACTTCCAAAACTTTGACTGCTATTTGGTTTCGAATCGGATGACGTAAATGTTATTGTGTATAGTTTTCTCTCGCCAGTCTTAAAACTTAAAACTTCTGGTTCAACTGAAATCTTAACAGATGGAGCATCTGACTTAATCGACACCTTGTATGTTCCAGCCGCACCCACATTGGTAAGAGTTCGGATGTGTTTAATCTCCTCTACACCATGCCCTCCCTCAAAGACAACAGCAAATGAAGGGTAATTAAGGTTTGTTACGCTGTATTGTTTCTTAGGGTCACATGTGTACTTTCTCCTCGCCACAATTTCGATACGAGCAGCTGAGTAGTTCAATGCACAGAGAAAGCTCAAATAGTCATCCATTGTCAAATCATAGACAAGTCCAGGATTTAGTGCAGAAACAGGATCGACGTGTCCTGCACCAAAATCAAATGGAGTTGCTGGATTTTTGCTAGCACCGTCCAATAATGGTTGATTGTTCTTGTAAGTGGTATAAGATGTTGTCATCAATGCGGATCGAATGGCAGCTGGGCTCCATTCTGGATGAACCGACTTGATCAAGGCCGCTAATCCACTTACATGAGGGCATGACATGGATGTTCCTGAGATAATATTGAAATCGACACGCCTATGATCTGAGTCCAAACCAGAGGGACTCGCATTCCTTGTATATGCTGCTAAGATGTTAACACCTGGTGCAATTAAATCAGGCTTCAATATTTGTGGGGTTAATGAATTGGGGCCTCGTGAGCTGAACTCTGCAACAACAGGTGATGGCTCAACCCCGACCTTTGTTCCTTTAAACACAATTGTTCCAATCGATTTAGGATTAGAAAATAAGTATTTCTTGATCGCTTCACCATCTTTGAAACCCACAGAAATTGCTGGCAAAATGTGGGCATCTGCCACTGACTGTTCTCCATCATTCTCAATGTTGGCTAATACCATACCCAAACCACCAGCTGATTTTACTATATTTCCTTTTTCGGTCCTAGAATTTTCTCCACGTTCGCACAACACAATTTTTCCTGATACTTTTTTTGGATCCAAGCTACCTAGAAGACATATTCCAAAACTTCCTCCTACATCACTGCTTGCATTTCCTGCGTATATGAATGGAACAGGAGTATCAGGCAGAGGATTGCCTTTATAAAGGGACACACCTGGATATTTTTTCCCATTTCCGAGACTGACATAAGCAGGAAAATCTCGATCAAGTGTGCCAGCACCAACAGTGGTAATCCAAGGGGCTACATTTGTGACACTCAAAGATCTAGGACCAGAGTTTCCTGCAGCGCATGAAACTAGAATCCCATGCTCCATTGCTGCAAAGGCTCCAATTGCGAGGTTGTCCTCAAAGTAATCAATTGATTCACCTCCAAGAGACAAGGAAAGAACATTGACATTGTCGATAATAGCCTGATCCATTGCAGCCAATATATCAGAAACACTACAGGTTTCTTGGAAACACACCTTATAAACAGCAACTCTTGCACCAACAGCCATCCCACGTGCTGTCCCATTGGCGTAACCAAAAAGACTTGCATTTGCAACTGGAGATCCTACAGCAGTGCTTGCAGTGTGGGTCCCATGTCCAATGTCGTCTCGAGGAGATCTAGACTCGATGGTTTCATTAATTGAACCCGTAGATGCCTCGAAGCCCTTTGGATAGAACCTGGCACCAATCAATTTCTTATTACAATTTGAGACAGTGAAATTGGTACCTGTTTCACATTTTCCTTTCCAATTGTGAGGGATTGGCCCGTATCCGGTATCATCAAAGCTCTTGCTTTCAGGCCATACACCTGTGTCAAGGACTCCCACAACTACGTCATTATTGTTGTTTGTTGTTGGGAACATACTAGCAATTTTATCGATCCCTAGAAATTCTGGTGTTCGAGTTGTGAAAAGTTTATACTTTTTATCTGGTGTCACCTTTAGAATCCCAGTTTGACTCTTTAGTGACCGAAGTTCTTCAACTGTCAAACTTGTCGAGAAACCATTAATTGCATTATTGTAAGTGTAGAGCATTTCAGCTGACTCAGATACCGATTTAAGAATTGATTCATACCAGATTGAATGGTGGTCGAAGCTTGTTGGCATTTGGGATTTGGAAACATGTACTATGTAAGTAGCCTTCTCATTTTCACTTTTCACTATTCTTGCAAGAGACACATCAGTCATGACAAGAATCACAAAAAGAGCGAAAACTAGAGGTTTTTTAAGTGTTTCCATGTTGTATGGTTTTGTTTGTATAGATGAAATGTATTTGTGTGAGAAATGTTGGAGAGATTATGCTTTATATAGGAGTGCGCTTGTATACATTGGAAATGTTGCCGAAGAAAAAATGGAGTAAAATAAGGAGAAATTACATAAAAGACGTCATTCATTAAATAAATAGTAATAAATTATATATTGAATAATTATAATTTTGACTTTTTTTTGACCAAAATTATAATTTTGACTTATGCAATAATTTTATTGAAATTATATTTATAATCAAATGAAATGGTTTAAATGCTATAAAATTATACTTTCTCTGAAAAAAAATTTCATAATTATGGTCAGAGGAAATAATTTTATTTATAATTCATTCAACATATAAATTTAAAATTTTGACTTTTGTAATAATGTTATTGACCGAATATATACTTTTGACAAAATGCTTTTTGACCAAGTTAAATGATATAATTATTAGGGTGAAATATGTTTTCATCCTTATAAAATTAGTGAAATTTTGTTTTCTCGTTCTTAAAATCTTATGTTTTTTTATCCCAATAAAACTGAGATATTCTAAGTTTAGTACTTACTTAATATTATGTTTAGTCCCGATAAATTTGTTTTAAAAAAACTCCTATGGAAATCAAATTTGTTGAATTAGTCTTAAACTCTTAAATTTTTAAATATTTTTTTGCAGACATATGTTTATCACTTATAAAATGTTCATTTACAAAAATTTATAATATTTTAATGTAAGTTGGAATAAATATAATTTTTTTTTTAATAAAAAACATTTTGGTCTAAGAAAATTTATACTTAGTACCCAACCCAAGAAATATATTAAAAGTGGAACCAAACAATCAATCATTAGTTGTTTCAGTGGTGATTGATATTAAATTTAGTAGAGAGGATCACAGTTCAATCCACCACAACTGCAATCGGGATGAAATTGAAAACACTTAATGTCAGAACTGACATCTAAATTGTGGTAAAAGCCGAAAAAAAAATGGAACTAAACACTATCATAATAAAAGTGTTGTTCATTAAGTCACCGTTGTAAGTGCACCAGTTCACTCCCGTGTTTTAATAATTGTCAAAATCCATGAAAATAGTGTAGTACATATTTTGGCAACATTAAAAATAACTTGACAGTGAAAAACTATTTTTAAACTTTGAAAAATTGATTTTGAGGTATTTTGTATCGATACATAATCACTTGTATCGATACAAATGTCTTGAAAAACCTCCAGGCTGATTTTGTACATTTTGTATTGATACATAATTGATTTGTATCGATACAAGCCTGAGCTCTCAGGGTCAGAGAGTCTCATGTGTATCGAATCATGCTTGCATGTATCGATATACATCAAACTCTCTCAAAAGACTAGAGAATGCATTATGTATCGAATCATGCTTGCATGCTTCGATACATATTAGTCAGTTTTTCAAGATACTGATGTATGTATCGATACAAACACATTTTTGTATCGATACATAGCTGAAATATTTCAAATTTTGTACGCTGTCAAGTGTTTGTATCAATACACACCATCATTTGTATCGATACAAGTCTGTTCTGTTTTGCCTAAATTTGCTCAATTCTATTTTCTCTATAAATAGCAATATGAGTTTTTGTTGTAATTGTGAGAAACCATTGGAAAAACACTTGTGATCAGAATTTTAGAGAAATTTTGGATCAAAGCTTCATTCAACACAAGATCATCATCTTCCATCAATTTGCTTTCAATTGAAAATTGAGTATGAGATCAATTGAAGATTGGTAGTACGATTGGTCGATAACGTTTGGTGTAATTTACGGTGAATCAGAATTACGATCGAGTTGGTTTGCGTTGAAGGTTTGGTTTCTCATCATGCATTCAAGATTGTGTAATTCTTGAACGATCAACATCTCGGGAGCGAGGTAATCAGCTGGACGATCATTACGGGGGGTTTCGGGTTGAAGACGGCGTAAGGATTGATCGTTGGAATCAGAGGTAGAAGCTCCGCGACATGTTGAGGTTGAATCGCTCAATTTGCATAGATTCCATATAGGGTTATTGGAGTCTTGTAAATTGTGCACTAGTATCAAACAATCGTTTTTAATAATAAATGCTCAAATAACCTGTTTGGTTATTTGAGGGGAGACGTACTCGGCCGACCGCGAGGACAACATGAAAGCTGTTGGGAACTCCCTAATCAATTGTTTGTGTATTCTCTACCTTAAACTCTTTACGCATTACTTTTAATTTCGAATCAATTGAGTTTTTGTGATCTTAAGTGTTCATAAAAAGTCAATTGAAGAATACTTGAATTGTGATTTATTTAGACTTGATTGTGAAACTTGTTTGGTTAGGTCTTAGATAATTTGAATTCGAAACATTTGCCTTATCAAATTATCATCATACGATCCAAAGGCTTATACTACCTTTCCTTTGATCAAGTGGGTGCAAAGAGAGTACCGATCAGGTGGTACTTCCGCGCATTCGTTTGAAAATGTTTTTAAAAAATTTGTTGTTTAAAAGAGCCACTTATTCAAACCCCCTTTCTAAGTGGAAGCCAAGTAGTCTAACAAGTGGTATCACGATTTCGGTTCAATTTTGTACACAAAATTGTGTGGATTTGTGCCAATTATTAGAAGACATGGCTTTTGCACCCAAGGAGGCATACAATAGGGATCCGATATTCAATAGAGACCATTTTGATTATTGGAAAAGTAGTATGCGCATACACATCAATTCTTTTGATGGTGAAGTGGGGAACGCCATTGAGAATGGTCTATTTGTTCCGACAAATACCGATCGTCATGGTGTTGTCACTAATAAACCTATGGCATAATGGACGAATGATGATAAAAAGAAAGTCAATTACGATGCGAAAGCTCAAAACATTTTAATCTCATCCTTAGGGATTAAGCAATTCTATCATGTTTCGCATTGTACATCGGCTAAGGAAATGTGGGACACATTGATTACTCACTTTGAGGGTACCAATGAAGTCAAAATATCTAAGATAAATACCTTAACTCAAGAGTTTGAGTTGTTCCATATGCAAGATGATGAATCCATTGCGGATATGCAACAACGCTTTGTGAAAATCACCAACAAGTTGCACGGTTTAGGTAAACCAATCACAAATCAAGATGCCACTAATAAAGTTTTGAGATGTCTATCTAGGTCTTGGCAACCAAAGGTTACCGCAATCAAAGAAGCGAATGATCTTACACAACTAAGCCTCACAACTTTATTTGGTAAGCTTACAGAACATGAACAAGTGCTTAACTTGTTAGAGAAGCATGAGAAAGGTGTGAAAAAGGATAAACACGAAGATAAGGAAAAAATAAAAGGATAAGAGGTCGATTGCTCTTAAGGCCTCGACATCCAAGGGAAATAAATCTTATGTTGCATGGGAGAGCGGAAGCTCATCTTCTTCTTCATCATCAAGCTCTAGTTCAAGCGGTGAAGACGAATTGGCAAATGTATGCTTAACATCTCATGATCGTAAGAAACTTGCTCCTAAAAAGGTAAACCAAAATCCCTCGAGCTCATATACTCTTTTAGAATATCATGAGTTACAAGTTGCTTTTGAAAAACTTCACAAAGAAACTCAAAAGACTTTTCAACGTTTAAAGGGTCTTATGCAAGTTAACAAATACCTTGAAGCGAAAGTTTCGGAAACGGAACTTGAATTGAAAACTCTTAAGGAATCTATGATACAAAAGCCAATTGTAATTTTTGATGATTACGGAAACGATAGGACCGGTTGCGATGATTGTTTTTACTTGTATAGAGATTTGAGAAAACTACAAGATAAGTTGAACGAACCACCTAAACCGGAGATTACATATTCCGTTGATTTATCTAAGTTCAACAAACCTTTGAAACCTAAAAATAAGAAATATAAGTTTGTTGAAAAGAATCATAAGAAGTGTAATCCTAATATTGTTTGTCACTATTATTGTGATAAGGGTCATACCATTGCTAAAGCCACCAATAGTCTTGTTACTAACCACCTAGGACCCAACATGAGTTGACGACCTATTTCAAATGTCTAATATTGTAGGAGAAACGTCTTGAACCATTGACAAGAGACACCGACAACAATGGCGTTCAAGACATATGAAAAAGTAAAGTGATGAGAAAAACTTCAACTCCATATCTACAAACGTTAAGAAAATTGATAAATTTTAAGGATAGTTTTAAAATTATTTTCTTGGATTACTCCTTGTTCATATGTTAACTTTTTACTGACGTGACAAACAAAAGTCAACAATTACATCCGCCAAAAGTCAACATAAATGTAATCCAAAAAAAAAATTTATTTTATAAGGGTAATCTAAAAAATTATTTTTACAAGCGTAAAATAAAATCCATCTAGTGTAGTTTTTAAGGGTAATTCTTTATTTTAGTGTAGTTATTAAGGTTAGTAAATTTTTACCATCCTCAAATAAACGAATTTTATTTTATCACTATAAAAATAAAAATAAAAATAAAAATAAAAATAAAAATAGTTATTTTTTTGTTGAAACCGGATATCACCGCAAATACAGTGACTAATCCTCGTTTGATTGGAGCACCTCAAAAAATAAAAATAGCTATGTGACTGCTTAAGTGAGTCTTTATACAGTCAGAAAAGAGTGAAGAAAGATCAGTGTCTTACTCTTAGCTAGCTAGCAAGGGTTTAAGAAGAAATGGTCACTGCGACCACCAAAGCCGCAGCAACATTCACGACGACCACAACCATGTCCGAAAAAGTGAGACTCCGATTACTCTTCGACGATCGTCGCATTCTCAGCAAGTCAAAGAAGAAACAAGGCTTAAAGCGTTCCTGGTTTCTTCTTAAACCCCATCTCACCACCATCTCCGATCTCGCTTCTCATCTTCTTAACCTTTTCCGTCTTAAACGCACTTGTCCCGACGGCATCACCTTATCGGTAAATCTCTCTCTTCACTATTGCATGCCCTATTCTTTCCCTTTTTATTACCGTCAAATCCCAACTGATTATTATTATATTTGTTAATCTTTCAGATGGATGGTTTTGTTTTACCGTCTTTTGAGTCTACTTGTATTTTGAAGGATAAAGATATTGTTTGGTGAGTTTTATTTTGTTTTTAAGGTTGATTTTGTTTGTTTTTCTATGATGTTTTTGTTATGGTTTTTATACTTAATGTTGTTGTTTTTGCATGTGTATGGTACTTTTGTAGTGTGAAAAGAAATGGAAGATTGTTAATTGATAGTAAACGTGCAATGCTGTCATCTGAAACTCGTGAGAATCAATCTGTTGAGATTCCGGAACTTCTTGCAATTGAGGGGTTTCAAGAGGAAAAGAGAAAATATGAAACTGTTTCTGAAGATGACGATGATGAGGATGATGATGGTGATGATTATCAGTCTGAAGATGTAGTTTATGTGGAGTCTAAACCGGATGGGAATGCTAACTTGAAGAAGAGAAAAGCTTCGAAGAAGCTCAAGAGTCCTAGGTTTGTTTCCTCGCACTTTCTAACTGTTAGTGCTTGCAAGGCTACAGAATTATCGAGTTGTATGAGTTTCATCTTTTATAGAATCTAGTTTTATTGAAGTGGTGACTTTTGTAAGGATGCTTTTATAATCTGTATGCTATGTAACATGTTTTGGCCAATATCTTTGTCTGGAGTTTGGAGGATAGTATATTACATAGGCATTTCCTTTTTGCAGTTATTTGTGTATGTAAACATTATTGAGTTGTTAGTTTGATTGCATTTTTTTCCCGATTCAGTCAAAAGAAGATGAAGATGTCTACTACTGAAAACTTAGCCGTCATTCCTGAGGTCCATGAGGAGGAAAATGGAACTGTTAAAGACCGTACTAGCCACCAAGCGAGTCGTGCCAAGAAGGACATCGACAAGTCATCCACTTTATCTAGTAAGAAAAATGACAAAAGTGGGTCAACAAGCGATGAAACAAGGTGCTTTTTTCTTCTTCTCGGATTTGTCACACACACACGGTCTATTTTGAGCAAGACAGTTAGCTGATAAAATTTCACGGGCAATTTGTTGCATGCTTGGTGATATTGTATTCTGGCCATTTCTGGTTTTTCTATCTATGATTTTAGATTGAGAGATGTGCTTTCATGAAGTAAGAGATGGGTTTTCATGTAAAAGCTATTTTATTCCTGGATTCCTCCTATTGAATCCTTTATTTTTCATCCAAATGTAGACCTTTGTTTCTCACAATGATGATGTTGGTTTCCAGCATATTGAAAGTAGAAAATATGACCGACCTTTTCTGTTTCTTCTGTATTTCATATAGGACTCTTCAGCCTCACGATGAAGGCGAAACTAAAAAGGTACTGTTTTATTTAATGGTTTTGAAATTTGAATGCACATTTATGGTTCTGTTACCTTGATAAGTTGATTAATGGGTCTGAAATAAAATAGAGTAAATATTCAAATTGAGCCTTCAAAGACACGCGAGGCATCGGGATAGTCCTCAAAAGATCTTGGACACGAGTTTGGTCCTCTGTAGTGTCAAATCACCATTAATTTGGTGCTTAGATTGATGTGTTAAGAGATAACAAGTGAGTCAATTGATCTCCATTTGAAATATTGAGTGACCAAATTGACTGGATGTCCCTTGTATAAGGGAGGATCAATTTCACTCCAGTAGAAATATTCATATCCCGAGATAATAAAAGCAGCATATCTTTCTTATTTAGTTCAAGCAAGTATTCTATGGTACTTGGAGACTGGTTGAATGCTCATTTATTTAGCTATTTCTGTTTTCATGGACCATCTTTCTGGATACTTCACATCACATTTGCCTGCCCATCCCTTCACAGAATGAGGCGTGTTCAAATTTATACGCTTTAATTTATTAATTTTACTTTTTTTTTGTCAGTTGCCCAGCAGAAGTGC
Source organism: Trifolium dubium (assembly GCA_951804385.1). NCBI lineage: Eukaryota > Viridiplantae > Streptophyta > Magnoliopsida > Fabales > Fabaceae > Trifolium > Trifolium dubium. The sequence continues at coordinate 17,704,540 of OX638064.1, read as the reverse complement.
TCGGCGGAAAAAAGCCAAGAGAAAATGGTTGAGGGAACTAAAATTAAAGGAGAAGGAGAAGGATAAGGAGAAAGATAAGGATAAGGAGGTTACGGAGAAAGATAAGGAGAAGGAGAAGGTAATCTGATCTAGTAGTATTACTGCAGTGGTCATTTACCTTTTATAAGGAGATTGGAAATCATACATCAGTCTTCTTAGGGTCACTTGTCTTAGGTTACCGTTTTCAAAATGTATTTGATCATTCTTTTTCTGAAAGAAGATGTTTCTCTTCCACATTTCAGCTTCATCCGACTCAGGTGCTTGAAAAAGATGATCAAAAGTTACCTGACAAAGATAATAATTGCATAGTTTCTGATGCACATAAGCAATCCAATGAAGAAAGCGGCGCAGAGGATGACATGGTTCCTGTGGAGATCAGGCCAGGGCACATTCGGTTTCAGCCCCGTGGAAAAGGTGTTTAAAGCACCCTCTTACTATATAGATTAATAAAGTAGCATACTTAAGAGTTGGTTTCTTGATCTGATTATATGACACATATTTATGGTTTATTTGATGCAGGTCTTGCAGTGCCAGAGAATCAACTCCCAGTGGTTTGTTTGACTTTCCTCTGTAACATTTACAATTTCAGTTGTGTTTAACTTACTGTTCTAAAGAGTCAACATCTTATATTATATGTTTATGTGATATAATCAATCCGCCCAAAGTTGTACTGAACATTAGTATGTTTGCATCATTTGTTTATTTATTTATTTATTTATTTGGGTTTTAGACTATTGCTTGATGGAGGATACTAAATGTTCCAGTCTTGAATGACTTGGAATCTCATAGTACCAAATTTCCAAAATAGACTTGTTACTTTTAGTTCCTTTCCTAGGTTTGTAATAGGTAAATGGAGAGAGTTTGGAGCAGCTAAAATTCTTTAGGACTATTCGTTGTAGATAGATACCTTGGAAAGAATCAAACTGTTGCTTAATATCATTATCTTAGTACTTGATTGTTTTGGTTCCTTTAAAACAGCTCATGTAATCCATATCGTAATTCTAACTGAAGGGCCCAGAATAGTTCAAATAGTTTGACCGACTATGTTCATTATTTACTGAAGAAATTTACCGTACAGTGGTAGTTTCATATCTGTTTGATTGCTGCATGCCTGTTGATGTGTATATGTTATTTGGATGTTTCAGGACACGTTTCAGTGGAATGGTACTACCAGCAAGAAGAAGGGCCAGAAATGGGGTAAAGAGAATACCTCATCCCATAAACAGGATCACCATGAGCAGTCCAGTCAAGACCGTTCCACTGTTCAGTGGAATGGTGGTACTATCAGCAAGAAGGGACAGAAATGGGGTAAAGAGAAGACCTCATCCCATAAACAGGATGACTATGAGCAATCCAGTCAAGACCGTTCCACTGTTCAGTGGAATGGTGGCACTATCAGCAAGAAGGGACAGAAATGGGGTAAAGAGAAGACCTCATCCCATAAACAGGATGACTATGAGCAATCCAGTCAAGACTGTCCTACTATTCAGAATGCTGGGAAAAAACAGACATTTGATGCAGTAGATTTTGAAAAGCTCACACCTTATACAGGCTTACCTAAGGTTTTTATTTACTTCTTCCAAGCCTGTACTTGTGACATGTCTTATGCTTCTAAGCACCAAAGAATTAATCAACCAGCGGCTATGTGTTTGAAGATTTTTCAGTTGCTTTTGGTTATACCATTCAAATTCTTAAAAGTATTCTGTGCTATGAATCTGTTAATTGTGTTGCCTTTTATTCTTTTGATACTACTAATTAGCTTCTTCATATACTGCAGGAAGGCGAAGTTATTGCTTATCGATTGATTGAATTGTCAGAGTCTTGGACTCCTGAGCTCTCCTCCTTCAGAGTAATTATCAAGTTTGCTTTTGTACTATCTTATACATAACTATCTTTATCAGAAGTAAGATGTACTGCTTTCATGTCCTTGTAGGTTGGGAAAATAAAGCAGTATGATAGTAAATCAAACAAGATATCGCTGGAGCCAGTTTCAGAATTTCCATTTGATTTTAGGAAGAAAATAGATGATATAGATGGTGACATTGACATGTCACCTGCACAGTCTGATCCATCCCCTTACCAGGAAGATGGTTCTTTAGAGGTACGCCTTTTTTTTTTCTTCAACAAATCATTTTGCATCGTAGTAGGTTATATTTAATGGGGTGGAATTTATGAAAAAAAATGATGTACTGGAATTTATGCACTGGACAGACAAAAATTGACACCAGATCCAATGCTCTTTTTTATCCAATTGGCATGTGAGTTATGCCTGATATTGCCAGATCCTGTTAAGAACAAATCTTAGGCGGTGTTCGTTAATTATCTATGAAGCACGGACACTGACACGTCGACACGGATAATTTTTTTCAAAAAGTGATATAATTCAATATAATTGTAAGTGTCGGAGTCGGACACTACACATGTCCGACACCGGGACACGCCTAATTTAAGGAGTGTTAGAGCTTCATAGTTAATTATAATATGCTTCATGGATTAATTTTTTATATTTAAATGTAAATTTGAAATGGTTTTATTTACTATATTGTATACACAGTTCATGCATTGAATTGCAGTTGAAGAATAGTAAAAAGAAAATAAGCCAAGCAACTACACCTAAATTTTGTCCTTATGTTTAAACCAAAAGTTCAGAAAGCGTATTAAAAACATCTCCTGTAATTTTTCCTCCTTTAGACCTCCATCATCTTGTTCTAAGTCATTTATGAATTTTAGTTTTATATTACTCTCTACCCTGACATAGCATAACGGCCTTATTGACAATGAATATCCATTAAACCTGTTTATTGACCAAGGAAACATGTGTATTTGCATGAAAATGACCTAGTATTTCCTTTCTACAGATAGATTATGTATCTCTTGCTGATGTTCGAATAATTAAGCATGGCCACTCTGATTTTGCAACTGTAGTTGCTTCTAGCAATGCTTTTGTAACACCAACAAAAGCAACTAACAATAGCACTGATGAAAAACTTGCGGATAATCAAACTGCTATTGGAAGCTCAAAGCCACAAAATGAGGGCAATGTCCCTGCTAAAGGTAATGTACATTTTACACTTCTTAAAGTACATGGTTTATTGTATATAAACATGAAAACATCTTGATGCACCTGCACTATACTTAAGTATGTGGATCTCTTTTTACAGAAAATGGTGAAGTCAACGTTTGGGATGAAATCAATGAGGCATTAAAAGCAAAGAAGGCCAGGCTGTCACAGGAGGATCGCTGGAAGAAAGAAGATGATAGTTCAGGCAATAAGTCATGGTCTCAGAGAGCCTTGAGATGCAGCGCACTTGGACCCACAATGGCACTTTTAAGGTCGCAGAATGGCTTTAAGAAGTAATCATACACTTTGGAGTTATTTACTGCATGTCCGTTTTCCGCAGATTAGTATTACATGTTTTTGGGGTATATATGAACAAATCACCCAGATTTCCATCTGTAATGCAAGCTACATGTCCTGATTTCAGTATGCTAGTGGGAAAAATATTTTGGGGCTTATTCTTAGTCCAGCTTTTGGTGTTAGTAGTAGGTGCATTCCTCCTGAAAATGAAGTAGAAAGTCGAATCAATTGATAGACAAAATTTGGACATGGTCGCTTCTACATTGGCACATATAATTTATTGCTGTTAATATTATGTATAGTTAGTTTGTCTACCGTATTTATACTTATTACTGTACTCTTATACATATACTGCTTTGCAGTTGGACAAACTAACAGTAGTTGTTGTGACTCAAACCAAGCATGTTAAAATAAATCAATGTTCCAATCAATCAAACTGAAACTTCATTTTGTTTAACAATGTAAACAGTGATAAAAAACAGACTGATATGAACATTTTGTAACACAATAATAGATCTTTTATACAACTTAGTTCTGCTAACGTTTTCTGGAAAGGTTGTTTGTATACATCAAATTTATTATTAGTGCTTGATGGATTGATGACTAGCTTTGTCTTATCATTATTAGCACGGCCTTCGTGTTGGACTGATGAATGAACAAGAATAGGAAAACAGATGAAACAGTACAAAATCAAAAGAAATATAGGCTCCATATCCACTTAAATTTAGTATTTGCTTATATATTATATATTGTTTTGTACTCCAACAAAATCAGTGCACAGCACACATACAATCTTTGTTGGGCATGCGCTGAATAGACTCTGAGCATGAGTGCAAATTTACATATAAAGTTATCCAATTCTGGCTCAACTGATTCCATTTACATATAAAATTTCCATACAATCTGCATTATTGTTAGTATCATTCTGCTGTTCAACACCTGAACTAATGATAGCATCATCTGCTATGAGCCATTTCCTACTGTTTTCATTATCAGATTTATTGCAACTTCCATCTCTCATCACTTTAACATCTAAATCAGGCAAAGGGAATGATTGTGATCTTACCAGGTTCTTACGGACTTTAGAGGATTCGTTGACAGAGGGTAGCAACATACGAGGCGGTATATAACTTCCCCTACGCTCTGCAATAGAGAGAAAAGATCCTTTCGATGGCAAATAGGAGTTTTCCCCTCCCAAGGCGTGATCAGTTGAAAATGACTCTGGAGGAGAAGAAAGAACTTCTTTGTTAAGTAAAGAAGAACTTGTTGAGAAAGACACATCTTTAACATAAAAGGGTTCAACTGATTCCTGGCCAGATGGTGATGGCTGCCGAGAAGACATGAATGACAGGTCTGACCAATTGGTAGAGGAAGGTGAAAATGTAAATGAACTTGCATAATCAGAACTTGAAGGTGAAAGTGTTGGCGACTTGGAATTGAATTTCGGGCTGCTGCTTAGAAAACAAGGAAAAGAAGGAGATAGTGGCAGCAAAGAAGCAACACCATGTTCAGATTCAGACAAGTCCATGTCTTCAACAGTATCTTTTGCCTTTCCTAAGCTGGTTGGATAACATTCGAATGAATCCGGGGAACCACAATCACTGGGATGATTTGATGATGGTGAAGCCGACACGGGATCATCATCATCTACAAAATCTTGTTTTTCTTCCTCCATAATCACATCACACTTCCATTTAGGGGATGTTAATATTTCTTTCATGACACCACTGGCAAATTTCTTCCTCAATCTTGCCCAGCCATGTTCTGTAGCAGGAAGACAAGTTTCTGATCCAGCATTAGCTACAGAAAAAGGTGGAACAACCCCACCAGATACTGCCTTGTGGAAAATCTCAAAATCCAAATCATAAGCATCAACTTTTCTTAGAGCAATCTCTATCTTTTTAGTAGGCAAAACCAGTTGTTTATCAGAATCACCTGATAAACGCTGCTCATCAGAAAGAGCAACCCAAAACTCAGTTGATTCTTGATCTTCATGGATGCTCAGAATTGGACCCTTTGCTCGTTCGTAACGCACAACCTGAAAAGCAGCACTCTTTGCATTGCATGACATAAACAAGTTACAATTTTTCCCAATCCACACATAAATAGCAGAAGGAACATGAACAATAAAAGCACCGCGGGAATCAAGTGCTAATGAACCTGGTTGATTAACCATCTTCGGAACAAGATGAAGAGGATCATAAGGAGAGTGAGGAGCCATACGATACATCCTTAGAATCGAACTAGGACTTGCAGGCATAGCATGTACACGTTTCTGACACTGCAATAGCTGACAAGCAAAACCCATGTTTGGATTTGTGACTCCTCTAGCAGTTTTCACAAACTGAAAAGCATCTTCAAAGCTCTGTCCTTTCCTCCACATGAGATAAGCAATCACCAAAGCCGTTGATCGAGAAACCCCTTGACAACAATGAACAAGAACACGACCGCCTTGTTCTCTAACATCCTCAAAGTAATCAAACACATCATAGAGAATACATGTTATATCCTCAGTTGGACTATCCTGCAACCAAAGTGTTTTATAAACAAAATCACTTTTGAAATACTCAGGACAAACAAATCCAACACAGTTAAGCACATGTGTTATTCCTTTCTGTCTAAGAAGTTCATGGTTTTTCGCAACCGTGTCACTTCCCAAGTAAATATGTTCTGCAATTCTAGAACACTCTTTATCAAAAAAAGCTAACTTATCCCTTTTGAACTGAAAATCTTTAGTAGGTTCATTGATTGTAATAGACCCTCTTGGAGTTTGTGGAAGAGGCCAAACACCAAGATCATCAGATCCAGCACTTGGCCATTCTTCAACGCTACGTTTATTGATCGAAAGAGGTTGAAGAGGCGGTAAAAGTGGCCGTGGTTTACTATTTCCTAAAGGTGGTTTATGGCTATTTGGAGAACGATCTGTCCATGAAACTGAACGTGAATAGGTTCTTCTAATGGAAGGCTTTTTCTCTTTTTCTTCTTCTCCTAACATGTTGCTTAAAGGGTTATGAAAAAGATTGAAATTTGATCCAAACCCATTAAACCATTTTTGTTATAGTTATGAGTTTGACTATTGAGTAGGTAATGAATTGGTATTTGATAATAGTAAATGGAAAAGTGTTTATTTTTTTTGAGTCTACAATATTGTTTTCCATGTTCCTACCTGAAACACTTGACCTTGTCTTTGTAGTACTTGTTTTTGTCGACTCTGACTCATTCTTCGAAGAATAAGAAAATTCAAAGTTCAAACAAACAACGCAACAACCACATAGGCCATAGCATGCAATAGCCAGCTACAAAAATAGAATGATCTTGTTGTAGGATCATGTGTTACTTATGTAGGAACTTGTCGAATCCATTAGAACATAACAATAACATAAAAAGAAACACAGAGAGAGGTAATCAAAGAGTTTCATGTTGTAGTTGTAATTGCTTGTAGTTATAGTTATAGTTTATACTACCTCCGTCCCAATATATAAAACACGTTTTGATTAAATGATACTATTTATGTATCTTATTTTGACTGTATTTTTTTTATAGTGTATAGATGTAAATATTACTTCCTCTGTCCCAAAACTATTGTCCTTCTAACTTTTTAGTTTTGTCCCAAAACTATTGTTCTTTTCGGAAACCAATATAAAATTAAAGTTAGTTTACCATTTGTATCCTTACAAAAGTTAAAACATTAATTAAATATATTTTTTCTTTCTTAAAAAAGTAAGGGTAGAAAAAACTTAACTTATCAATCTTTATTGCTTCTTAATCTACGTGCATAATTCTAAAAGGACAATAGTTTTGGGACGGAGGGAATAACATATAAGATCTTATTTGATTCGTTTTGATGAGTATTATCAAGATATCAGATTTTTATAATTTTTACTAATATACAATTAAAAACATTAATGATCAAAATTGTACATTGACAAACGTATACGTATAGTGGTCAAAACGAGTCTTATATTTTGAAACGGAGATGTAATAGTTTGGTTGAGTGGACTGTGGAGCCCATATGAAACCATAGACATGCCACGTAGGAATTTTCTCACAGTCGACAGTCGTGGTCTTAGACACACATGCGGTGGAATGCGTCAAACATCCTCACTTTTTCATTTTTTTCCCCTATTGTCAATTTGTCATCATCGTTTACTATATCATAGTAGCTGCAGCATGGCATGGCAATGCACACATGAAAAAAATGGTACTAATAAATGTTATTCTATCTATTTTAAAATAAGTGTCGTTTTTTCTTAAAAATTTTGGTTTAAAATTAGTGTCATTTTCTCTATACAAAAACCTTAAACCACACATTCTTTAATATGTATGCAAAAATCTTAAACCACATATTTTAAAATTGAGGGAGTATTTTTATTAGACTTGAAAAATTGATGAACAAAATCAAATGGTCAATTGATTTTATCAAATGACGAAGTGTGAAAAGACTCAAGTTTAATTTTTGAGTAGAATAATTTTTTGATTAAATTTTATTTACCGTGCGACTGAATTGCAATGTTATGACCTTTTTCTTTAGGCTATGTTTGAATTAATAGTATATAATGGATTGGAGATAAGCGGAATAGAATAAATCTTCCACACTATTCTTTGAATATTTTATGATTAAATCACTTACCTCACAAATTGGAGGGAACAAAATTAAAAGAAAGTAGAAATATGTGATGGAATCTATTTCATTCGATTGCATTTCATTTCATCGTTATTTCAAAATCCAAACAATAGATCACTGCAAACACCCCTAATAAAAAAGTACACTGTCCCTAATATTTGTTCATTTTAGATTTGAGAGCATACATGTTATGACTTATGACATAGTAAAGTAAGATTTGTTTAAACTCTTTTATCTTTAATTCATTTATTCAGAGTAAAATTCATTTAATTCATGTTTTTTGTCCATAATTTGTGGTTCAAGAAAATAAAGGAAATATCCATCCTATTTGATTTTGTCTTTAATTTAATTCTTTAGGCATATCATGCACATAGAGTTTACTGGTAAATGCCAAAACTATATAAATATGCTTTTTTTGACGAAAAAAATATGCTAAATATGCATGCAGTCGTTTTCAGGTATGGTCAAGGAAGGAGGAAGAGTTGTTCTTATATTGTTTGTGTGTGTGAGTGAATTTTTCAGTTCAAAGAAACATTATTATTTTATTTATCTATTCTTAGAAATGCAATAGGAAATTGCTAAATGCTAACTCTAGTGCAAAGAAGCGTATGAAAAGTAATTAAAATATCAAAGGGTCAAAAAAGGGTGGCGATGCAACTAGAAGCCGCCTTTAGAATTATCTTCGTAAACACGTCACATAATTCTCATTACAACCTTAATAAATTAAAACTAAAAAATAATTGGTAAGGGTTTATTACTACTAGTTAAAATTTTATATTTTGAGATGGATAAGTGCTGGGACGGATTCACAGTCCGATGTAAAGTAAATGTATTAGAGTTCGAATTTAATCTTTATATTATTACACAATGTTTTTATCAGCCGAGCTAAGTTCATGAGACATTGCAATTTATAATTTTTTTTTGGTAAAGACAATTTACAACCTTATTATTATTAGTATAATATAAGGTTCTCAATTTGTCAAAAAATATAAGGTTCTCAAAAATTAGTATAATAATTAATATATCGATCATTCAAATTCAACAACCCTTCCTTTGTCCTATCTTAAGTCTCCTTCTAGGTACTCACTCTCTCGTGTCCACAACATTAGACGGTGCCAAACCACACCCTCCCCTACTTGACATGAGGTAGTTAGAAATAGATTGAATAGTTTGTACCAAAAAAACAAAAAAGAAATTATTGAATAGAGCAAGTTTATTCTTAAAATGACAATTTTATTTCTTTAAGTTTGACTTTCATTTTGGATGGGTCTTCTAAGTTTTTATTTTCTTTCTCAAATTGATACTTTATATTATATTGTTTGCACAGTTAGTTTTTATGCAATATTGTCCTTTTTAAGTTATATTTCATAATATAAAAATTGAAACCTACTACTCAAGAGGTAGTAGGAACATAAATATGGGTGAAAATAGGTATGTCTCGTTGAATGATATAAGATCCGGGTCTCTTTATAACTACTAGAGTTTAAAAAACAAAACTACTTAATAAATAAAAAATGATTTGAAATGGATTATATAATGAAAAAAGTCGATTACATTCAAATAGTATAAAATACACTTTACATAGTGATCTTACCTAAGTAACAAACTAGTAACTATCTTTAACAAACTCCAACTAATTTGTGTAGAGTCTGATTTAATTTTAAGATTTGATTTTGAATCATTGCCGGCCAATCGACCTTTAGGCTCAGTTTAAAGGATTAAGATTTGCTGATGTAATTTATACATGCGCACAATTTTCAATCTTAGCTGTCGATATTAGATCAGACAATTTAGATTGAAAATTGCGTTTTTTAATTAAAATCAAACAGTCCATATGCATGCATTACTACGACCTGTTTTTTTTTTTTATTATTACTATGACCTGCTGTTAATGTAGGAAATCTGAACAAGAGTTTAGAAGGAAAAAGAGAGAAGAAGATTTCAAGAATAAAGAAAGAAGTAAAGGGAAGAGGAAGGGTGAGTAGTCTTGAGAGCTGTTAAGCCCACACAACTTGATCCAAAACCACTTGTTTGGGGGACCAAAAAGCCACAAAGACTAGAGAGCCCCACTCAAATAAGCCTTAAATGCTAAAGTTGACTCTTTGACCATATGTAAATGTAATGGTCGACTTTGTGTGTTTGGTCGGAGAGAAAGAAAAGAGAAATTGAAACACGAAAACTAATGCATGTATTAAGTTTTCTCTATTCACTATTTCTCTCCAACCAAACAAAAGCAAGAGTAAATGAATTCAATGCGAGTCTCCGGTGAACATATCATTGATAAAGTGGAAAATTTGTATTGAAAAATGTAATATTTTGATTTTTATAAAGTTGAATGCACAAATTTTGAGGCGAATATTTTTTTTTTACTGTAACTTTATTAAATTCTTTAACATGTGCTCTAATGTTAGCATTCTGCAAATAAAAATACTCCTAAAGTAGGTAAGAAGAATCTCTAACCACAGATAAAACAAACCTTAGAATGAAGATAAGCCACTGGTACCTGAGTGTAACTTGTAAGCCAAATCCTCCATAAACATGTCTTGTTCATGACTTAAGTGATAAATTACAAGTTCAATATCTCATCAATCATCACACAGTCAAGTTGGTAAAACAGAGAATCACATCGAATAAAATGCTTATAATTACATTTTACTGGTACAAAAATGGAGTTGGAGAAAGATCCTCCACAATAAATTTATCTACAAAAGGGGCAATTAACCCCTCACACTCAGCATTATATCAAGAAAAAAACCAACAAGCAAAGAACACCTACAATTACAGATGTTTCGGTTATCTATAGCCAAATACAACAACCGGTTATCTACTGCCGATGACATGATGAACCCTCTATATTTAATATCTTTGGTAATGCTCCCCGGTAAAAAAGGGATGCCTGAGTGCTTCATGAGCCTTCATTCTGCTGATGGGGTCAAACCGAAGTAGACCCTGCAAGAGATCAAGAAGATCCCCGGCTGAGTGATCCACATGCTGCATCACAAGATTCTGGAAGCAAAAAGAGAAACACTTAGAATGCGGAACATAAGAGAAATTATGCTAGATAACTAAATTATGTTACAGACAGGAAGACGAGGTAGTTTCAAGACAGCCTTGATGCTGTCTCGCGAGACAGCTCCTTCGGGCCAGTTCAGTCTACCCCTTCTGACATACTTCTCTGCGGCGCGGCTGTGCAAGAAAGCAAGAGATGGAACAGTTAGAGAATATCAACAAATGAATTATTAAAGCAAATCAATAAAAACAATACTAATTTATTCATTTGGAATGGTACACACTCTACTCGTTTCAACATATGCTGAGGTATTGGACCTAAAACCCTCTCCATCATGGCTAGATGCTCTAAATTTTCATGCGTCTGAAACAGAGCTTCTCCCTGAAACCATTTTGCAGTTCATAACATTGATCATGTAGTATATTTGGATCAAATTTTATGGCTAATGAATCACTATATTGAGGACCTCAACATACCGAACACAACTCAACCAAAATGCAACCAATACTCCATATGTCACAAGGAAAATTCCAACCAAGTCCTAGAAAAAAGTAAACAACCTACAATTACTTTTGAACTGTATCAAAAGAATAAAGCTTTAAAAAATTGCGAATATGAAGATCATAGGTGTAGTAGAGACAATATAGTTGTGATCTTGGTTAGTCAATGCCCGGTGCACACAATATAGGCCATACTATGAAGAAAATAGGAGAAGTAGAAATTTACCAAGAATAACCTCAGGTGCCCTATAATGCCGAGTAGAGACAATATAGTTGTGATCTTGGTGCTCATAGGCCGTACTACCAAAATCGATAACCTTAATAGCACTTGACTTCGGCAGTCTCTTATAAGAGGTTCCCTCTTTTGGTGATCGGAACATAACCTGCGGTTTAAGATTTTATAATAATTTGACAGCACTTTAGCAAACTTTTAGTCATGTTGTAAAGCAGAACCACACAGCTCCGCATCACAAACACTTTTTTTTTTTGACAAGCCATCACAAACACATTTTTGAATAACTGAGAAAACAACAATCTTAAATTGACCACAGAGAAAGCAGATATACCTTGTAGTCAGGCACTTTTACATATTCTGGGGAAATAAAAAGTATATTTTCTGGCTTCAAGTCAGTGTGGATGAGGCGCATATCATGCACGACTGCCAGTTTATCAACACAGTCAACATGAATATCATATAAAAATGGTTTTAAAAGATAAATTATAAGAATATTTATAAAAGTATTGTTGGAAACAAGAAGTCAACAGTTGTAGAAATTTATTGATTAAATCCCCACGTAATCATCATAATAAGTTCATAACTACCCTAAAGACAAGAGAAGAGTGCCATTTATATGATTCTGGAGTAGGCTATCATCAACTTTGAAAAGAATAGAAATAGTGAAAGTAACAATTACGCACATGCTACACTTTCCAACAATTGTCTTCCTAGCTCACGGACAAGATCAACTGGAAACGGGCGATAATTGTTCTTCCGGAGAAAATCATATAAGCTTGGTCCAAGCATCTCAAATACCTGTTAGACCATTAAAATTTCACTGACAAGTCTTAAACGCCATAAATGTTTGTGATGTTTGGAAATAACATTGCCATGTGTCAATTAGATACTCACAATACAAATATGGTTCCGGTAGTCAAACCAGTTGCGTATTTGAACACAGCTGCATATGATTAAATGAAAAAAAATTAACGCAAGCTTCAAATCATAGCCTGTAGTACATTATACACAGGAAAAAAACACTTACCGGCTGCCATTCCTGTCATACTTCCCAAGCAACTGGAGCACATCAACTTCTAACATGGCTGCTTCACGATATTTCTTAACACTCCTCACAACTTTTATGGCAACTAGCTCCCTCGTTTCTCTATCCCAGCATTCCAACACCTGACCAAAAGTCCCTGCAAACATAGAACAGATAATGTAAGTAGGGATAGTACTGAAATTTTATTTACAAAATAATAATAGAAGAAGCAAAGAAGATAATGATGGTAATAACCTTCACCAATTTTTCTGAGGATCTTATCTGCAAGTATAGAAACATAGACACATTAGGATTACATGAAATTGAAAATGAATACAAATTAAGACTTCAAAACAAATCCCTTGTCAAGATTCCCAAGAACATTTTGTGAATTTATTTAATAGGCAAAATGAGAAGAAAATTTGCAGGGAAAGATCTTATCAATTTGTATAATAACATAATATAAGATCACATGAAGATTTAAGTAAAGCTACATATTGAAGATGAAAAACATTTTATGGTGGTAAAAAACTTAAAAGTAATAATGCAACTTAACCAAACTTCAAAAATACATTTTGATTTTTGAGCATGCATGTGGAAAAATTTATCCTCTCATAGAAAACAAGATAAATATACAACAAAAAATACTTATCATTAAATAGTCTTGCAAATAATAAGCGAATGTTGAGAAAATAATAATAGATAGAATTATGCACCAATTGCATAAACAATGGCCATGACAAGTTTAGAATGTTCAGCAAGCAGCCATAAGCACATCTAATGAAAAAAGAAAATAGAGAAAAGCTTTTCAATAGTGGTTAAATGCATTTACACCGAGAAGTTAAATTTTCTCCAAGCACAAACATGTAATGTCCATCTTTGTCATCCTCTCGCCATTGGGGAGAACCTTTTTCAGCCAATCCCTTTATTGAAAGACCAGCATTATCAGGAAGTACTCTCAGCGTTCCATAGCTTGTTGTCGCATTAGCAAACTCTTGTCCCCAATACATCCCCGAATGAGCCTACACATAATCACTTACTCATACTACACTACAAAAACAACAACTGAAAATATATCCGCACCCCTTTTCTTTTAAATCATTGATTTTTAAGGAAAAAAATATTCTTTAATGTTTAAAAACTACTGAAATCAACATCTATCCAAAAAACTGCTTAACACAAACTGAACTATGCTACATAACACCATAAGATGCTAAAAATAATAATGAAAAAGAAAAACAATAATAACTATTTACATGATGAAAATAGATTCATAACAACATTTTTTACTCAAAATTAAAGCTCAATTGATTATATAAAGTAAATTGAACAATTTTTCAGCTAATTACATATGCATGATATGTACCACTAAAAAAGCACAACCCAATTTCCAATTTTTAATTTTTCTTCAAAAAAATAATGCAGTATGAAATATAAAAGTAACCCCAGATTGAAAACACGAATTTTTTCCCTAAAAATGATATTTTTTTTATTTATTAAAAACTCATTGAAAGATAAAATTGATGATGGTGGAGAAAGTGAAAGGTGTTACCTTTGAGTGGTTTTGAGGAAGCTCCCATGCGAATTTAGCTCTTTTTCGAGGACGATGATCCATAGAGTAGTCCATTTCGATCTCCAATGTGAAACCCTAATCCCAATTTGATCGATTGATTGGATTTTTTTGGTGTAGTTCTTGAGATGGAATCAGACACCATCATCATTTCTCATCCTGAGTCGTCTCTACGTCGTTCGATTTCACAATCATAGGTTAATCTTGACCGTTCGTTTCTATTTATTATGCTCCGTTTGGGATGTTATTCTAGGAAACGAAAAATTATTTTGCTGTAGAGTGTGTAATTCTTGTCACACAGGAGCAAGTTCGGGTATAAATTAGCTTCCAGTTTCTTTTTAAACGTAGTTGTCAAAATTGAATTGCAGTTCTTTTTATAAAATTTAATGTCAATCATCATTTATTAACCATAACCAAATTTATTGAAATGAGTATTACTTTAAGACCATTTTCAATAGAGAACCCCATTTTTGAGTATTTATAGGGTCCCACTTGTACACATCATTTATTTATAATTTTTTAATAATAGTACCTAATAAGCACTCATTCCCTCCAACCCAACACCTCTCTAAAAAGTTCTTAAGGGGTCCCACTAATAACTATATATCATTTAATTTAATATATTAAAGTGTGGTGGAAAATAAAATAATATATTAAAGTGTGTGGGACTCATTAAGTACTATGAAAGAGAAAGTGCTTATTTAAGCATAGATACTTAATAGGTACCATTTTTGCATGTGCTCCAATGGTAGTACTTAATAAGTACTTGTTCTTATTAGGTAGTACTACCTCCGGTCCTAAATATAAGAAAACTTTTGTTTTTTAGGTTCATTGAATGATTGATGTATTTGGTCTATATTATGAACCAAATACATCAATCATTCCATGAACCTAAAAAGTAAAAAGTCTCTTATATTTAGGACCAGAGGGAGTATATGATAAGCACTCACAATTGGAGATGCTCTAAGGGTCTTGCTAACTAGTGCCCTTGGGGCACTAGTTAAGTTTACCAAATAAAGTAATATTTGTATTGAAAATTGTGTTTTATTGTATTAGAAAAGTAAAATGCACAAACTTCAAGAGTATTTTTACTATTTTTATTACCTTAATCATTGCCCTAAGGGCATTGTTTATCATTTTCCTTACTTTAATTAATGATTATTTTAAGTATGATTCAAATTTTAATTCTCTCGAATAATTTTCTTTATCTAAAATTATTAACCATTTAAATTTAATTAGTTAATTAGAAGACTTGTTCAATTTGGGCATATAGATATGGAGAAAATTCAAAATCTCTTATGCATTGCCATTTGCCAAGTCTAACATATTTTGCCTCATAACCAAATTTGAAAACCAATGTGCCAACTTAGCTCAAATGTACCTACAAATTTTGTTTAAGAGTTTGAAGTGAAATGGAAGAGAGAAACTTGAAGATAAAAAAGAACGAGTAGTCTCTGTAGAATAGTTTAAATAGTAAGAACTGAGAGACATAGGTTGAACAGGGGAGGTCCAGAATTCAAATTCTGGTGGGAGTATTTATCTTTCCGATATACTAAAAAAAGAACAAATGAGAATCAAATGGTGAATAATCCTCTGTTTCGTATAAGGTTTTATTTTTCTTCATTAAACTAGAAATCTAAAATCCTCCAACAAGCAGAACTCGATTTATTTATTTTATTTTTTAGATTAAGATAAATCAATTTATTTTAGACATAAAAAATGATAGTATCATCAATAAAACGAAAAGAATGATATAAAATATTGAAGTTAGACTGAAATATAAACACTTTTAACTATATTATAAGCAATTCTATTTATTTACTTCATAATAAAAGTCAAATTATAACTAACATCGAATCAAATAAGTACATCACTACATGTAACTATTAAGATAGAACTCAAAAAAAATATGATAGAGGATTTTGGAGGGTTGACAACTTTCTATTTCTAGCTCATTCAATGTAAAATTGGTCAAATAATTTAGTTACATATATGGATCTGAATCATCTCCTCCTTTTTCTCATATTGTTATTTTATATTTATATGTCTATTTATATATTTTTTTCTCTTATCGACACCTCTTCATTTTTTATTTTTAATTTCTCTCTCTCTCTCTTACACACACATATATATAAAATCACAAAACTACGCTGACGTCGCAATAGATGATCTAAATCCTACATATCTAGTATTGATTCCACCACCTTGAAACCACAATGAGTTAGGGGAACCACTCTAACCACCTACTATTACTATTGAGAATTGCATTTTTAAAAGGTATGCTCTTCTTATCCTCATGGTGGTAATCTTCAAAAATCCTATATAAGCAAATTTAACGTTTCCCTTTTTTCATTTTGTTACATATCAATCCTTTAGGCTAAACCATTATTGTATTCAACCAAATATTCACCGAACTCATAACCTAACTTTGAGGTATATGACAAAATAAAAATCTGAAAATGAAAGAAGAAGAAAAAAACAATTATGAATCTAATTCTAAGTCATTATCCATTGAGTTTACATATATGTTGTTTCTATCAATGCTAGTATTATTTCTTGTGAAAAAATAAACTTTATCCAACATGGTCACATTCTATGTAGTTTCGGATTGTGGGTGTTACGTGACATTGTCAACTTTGATTTGGTTACAAAATTTCACCATATTTACTAGGAAGGATCGGTGAGGAAAATTTATTGTATAGTTACTTCATTTTTTTTATATTACTTTCTTGTTAACTTGATATAAACATTTAGATGTGAAATGTCCATAAAACCAATGATGCTTGCATACATTATTTAATTTATAGTACACATAATGTGTTTATGGATATATTATACTCTTTAGTAAAAGATTATTGTTGTGAAAAACAAATTTCTTAAAAATATGTTGGTCTCAAACATAAACATCAAACAAAATCTAAAAATCATACGTATATTACGTTGGTCTGAGTGAAATTAAACTCAGATTTCTTAAGTAAAGTTTAAATTTGATATTATAGATGATATAAAAAACGTGGTAGGAGAATAGACCTCACTAAAGATGGTTGAAGTTCATCGATATAGATTAGTTCTCGACAAAGTCGATGAATACTTTGCAAATAAAAAAGCAAATATTTTATAGATTATGACATAGATTAATCTTAAAAAAATGAAACTTGTTTGAACTGGAAGAAAGAAGTGAAAAAACTAAACTAGTTGACTTGACCTTACTGGGTTACTTCTAGTAGCACTCTTCTTTCACTTACAATTTCTATTGTAGAAAAATGCATCTGCAGGTATATGAAAAAGTCTCACTCTCTTTCTTTCTTTCTTAGTCTAATGACCTAGAAATTTCCCTCTCCAATTATCTTTTGTTCTTTTAAGGTATTCTACTTTGATTTCTCAGCCAAGTTATATAAATATTCATTCATGTTTATGTTTTGGAATTGCAGCTAGAAACTTGGACATTTTTGGTAGCAATTTTGTGTTTATTTTGTTTTCTTCTGAAGGAGATTGTTATGGGAGGGAATAGTTCAAAAGGGTCTCATAGAAGGAGACATGTTCCTTCATATAAATCTTCAGATTCTTCATCTTCATGGAATAATAATAATAACAACTATGATGGATATGGATATCCACCACAATCACCACATCCTCAGCAGAGTCCTTATCAAACACCTCATCACCAATCTGCATCAGCTCCATTTTATGAGAATTCACAGCCAAAAAAGAAGTTAGATAAGAGGTATTCAAGGATAGCTGATAATTATCATTCACTTGATGAGGTAATACTAATTTGTTCTATCATTGCATGTAATAGTGTTTTTTGATTTATTTATATTTAATTTCTTATATGTAAGAGGAACTGTTTCATTTTGATTTTCTTTGATTTTTGTTTGTCATTATCATTAGTCTATTTTTTTGTGGGGATAAAATGGGGACAAAGATACTGTTTTTATCATTGACTTGAACAATTGGGGTGGTAGTGTGAATGCATCATGTATGAAGTTCAGGTATTAGAGCCAAAAGAGGGGAAAATAGGAAAATAAACTGAGATAAAAGGAAAGGGTACTAATTTAATCAATATAATTGAGTAAAAGGGAAAAAATTTTAGTTTTATTTCTGAAATCAAAGATCATTTTCTGCCCCTTAAACAGTGAGGACTGAAATATTTAAGCTTGTAATTTTGCAATTTGCAATAAAATTTGTAATATAAGAGATAGGGGGTGTTTGAATAAACAGCATAATTAAGCTCACATTGGATGTGAGATGGCTTGGACATGATAAGTAAGAGGCAATCTTCACCTTACAAGACAGTTTTATAGGGTTGAGTTAGGCCCAACCCAATTTTTAACATGGTATCAGAGCCTCTCCAAGATCCATTAGGCCGCCTGCTATCAGGTTTGTGCTATTGGGTCACCCACCATTTATATCCACGCACCAAGCCTACTTGGACATGAGTTTATAAGTAAGAGGCAATCATCACCTTACAAGCCGGTTCTGTAGGGTTAAGTTAGGCCCAACCCAATTTTTTAACAATAAGCTGTTTGTTTCTACAAGTTATCATGAGGAGAATAATTCATTGATTATTAATGAAGTGAATTGAACACAGGTTACTGCTGCTCTTGCAAATGCTGGGCTGGAATCTTCTAATCTCATTGTTGGCATTGATTTCACAAAGAGCAATGAGTGGACAGGTGTTATTTCTTACTCACATTTTCATGCTTGAATCTTTGTTTTTTTTGTGTGTGTGAATTTTAAGGCTATATATATACTTCACTTTATCAGGTAAGAGTTCATTCAACCGAAAAAGTTTACATCACATTGGAGGTGGTCAAAACCCTTATGAACAAGCAATCTCTATTATTGGGAAAACTCTATCTACTTTCGATGAAGATAACTTGATTCCATGTTTTGGATTCGGAGATGGTAACAATGGATGTGAAACTAAATGTTTTTTCCAATGTTTTTTTCCCACCTCGTGCAAACATGATTGTTTCATTTCTGTCCATTAATTTTCAGCATCTACACATGATCAAGATGTATTTAGCTTCTATTCAGAAGATGAATTTTGCAACGGTTTTGAGGAAGTTTTGGCACGATACCGAGAAATTGTTCCTCACCTCAAACTTGCAGGTGTTGCCTTTATTGATTCACATATTAGTTTTTTCATATTTCTAATTAGGCTCATTATAATGCATGGCATTCATAACAACAGGACCGACTTCGTTTGCCCCTATTATTGAGATGGCCATAACTATCGTTGAACAAAGTGCTGGTCAATATCATGTCCTGCTTATAATTGCAGACGGACAGGTAAGTTTTTTGATTCATATTTCACACAAAAGCTTATAATTGCAGTCGCAGTAGAGAACTAAATGCCTACGATTCTGCAATGCTTTGATGAAATTAAAATAGTCTGTTGTAGATATTCATTGTTTCTGCTCAGTGATAATGCTTCAAAAACTGATGTTCAACATGTTTTCCACAGGTGACCAGAAGCATCGATACAGAACATGGCCACCTAAGTCCACAGGAACAGAAGACAATAAATGCAATTGTAAAAGCCAGGTGAGTTGTTTTAGTTTTCTTTCACGCGGAAACCGTTCTGAATTCTGCATTCTTATACTCTTTCTAAATTGCAGTGAGTATCCACTGTCAATAGTTTTGGTAGGAGTTGGAGATGGACCATGGGAAATGATGAAGGAATTTGACGATAACATCCCTTCTCGAGCATTTGACAATTTTCAAGTTTAGTTCAATTCACTTAACCTTTATTTACCATATATAAATGATATTCTTCCTATTATGATATGTGAATGTGATAATTTTGTTTGTGGCTGGATGTAGTTTGTGAATTTTACTAAGATAATGTCGAAGAATGTAAATCCAACCCGGAGAGAGACCGAGTTTGCTCTTGGAGCTTTGATGGAGATACCATCTCAATATAAGGCAACCATAGAGCTTGGCTTATTAGGGTAATGAAATACTAAATATGGTACTTAAAGTTAAAATGTTTTAGGAATGGTTTAACTGGTGTAATAACTTATAACTGAATTTGAAAATCTTATGTCTTCATTGTATTAGTTCACGGAGGGGACATTCACCGGATAGGGTTCCTCTACCGACTCCTCTTTATAATAGATCTTCTTCCGGCATAAGTGGAAAATATTTTCGGTCAAACAGTTTTCAGCAGAATGTGCCTAGAGGTACTGACTATGGATATGATAGCGGTGTCCGCAATCACACAGAATCATCTAGAAGCTCTGTACATGATAATAAGGTATTGAGAGAATGCTTTCCGATGCGAGAAGCGTCTTTCATATTTAACTAAAACATTGTTTTGCTTTCGAACCTTAATGTCATCATAACCATTGTTGACTGCAGGTTTGCCCGATTTGTCTTACCGATGCGAAGAATATGGCCTTTGGTTGTGGACATCAGGTAACCAATTCAATTACATACTGCTATATTAAGTTATCTATATTAAGGGGTCAATACATATATATATATATATATATATATATTAAGTTATCTCATTTCTCTCTTGTATTTACTCACATGGCAGACTTGTTGTGGATGTGGAGAAGACCTCGAATTCTGTCCCATCTGTCGGAGCACAATCACAACTAGAATAAGACTTTACTAGCAATATGTGCTGCTTTCAATGAAATTTTTATTCATTGGCAGAATAAGGTTATTCATCAAAGTTTGATAAAGTTAGAACATCTGAGTAAGGAAGAGTTATTGTTTATAAAAGAATAAAAGAATGAGCTTTACCCTACTTGTTGTATATATGTGTGCTTTGTTCTCTTGTGTGCATTGATGTCATCATGTTATTCAGTAAACTGTCTCTGTAAAAATTGTCCGGATTGTTTCAATGAACACTTTTCTTTTCTGGTTTTCTAGAAGTTGTTCTTTCTATCAAGTATAGAAGAATCTGTGTAAGTTTGATTTTAACATGTTAGTGTTAATTATACTTTTAATTATCCACATTCAACATGTGGCGCAAGTGGTAAATTATTTTGAGAGATTAGTTTCATAGGTTGTACATCAATGATATCTTAGCTTACTAATAATTAAATTATGTTTATATTTTTTTTGTTTCTAATGCTATACTATAAATTATGTGGATTAGTTTGAAGTTATTATCTATGATGAACCGATGATTTTAGGATGGTTAGGTTGGCTAATTTGTATATGGTGGGAAAAGAAAGCAGATGCTTTTACATATTACTACTTTATTTTTACAATTAACAACTCAATTCGTTTCATTAATCAAAATTGAGGAAATCGAAGAGGTATTGTTTCAAAACTATAGCAATTAGACTAAGAAATTACCGCCCTAGCAAGTGTATGAGCAATCATATTCGCTTGTCGCTTAATAAACTTTACCATAAAGTTTGGCTTTTGAGACAATACATTTTTAATATTACAAATGAGAGAGCTAAATTCAGAGTTACCAATACGCAAGTTGTGAATTGCATTTACTACATTATTCTACGAGTCAGTTTCAAAAATGACATGTGTCATTCTTCCCAGTGTCATTCCTTTCATAGATTCAAGTAACGCAGTTGCTTTACCTTCAATTACTGAACATTTGCCTTGATTCCATGAGGTGTCAGCCACTAGATATTGTCCTCTATGATCTCTAGTCTCAACACCCAGCCTGCACTTGAAGTGTTTATTCCACTATGAAAACCCGCGTCTACGTTACCTTTGTACCAGTTAATTGGTGGTTTTTACCAATATACCTGCTGCTGTTGTTCAGACTGCAGGCTGCTGCGATGGTGGTTTTGAACAAATTACCATTCGTCCCACAGCTGGTGCGCTAGGAACCTGGTTATGTTCCTCCGCCTCGTTCCAAACTCTATTATTTCTATTATTCCATAGAGTCCACACTAGCACAGCAAACCTGTCGGCCGTGTCCTTATCCTCCTCGTTGCATATGTTCAAAATTAATTCTCTCGCCCTGATATATTGCTGGTAGCGTGATGCTATAATATGCTCTAAACCGACGGCTTGTCTAGCTTGGATGCTATCATTACTGTTAACTAAGATATGCAAATCATCCTCATTATTACTCTCACAAAGTGGACATACCAAGGGACAAAGGAATACACCTTTCTTGTAGCTATGTTCTGGTTGGGAGACACCCTCTACAGATGCGCCAAAGTAAATGTTTGACTTTTAGCGGCACATGTATTTTACATATTACAACTTACTCTCTGTTGTCGTATTGAAGAACTTTAATTGTCCATATTTACCGTGAAGTTAACAAGTGCATACTGTATAGATTTACTTGTTAATAAATGTCATTATGCTCTGTTGATTGGAGTTAATGCAAAGTCTTCTTTTCCACTACTTGATCCGTTTCTACTTCACGATATCTAAGTTTATAGTTTTTCGTTAATCTTTGATCTCAATAATATATCAAATAATTTTTAATTTTTAAAAATTTATATAAATAATTTTTATGATATAAACTTTCAATTTAACAATAAATTTATAAAATTCGTATTTGTTACAACGTCACGGAGAATTTGTGTAATGGAGAATGGAGAATTTGTGCACCATGCACAATATCCCTAGCTAACAGGCTATTCCAAAAAGAATGATAAAAAAAACTTCAATTGAGGGGTAATACGGGCATTTTGCGTGCATAACCTATTTCCTTCTCTGCGATCATTTTTCTCCTCTTCTCCGTTTGCCACACTCGTTATCGTGTTGGTGCTTCCGTATGTTTGTCATGCATTTCTTCATTCCCCTCAATTTTTAGGGTTTTCATTTCGTTCCAATTTCTTACCATTACATTACTATGGAGAATAGTTCTATCGACAACGAGCTCGACACTGGCGCCAAATTAGTGAAATCGGTGAGCGAACTCAACGATTTGTCAATTTCCATTCAAGCTTTCAAAAATAGGTACGATGAACTTCAAAATCATCTCAATTTCATTGAACAAGCCATTGATACCAGAACCAAGGAACTTGAAACCCTAGCCACCACCACCACCGCCACCGCAGAAAAAGTAGTCGCCGATAACGGTCACATTGATCAATCAGAATTGAAACCAAAATCAAAATCAAAGACCGATGGCGAAGGAGCAGAAGAAATAGAAGAAGAAGAAGAAGAAGAAGAAGAAGAAGAAGAAGAAGAAGAAGAAGAACCAGATGATGATGATGAAGAAGAAGAAGAAGATCCAGAAGAAATAGAAGAAGAAGTAGAAGAAATAGAAGAAAAAAAAGAAGAAATAGAAGAACAAAAAGAGGATAAAAAAGAAGAGAAAAAAGAAGAGGACGAGCTTCAATTGATTTGCAAAATGATGAAAAGCCGTGGATTTCGTAGGTATATAGTTGCACATCTTTCTGAAATGGTGTTGCTTAAGGAAAAAATCCCAGTGGCACTGAAAACTGCGCCGGAACCGTTGAAATTAGTGTTTGAATCTATTGGTAAATTTTACCTTCAGGGAAGAAAAGCCTTTATAACAAACTCACAACTGATTATTCAGAGGCAAGCTTCGTTACTTGCTATGGAATACTGTCTGATGTCTGGTTGTTGTGTAAGTGAAGCACAGGTGGAATTTTCACTGAAGAAAGATGCTGCAGATGCAGCGGTTGCGTGGAGAAAGAGACTCATTGCTGAAGGTGGTATAGGTGCTGCCACTGAAATGGATGCAAGGGGTTTGATTCTTTTCGTTGCTTGTTTTGGGATTCCTGGTGTGTTTAAGGATGAGGATATAGCGAATTTAGTTATTGTGAGCAAACCCAGTGAAATATCGCACGCCCTTCGCAATTCTGAGGTTCTTTCTAAAAGGGTTACAGGTATGTATTGTATATATGCCTTTGGGAATTTAAGATGCATAGTACATAATACTCATGGTTATGCTTGATACGATAGTCTTACTTTACACTTTTACTATTAAAATTAAAAAAGAAACTCTATCCAATTGAGATGTTGAGACCTGAGCAGGTAGCAGCTTAATAACATCGAGTTTCGAAATAAGTCTGAGTAGGAATTTCGTGATATTTATAATTATTAAATTTTTAATGTGCCATGATTGTTACATATACAATATGAATCTTCCTTGTTTTTGGACATAAATATCTCATGAATGCCCATCTGTTAGCTTTGAGTTCAGTGCAAATTTTGGCTTTAGATTACACGCCCTACTAACCAATTTGTCAGGCTCGAAGCAGTTTTGCAATTTGCAAACATTTACTTTAAGATCAATTGGTGCAGATTCCTGTGTATAGCATACTGTTGTAATGTTTTAGACTGGTTTACATATGATAGTTATGATAACTTGATCTAGAACAAACATGGATATCTCATTTCCCCTTCAAAATTATTATGTATTCACCGGTAGCTACTAGCTCTGCTTATTTCAAAGTTGATTTTTAAGATGATAAATCCCCTCAAATAATATATTTCAACGACCTTTTGAAGGATGTGCTGGTTCAAGCATTTGGATTGTAAGTTAAGTATATAACTACACATTGCCCTAGGCATTTCCATTTTTTTATATCTGAAGCAATCAAATGCTTCTGCAGTTTGGGGTGGGTTTAGAGTCTAGTCAATAGCTTAATTTACAGTTTTACTTTTACCATTGTCCGACTGAACTACAACATTCTTTCTTATGTTGGGGAACTATAATACCCCCCTCCTCCCAACTGTATACTCAACTTTTCTGTCAAAGAATTGTTGGAACTGTTTCTATTTTTCTTCTTGACTAGTTTTGTATTTCTACATATATAAAACTTCTCCCATCAACTACATATTTTTCTTTTGATTTCAGATTTTCTATTTTCCTTCTGATTTTTTAAGTAAGTTGTTCCCTAAACTACTAAGGGCCAGTTTGGATTGACTTGTTTAAGGTTATCTACTACTAGCATAAGTTTTGTGAGAATTTATGGAAACAGCTTATGACATTGTTCGTAAGCTATTTTCAGCTTATTTTCCTTCCCCACTTATTTTATCCCTCCCAATAGAAACTTGGAAAACAGGTTCTGACTTATGAATTTTGAGAGTGACAGAGAAGAAAGAAAGGAAAAAAATGCTTTGGTATTGTTTATAGAAAGCCAAAGAAGAACATTTTCCTCGCGAAGATTTCCCTTATTGATTTTCTGAATACATGTTGCTTTCTCATATTTTGAAACATAAGTTTTTATCAATCTCGCTGATTATTTATATTGGCCACAGATATTGTAGAGGGAATGAGGAAAAACGGCATTTCCTACGACAAGGTTGTTGAAGCCCTTGACTTGGCTTATACCTTTGGGTTTGAAGAGAAACTTTCTCCCAATACAGTACTGACTTCATTTCTACGAATGTCTAATGAAGCTTGGAAGAAATCAAAACAAGCAAGTGATGTTCCTATTTTACTGGTATGTTCTAATTTAGTAGCTAACATTGTTTATTTTTTATGCTTCATTAAGGATGTTGATATTTATTATATATTGATCTTTGACAGAAGGAAGCAAATAAAAAATACTTATCTGCTTTGAAATCTGTAATCAACTGTTTGGAAGGTCACAAGGTTGACATTGCAAAACTTCTTCCTGCATGGAAACTTGAGAATACAGTTCGCAAATTGGAGAAAGATATTTATGTCACTGAAAAAGTTGAAGACTCAGCATCCAAGAGAAAATTGGATAAAAGCAATATCTCAAAGAATGTGAAGGTTCCAGACACAAAACGAACAAGGTTTGCTGGGAGAGATCCTTTTGTACTATCACCTTCAGTGAGTGCCTTGCAAGGGCAAAGGATTGCTAGTCATATGGGTGGTGATAGCTCATATGATAGTTCTTTAACCGCACGTTATCTGGAGGGTAGATCCTATGGCTACCCAAATAATTACTCCACTGCTGCATCTGAGCAAATTGGATCTGTTTCAGGGTCATTGCCAGAAGGTTATCTTGGAAGGGGAGTGTCAAGTGGGGCTAGCATGATTGGAGGAGCCTTAGCTGGTTCACTTTCTGGATATCAGAATGATATATCAATTGACAATGTTGGGACGACACTTGATAGCAACAGTTCTCTGTATAGTAGATTGCATAGTATAGATGAAGGGGTGCTATCTTTCAATAGGTCAGTCGAGCAGGGTTTTGTAGGACAACCTTCATCAGCACGAGTAAATCATTTGTACGGGACAACATCTGCAGAAGATTATGCAGTTTTACCAGATCATCACTCAAATGGTGTTCTTAGTCGTGGTGGAGGTTCTGATTTGTATAGCTTTGCCGATGCTGTATTCGATGTGTAGTCTTTCCGGGCAGCAATTATTCTCCAATTGCTTCTGTATTTTTTTTTTGGTAAAATTTTGCTTCTGTATTTTAATAAGCTGGAAGCAAATACCATCCCGTACAATAGTCAGCTTGGATTTTTTTATTTAATATTTAGGAATAGCCATAGGGTTGACACATGCTGCAGAATGCATGACTAACATGGTCAGCAGTTTTCAGCGTGTTTTTTTTTTGAAAACTCGTTATCCAATCTAAAGGCAGACTAATTCGAGGGGACCAATCCCACCGTCTACTTGTGGGGACCCCATTTAAAACTAGAGTTTTCAGCTGCTAATCAGTTTCATTAAATTTCCATGGACGGCCAACGAGCCTATGATTTTTCAAGTTTGAATTCAAATATATACATCTCTTATTGAATTTGTATTTGATGCCAAAGGAATTATAGCATGTGCATTTCAAGGTGTTGAATTTAGTTTGGTAAAAAAATGGTGTTGAATTTAGATGTTCTATAGAGGAGTTTAGAAGTGTTCGTTTAGGGGATTATATTCCTCCCATGTGACACGGGGGTCTATTGAAATCCTCATTTTCCTTGAAAACATGTGAGAACAAGACAGAAAAAAGTTTACAATGAAATAGAAAAGGAGATTTATGAGTGGAGATACATAATCCATTCCCGTTCATTTGAAGAAAAGTTCATTTCTTTGAAGTATTGTATGCTAAAGGTGACGTTTAAGGTGGGAAGGGATAGAGTTGATTATGGTCGGGTAATAATTATAACTAAATTATATTTTATTAACTTGGTATAATTGGATATTATAACCATTTCATAAAATTGGTTTTGAAATCACAAAACCAGTTATATCTAAATCTACTTTTATAACTGATATTTAATTTTTAAAACCGGTTTTTGGTTTAGTAGCTAATTTTTTTTTGTTTTTTTCAAAACCAATTTTTGAATTAAAAAAGTCTATTAGTAAAAATAACTTTAAAAAAAATTCAGTTTTCAATTTTTTTTCGATTTCGAAATATAAAGTTTTCGGAATTTTTTTAATTTCGAGGCAAAAAGTTATCGATAGATTTTCTGATTTCGAGGTGAAAAGTTATCGAAATTTTTTCCGATTTTGAGGAAAAAAGTTATGGAAATTTTTTCCAATTTGGATTTTTTTTTTCTGATTTTGAGAAAAAAAAGTTTTCGAGATTTTTTTTTATTTCGAATTTTTTTTCTCAATTTTGAAAAAGAGAATGAATTTTGGAATTAGGGTTCATAATTTTCAATTTGGGAGAAAAAAATCTGAAAAAATTGATTTTGATTGACTTTGAGGAATTTGGGTCTAAAATTTGGTTATAGTTAATCCATAAAACCGGTTAAAATGAGCGATCCTAGCAAGGGAGCTTTATTTTCCCATAGGTAAATAGAAAGATAGCCATTGATTTAGGGTGGCGTTAATGGTGGTGGTTAAAGGTTCTAATTTTCCTATGGTGGAAAAATATTTATTAAGTATTTAAAGGCCAAGATTTTGACATGAAAGATAATTTGCCATTACATTTTCCATCCTTTGCTGAATTGTTTATTTTTTCTTCTTCATTCCTTTGCTACTCACCAACTCACCGTGTTGGAGCTACAGGCAGCTGCATCAAGACGGCACAAGGTCAATGGAAGAAGAGAAAAAACATGGAGGAAGTGGAGATTAAGAGGTTGTTAGGGAAGATGACCGTTGAGTTTTTTGTGTGTGCACTTTTTTCTTTTTTTCAAATAATTTAATAACTAAAATTTCATTTTTAGATGAATAAATTGAAGATTTTGAGTTTAAACTTATACCTACCTATACATAGTGTATTATCTTTATCAACTAAAATATGAGTATTTATAAAAGACTTGTAAATGCATAAAATTCCTTCTGAGTTTTAATAATTGTCAAAACATGTGAAAATAATATAAATTTTTTTTTAGCAATGTTTAAATATGATTTGGGCTAAATGTATCTATAGGTCCTTTAAGTTTTCGATTTATATCGTATAAGTCCTTTAAAATTTTTTTGTAACACATAGGTCCTTTAAGTTTTCAGTTTGTACCACATAAGTCCTTTAAATTTTTTTTGTAATACATAGATCCTTTAAGTTTTAAAAATATAACACGTAGGTTCTTTCAAATTATACTCATCATGTTTGTTGCGGGAATTTTGAGACATCCACCACTACAGTTGATCCATGGGCCAAGTAATTTAACCCACCAAAATAAAATGTGATGTAAATGTAATAATAGATACCTTGCATTTTTGTATACTTTTGTAATGTGATGCTATACTTTTGTGGAAGAAACTTCCAAACTCTTTAACTTTTTTGTTCAAATTCCTTCCAATTGTAGGATGATTGAAAACTACATCATGATTATATATAGAGTAAATAAAACATTACTAACAAATTTTAAATTAGCAAAAAACTAAATCAAAAAAATAAAACATAAAAAAGTTACCGCTTAGAACTAGAATGTTCCGATTGATTTCAATTCTTCGTTACGTGTCTTGAACAGTAGTTTTCTACGTTTTTTCCCCATATTTGTATTTGGTGGATTTCTTTATGGCAGTTTTCATCAATCTAAAATTGTATAAAAATTAAATAAAAATTATAAAAGCATACAAATCACACAAAGAAGCATCATAGATGATATTAATGAGACATAATAAATACAAACAAACTGTCACACAACCAAAGAAAAAAAGAGTTAGAGAATTGTATTTTAACACTATATTGCATTCACAAAATTGGTATCCCAACCATAAATGTTTATAAACAATTTTCAACATTCGTTTCTTTTCCACGACAATTGATCTAGTCACCAAATTGTTACAACTTGTGCCGACCAACATGTATGTGATTTTTCTAATCATCTTTATCATTCAACTTCAAATTGATTAAACTGGTTGATTTTTTATTTTTTTTTCTTTTTAAGCAGACATGTCATTATGTTCACATCCATTCTTCTAGTGTGACTTTAAAAAAGTGTAGTTACCAAAAATAATGACATATCGTGGTTAAGGACATCATTGGAAAGGTTTTAAGTATCATTAATAATGATTGTTCACCTGAGAGTTTTGATTGAACGTTTGTTGCTTGCGTTATGTCATTATAAAAATAGTGACAAAAATAACAATAGCCGTTATTGAAATGAATGGCAAAAGAGAAGAAATGAAGGATGTCTCTCAAGTTAGACATGGCAAAAACATATGATCGGATTGGAATGCCCCTTCATCATATCAAATCTACAGGCCGTAGGTTTCCCTTATTTTATGGTGAACTTGATTAGGAACTGCATCTCTAATGTGTCATATCAATTGTTGGTAAATGGTCAATTAAGTAGAAGTTTCAATCCAATGAGTGACATCGGCCAAGGTGACCCTCTATCCCCTTATGTTTTTATCTTGTGTGCTAATCAATCACACGACTAGTGCATTTAGTTTGAATGAAAATTCCTTCCAATAATAATAATAATAATAATAATAATAAAGTACTAACCGCAAATGGGGAGAAGTCTTGTTGGTATAATCAATGGACATTGCCTACATATATATACTTTAAAGTAAAAAGATAAACAAAATAAAAAAATGTTCTAAATAAACAACATTTTTTCGTCATTCTATATAATTTCCATAACCCATATACTTTTATAATATTTTTCATTGTCTTGGATATAACTCTTCTCAAGTAATGATTAAATGATTAAATTATATGTATGTAAAAAAAAAAATTTAGATGATTAAATTCAATAATGTAAAAATATTTACAACATGGAGAAAACAAATAAGAAACTTACAAAAAAAAACCTCTTCTCCTTAAATCATTTTGCCACAAGTGTAGGATCTACACATTCCGCATCAACCGACCTTAGGTACTCAAGTATCTATGAAACAAGAGAAAAATGGTATATAGATGAGGGTAACACTCAAAGACATATTTATTACATGAACAATTCCATTGCAATTCAATAGAGTACAAGAAATCTTTATATTATCATTTAGTACAAGATCAATTCACTGTATAAACAAGTACAATATAATTTTTTCTATAATAACTATTTCTAATATCAACCTCTTTATCTATTTTGTTCAAAATCCTTCCAATTGTAGGATGATTTGAAAACTGCATAATGATTATAAATAGAGTAAATAAAACATTACTAACAAATTTTAAAGCAGAAAAAAACTAAATGGAAAAAATAAAACCTAAAAAAGTTACCGTTTTAAACCAGAATGTTCCGATTGATTACGGTTATGTGTTACGTGTATTGAACAATGGTTTTTTGAGTTTTCTTCCCCATATTTGTATTTGGTGGATTTCTTTATGGCCCTTTTCATCGATCTAAAATTGTATCAAAATTAAATAAAAATTATAAAACATATAAATCACACAAAGAAACAACATAGACGATATAAGTGGGGCATAATAAACACAAGCAAACTATCACCCAACTAAAGGAAAACAGAGGAAGAGAATTTTACTTTAACACCATATTTTATTTCATTTACAAAATTGATATCATAACCATGAATGTTTAAACAATTTTCAATATTCTTTCTTTTTCCACGATTACATCATGAATTATAAATGTGTTATATTTATTCATCTATTTTGCCTCTAATTAATTAAAATAAATATAAAGCAGAGTGATCCCGACCTATTACACATATCCCATATTTCAATTCAACACATGTAACTACTCCTACTAGTTTTTATTATCAGAATTAAGCTAGGTGTCATTAAGAAAAATCTCAATACAATTGATACTTGAATAACGTTGCAACAAGTAATTGGTAATAATATATTTTCTAAATTATGCAAGAGTTTTTCTCTCAAAACTTAGAGCCACATGGAAATGGTGATCGTCAGAATTGGTTCTAAAAGTAACTCATGAACTGATCATTATAGGTGTAGTGTAGCATGTGTTGATTTTTGTTTTTTGTGGTGAATTGAAATATGGATAAGCAGTTATCAAGCGGTGGTCATAATACTTTATCTTTAATTTTTAGTTCAATTGAAAATATTTTTTTTTTTGGAAAGATACAACACTTTTTCCATTCGTGATGTATTCGGGAAAATGCCGTTCGAGATATATAGCATTTTATTGTGGTTAGATTCTGACGCCGAAGGAGAAATCATTGTCAGTGATGTATACGACATCTGATGCGTATAGGAAGACACCACCTCAAGAAGATGATTTCGTTATCCAGAGAGCTCGGTGTTCTTCTCTGACTCCCAGGTTTGTTTTCGTTTTATGTATAAAATTGTATTATTTTTATACTCTATTCTCCGCAACTTTTTACATGTGTTTGTTTGATAGAGTAGTGTTATTTATTACGGAACAAATTGGAGAAGAAAGGCTAAAATGCACACATGTCCTATTCTAGACATAAATTTAAATTTAATCTAATTTCCTTTTTAATAAGGATCATGGGGCAGTGGTCATAATGGATAATTGACATTTATTTTTGAGTTTTCTTCCCCATATTTGTATTTGGTAGATTTCTTTATGGCTCTTTTCGTCGGTCTAAAATTGTATCAAAATTATAAAACATACAAATCACACAAAGAAACAACATCATACCAAAAAACAACAAAGAAACAACATGGACGATATAAGTGGAAAATGTCATTCGAGATATATAGCATTTTCCATACTTTTATAATATTTTCCACTGTCTTAGATATAACTCTTCTCAAGTACTGTGTTCTAGAAAAAATAATTGCTTTTGAAATTATGTATGGAACAAAAAAAATAATTAAATGATTAATTTCAATAATATAAAAAAATTTACAACATGGAGAAAAAAAATAAGAAACTTACAAAAACAATTAGAAAATTTCTTCCCACACCCCAAAAAAACCTAGTTACACCCAAATTTTAATAAAATTTTATCATAATACCAAAATTGCCCTTTTTTAAACCTCTTTTTTTTCTTTTCTCTAATTCTATTTCTATATTTCTTCTTCCATATTTTTTCTTTCAAAACACATAATCCTTATCAAAGCTTTGAAGATTGAATTTGACGAACTTCGATTAAGATTTTATTCCATAGATTAGTAAAAATTTATGTAAATCACATATGATTCTCTGTTGTTTAATACAATTTTCAATTTTATAAACTAACAATTTAGGTATACTTAAATCAATAATCCGCAAACTGAGTTTACATATGGTACGCAAACTGAGTTTACATAGGATACGCAAACTGAGTTTACATACGATACAAAAATTATTTTTTTAAATCGATAATCCGCAAACTGAGTTTACATATGGTACGCAAATTGAGTTTACATATGATACGCAAACTGAGTTTACATATGATATGCAAACTGAGTTTACATATGGTACGCAAACTGAGTTTACATAGGATACGCAAACTGAGTTTACATATGATACAAAAATTATTTTAAGGGTATTATAGTCATTTTGGGGTGTAACTTAGATTAATTGGGGTGTGGGAAGAAATTTTCAAACAATTATCTTCTCCTTAAATCATTTTACCGCAAGTGTAGTATCTACACATTCCACATCAACTGACCTTAGGTACTCAAATATCTATGAAACAAGGGATAAATGTATCAATATCAAGATTTTAGTGCGTCCCAAGATTGTAAATCAAAGCTATAGGTACTATAAGCTTACTTTTATGAAGTGTGGTAGAAATGTATTGCAACACCCAAAGAATATCAGGATTTAGTTGACCATCAATGGGCGAAGCTTGTAACCGCCTTCTCTAACCACTTTTCGTTTTTTATCAGTGAATGTTTAAACAATTTTCAACATCAATTCTTTTTGCACTGGCGATTGATTTAGTCACCAAATTGTTACAACTTGTGCCGACCAACATGTATGTGATTTTTCTAATTATCTCTATCATTCAACTTTAAATTAATGTTAAAAACTCAAATACTGGGTATTCTCGATTGATTAAATTGGTTGATTTTTTTTATTTTTTTATTGTTAAGCAGACCAAATCCAATATTCTTATGTTCACATACATTCTTCAGATGTGACTCCAAAAAAGCGTATTTTCTATGCTAATAACCTACTTAAAGACTTGAAAGTCAAATTCGGCAATCTATTTTAATTTATTAAATCTGAGTTCCGCATCACTTTGTTGACAACTAATCTTCTTCTATGCCACATAATTCAATATTTGACACATCATCAAAATTCTGATGTGGCACCCTTCTAACACAATCTCCTCATTTCTTTTACTACAATGAGTCTTCCGATAGTGTGTACTTCTCCCGCACTCTCCATTTTCCAATTGTTTTACGTTGTGGTTTTAATTATTTTTCCTTTATTTCTCAATTAATTACTCAATTAATTTGATCAACACTGGTTTGTTCATTCTCCTCTTCAACCCTCTTACTCTTCCCAACTGCCCATTCTCATCTATTACACGTACATAAATGCATCCTCCCGTTGTCTTCCAAACTCTCCGCACAAGTTTGTTGCGCTTGATCACCTTGCCGTCTCCATGAGTTCCGGCATCCACCGGTTTTATACTGTCGTCCAAATTTCATTTCCACGCATTTTGATAAGTTCATACATCTAGATAGTGACATGCTTATAAACTCTTGGCACACTCTGATCATATACTACACCTTATTGATCTACTAATTAAATGTATGTTGCCCACAATATTTCCTTTTTTCCCCTTTCAACATATCCTGGGTTTTCCGTTTATATTTTCAGTGTTAAAGATTCTTTCAATTCAGTCTATCACTAAATTGATTGTCCTATTGGAATTGTGTTTAATTAATTTTTCAAATAACCCACTTCATGTGTCATGGTTCTACGGTGATTGATGCTCAAAAGGTGAAATTGTGTTGCCTACATTATTTCAAGATGATTCATATAACTATATAAGGCATACATTCTTCCACCTTAATAATTAGTTTTGATTTTGAATATAATTCCATGTTTTTTTTACAAAAATATAATTCAATATTCAACTATCTATCTATATCTATATATAGATAGATAGTTGAATAATCTTGCTACTTTCTCCGCTGAAGGGTGTTTCGGTATAGGTATTTGCTTTCGTGATAGTTTGGGTCACCTTGTGCTAGCTCGCACTATGTGTTTTCCTCACATTGCTTCTGCTGTGGAATGTGAGGCTTCAGCCCTCCTTGCTGCGTTACAGATTGCGACAAATAGTGGTTATGATCAAGTAAATTTTGAAAATGATTGTCAAATCGTGGTCAATGCTATTGTCAACAACAACACTTATGATAATGAGCTTGGATCTATTCTTAATAGGTGTAGGTCCATTATTACATCTCATGCTAGTTACAATCTAGCTTTTATTAGGAGGCAAGCTAATACAGTCGCTCATAATCTTGCAAGAGCGTCTATATTTCAGTCTAGCCCCAGTACTTTTTATACTCTACCTGATTGTATTGCTACTGCTATTCTTAATGAAATGAATTCATCTGTGTTTGGTTCAAAAAAAAATCTATATCTATATATGGTTGTCTAATTATTATTGATTTTATATTATATAATCACGTACATTGAAATTACCTTTGCTAACATGTTTTCAGTCTCTTATTCACTATGCTTATTTTTTTGCTGAAAGGGAAAAAGTTAAAGGAAAAGTAAATGTAAGTTCATTGTAATATTAGCTAGCATTTCTTTGTATGATATTAAATATATAATTCTTAGAGTTTTGCATGCTTCACAAAGAGATAAATTGATGACCAACTAGATACAAAATATGATTATTAGTAAAGATTTTAGATACACATAAGGTATGGAATATTTGAGTTTTCTCCACAGTTTTTCTATGGGATGTGTCATGACCATTTTATAAAAGTTTACATTTAGTTGCTTTCAAGAATATTTTTATGCTGCACGTTGCGGGTCTTATCCTAGTTAGGATGAACACCGATACTTAAATGATACTAAAAATTTTGTTGTTCTAAACGGCAATTTGAGATGGGATAAATATATCAATATCAAGATTTTAATGTGCCTCAAGATGAAACAAAGTTATAGCTACTATATGATTACTGATTTCATGAAGTGTGCTTGAAATATATTGCAACACCCGAAGATTACTAGGATTTAGTTGGATCGTCAATGGGCGAAACTTGTAACCGCCTTCTCGAACCACTTCCATTTTTATCGTTGAATATTTAAACAATTTTCAACATCCATTCTTTTTCCACCGGCGTTTGATTTAATCACCAAATTGTTACACCCTGAGCCTAACAACAGGTATGTGATTATTCTAGTCATCTTTATCATTGAACCTTAAATTGATTAAATTTTTTGAATTTTGATTTAATTTTTTTATGGTTTCTTGTTAAGTAGTCAAATTCAATGTCATTCTGTTCATATCAATTCATCTAGTGTGACTCCATAAAAGCGTATTTTTTGTGCGAGGCTAATAACCTATTGAGAGGCTTGAAAGTTAAATTTGGCAATTCCGATGAACATAGATACTTAAACGATACTAAAAAATATGTTATTCTGAACGGAATTTTGAGATAAATATCAAAATTTTAGTGCACCCCAAGATTGTAAAACAAAGTTATTTTAGTGCACCCCAAGATTGTAAAACAAAGTTATAGCTACTATGAGGTTACTGAGAAGTGTGCTAAAAATGTATTGTAACACCTCGAAGAATACCATGATTTAGTTGAACCGTCAATAGGCGAAGCTTGTAACCGCCTTCTCGAACCACTTACGTTTCTTATTGTTGAATGTTACTACTGCATTAATCTTTATTAGGCGCAAGATCAGCGGTTCAAGTATTTCATCTTTAGTTGAGGGAAAATAATAACTTATTCTGCATTTTTTTTTTTGGATTTGGGTTTTAAGGGTTTGTAGGAGAAATACTAGTGAACTGGAGTGAGAAGGCTATTAGGAGAAAGACTGTTGGAACTTGTGTGAGAAGGCTATTTGAAGAAATACTAGTGAATGATTTTTCAGATGCACTTGTTTCTCTTTTGGCTTTTCTAAAATCATAGACCTTAAGAGTATGATTTAATTATTTAATGTTAATGCTAATATTAATCCATTTCCATGTTGTTTTAGGGGAGCTAAAAATATTTAATAAACCATGTACCATCTAAAATGATGTACACTCACCCTGATTGCCTTAAGATTGAAGAATGTTTGATGAAATTATTTGGATTTCTTGAGGAGAACATTTGGCTTATCTTGGACACCAATCTGATCAAAAAAGAGCTGAATCCTCTTATGTCTTATACAATTTTGAAGGAATTAGAAACGTTAATTAAATTGTCAAAGTTTAGGGATACTTAAGTTTTTTATTTTTCTTGTCGTTGTTATCATGACGACGAACGCCATCATAGTTATTTGCTCGGAGTTGATGGTTATGGTGTAAATGATTGACGTCTCAAATTAAACTCAAATTTTCGAATAGCTTGCCTTTAATATTAAACTCAAATTAAACTCAAATTTTCGAATAGCTTGCCTTTAATATTATGCTAAACTATATTAGTATAGGCTTATTTTCTTAAGAATACCGATATTGAAGTTGATATATTAATGTAATGTATTGATGAATATTTTTATGTATGATTATATGATATTTAGATTAATTGATTGACGTTGCTTTTATTCAGGAAATTGTCTCTGTAAAAATTGTCCAGATTGTTTTGATTAACACTTCTCTTTTCTAATTTTCTATAAGTCGTTCTTTCTATGAATATAAAAGAGTTTGTGTAGTTTGACTTGATCTTCGGCAGGAAACAAAATTATTCTAAACTGACAGTAATTTCAACATGTTAAGATTAAATGCTTCTTTTTTTTTGTACACATACTTTTTTACTTGTTAACTTAATAAATAAGCTTCCTTTTTTTTTTTGTAAGGTTTTCTAACAATTTTTTTTGGTAAGGCATAAATAAGCTTCCTTTAGTAACAAATAATAATGGGCACTATTCATACATACATAAATAGGAAAATATTAAAATTGGAAATAACAGAATTTGACAAAATTACAAACCCAATGATAGGGTAATAACACAGCAACTAAAATAAGGAGCTCCTATATAGAATTCTAAGAGAAAATCTACCACCTCAATGGATGAAATCATCCCATCCTCGTGGTCTCTTGGGCCTATAGTTCTTTCATGCTTGATAACTTATTTGACTACAGATTCCTTCCTTCCTTCTGGCACTTGAAGGAACTTTTTATATAAGCTTGCTTGATAACGTATTTGCCTGCAGGTCCCTTCCTTCTGGCACTTGAGTGAATTTTTTATTTTCTATATAAGTCTGTATACTTGAAATAATCTTCGACAATTCTGGTACTTTATGTGATTTCAGATCAACTAAAAAGTTGTTTGAGATAACATTCAACATCTTTAAGAATTGAGATTGATATCTTTGAAATAGAGCATATCCAGCCATCTGCAGACAAAATAGAATTACTTAATCTTTAAAAGAGATCCATAAATCAAAACACCAAACATTTTGCGTTACTTACTTGCAAGAATGCATAGAGTGAAACAGCTGTATAATGATTGGCCGGCATATAATTCAAGAACCTTGCAAGCCACGCCCAACCCTCTTGCAAGCCGTGCAAATTTTGAATGTTCGGAATTTCAGTCTGTCAAAGTAAGCATGGGTCAGCCACTCAATCAGGGAGATGAGAAAATGTAATCGACAAAATTGCAAATATTGTTCATGTGAATTAGTCAAAATCTTAAGACTATCATGACAGACCTGAACCAGTGCACCATACAACTTCATATATGATTCTAGCCGCGTTAAATAATCTTCTGTACTTTCCAACTTTTCACCGTCTTCTCGATAACCAATACTTCTGAAGTATGCCTCTTTTGATTGAAAGATAGACTGAGGGGGTAGAATAAAGAATCCAGATTCAACAGCATCAGTACCCCCACGTTTGTGGAATCATATTTGCAGAACAAGTACATAGGTATACTATACTATCAGAATAAATAGTTTCAGATGATTTTTACATTGTGCCAGTTGAAGCACAACCACATTGTTTCTTTGACCCAGATAAAACGGGCTCAAACATTTTTTTTTAGGCAAAATAACTACACATTTTTTTATAGCAAAATAACTTTTCCCTTTCTTCAAATTCACTGGTTCCTCAAAAAAAATGCTTCGCCCTTACATGAGGCTAGGAAGCTACACAAGAAAATGTATCGCTCAGTAATATTTTTAAATTCTAACAAGTTACCTTTTTGTAAACCATGTGCTTTGGGACGGTGTAAAAGCAGGCCCTATGAAGTTCAGCCAGCAAAAGATCCATTACATATGGGACCTGTGTTGCAAATGATAAACAATTGAAGCCAAAAGCAAATAAATAATCATTAAAAAAAAAAATCAAACATTTATATCCATTCTATGATTCCTTGAAGGCTTAACTACATCTCATCCTCACAAGTCAAAATTAAACCGAGCCGCTAGATAATAAACATGGTGTACCTTAGAAGTAATGAGAACAATGACATAGGCAATTGCAAAGGGAGCACTAGCAGCACTTGAAGAGGATGAAACAACCTGTAAAGTATATTGTCAGTAATCACGCCTAAATTTATTAACAGACATAGATTCTACCATTTCTTGCTAGTTTTTGTTCATTATTTGGAGCATTTGAAACCAATTACATGGATTTCAGACACGTGTTATTTGATCAGAAATATTTTCATTTCATTGCAGTCACATGAATGGCTTTTATAAAATATTTTTAACGTCCCCTCAAGCAAAGAGTCATTTGGGTTTAGAAAGTGGACAATCCATAGTCTCACATATTCTTGCTAAAATTCAATTTTTTTATTAGAAGAACGAGGAGTTAAGGATTAAACTCTAGACTGGTCATAAGAGGCACCCACCCTGTCACAAATCATCCTAAAGAATTGATGAAGTTATTAGGTGAAGACGCACGAATATAAAAACTTTTAGTTGTTCATTAATTAGCTACTTTCCATATACAGTTCATTGATACAAAAAAAAAATCTACAATAAATAGCCCCAGTTTTAAGATTAGTTTATTGTCCCTGTTATGCTCTTTGTTCTTTTCAAATAAAGCGGAAAGATATTATATGTCAATGGAATCAGCAAAAATACTAAAGTACCTTTTTAACAAATATCTCAACACTGAGTGTTTGAGGGCATTGACGATCATTCAAAAGATTAATAAGTTCACTTGCTTTTGATCTGCAAAATGCCCAAAAGAGTAAATAGGCATGTAATGATTGTTAGTATCTTATTGAAGAGGATTGAGATTGCCTTTTGGAATAAGTTTTTTCCCTTATTATAATGTACAGGTAGGAATGATATATTGACAACAGCATTATGCATTTGTGAAATTTAAATATTTACTTCACCTTACATTGTCTCTTATGCCCCTTATTGTCTTTATATTCCGGGAAATATGACTCTCATAGCGGGTATAATCCTGAACAGACATTGACACATAAACAAGTCCCAACATCAAAATCAGTTGATGGGGGAAGTTACTCTTTAAAGCAAGGTGAAGGACAACTAAACTTGTGAAACAAATATGCATTATCAAGAACATAATTTAAATTTAAAAATAAGATAACAAATATATGAATATGACACCAAAACCAAGTAATCAACAAATAATTGGTATTTCTTATTGCATGCAAGATCATAAATTAAGAGCCTTAAGACAAAGGTGTCCAATATCTGTTTTCAACAATACCTGTTTAGAACTTGATCTTATAACTTGGTTTCCCTCACACAGCTCTTTCAGTTTCTGTAGCCTACTGTGCTCTATATTTATAGCACTTGCTGCAGCTCGATATACATAACCTAAAGAACAATTCAATATGAGATCGTGTATGAATTTAGATTTAGTCTTTAATCCGTTTACTCAAATTGCTAGTATAAATAATTAGTTTTAAAAGTATAGACTCAATAAGTTTTATCACTTTATGTATATGTAACATATGCAGAGAGCAAGACTGACATTATAATAATGTTTGAAACAAAACGAACATCTATTTTACATGATCTTTAGACTTTTTGAGCTCAGAATAATTACATGTATCTTTTTAAGATATGCAAAAAAATAATGAGATAAACAATTAAAATAGCCAGAAAATATATTTATGTACTCTTGAAGTTTATACATTTATTACGAAATGTAAATTATTTTAAATGACGATATATGACAGATTTGATAGGGTTAAACTACGAAGCATGGGGGTGGGGGCATAGGGGATCATTCCCTTGAGATTGTAACTAATTGGGTGAAGGCTGTGTGACTAGGACAGGTGGTGGATGATAGAAGTGAGAGAAAAAATAGTTCTGCATACTAAATGATGAGCTAATGATTGGTAGTGGGGTACACATGATTTACTACATTGGGAGAATCTAAGCTTCTTGAATTGCTTATCTATCTTTACAGTTATTTTCATATTTCATCCATTGTAAGCTTCATCTAGATTCAACTATGGGTGTGTTTGTTTGAGATTAAAATAAAATAGATTTTTTGAAAAAAATCTATTTTTAAAAAATGATTTATTTTGTAGAGATTTTGAAAAAAATCTAAAGTTGTTTTGTGTTTGTTTATAATTAGAAAAATCATTTTTGAGAACAAACACATGGTTCATGTTCTTAAAAAAATAGATTTTGAAAAAAGCTATTCAAAATAGCTTTTCATTTTGAAGAGAAAAATGATTTTTTTAAAAAAATGATTTTTATAAAATCTGAAACAAACACAAGTAAAATGAAAAAAATGATTTTTTTGAAAAAAAAGCTGAAACAAACACACCCTATATCATCAATAAAATTCATCTTTCCCTAGAATTCCTATTTTCATACCCGTTAGCTTGCTAGTATACTAAGTTGAGTCCTATCAATATAGAGGGAAAAATCCTTCACATTTTTTTGACACTAAATTTGTTGCATGAAAATAGTTTCATCAAATAAATATTGATGAGACGAGGAAGAGGATAACTAGTTTTATCAGTATACAAAAATAGAGAGAAACTGCCCATTTCCAACTAAATTGTGGTAATAGAATAAGGCAAGGCATTCTGGCACGTTGGATGTAGAGAAACGGGTAAAGGGAAAAAACTGACATTGGAAAGAGATATTCTAAACATGATGAAAAGTGAAAAAAGAAAACCCATACCGGATTCCTTGGTTTCGGTATCTTGGGTGACTCCTGTTTTGGAACTTTCTATGGTGTCCTTTGCTACTCTTGTTTCAGCTTCTACTGCTGCTCTTCTTTCAGCTTCCATTGCTGCCTTTGTTTTGGCTTCCATTCTTGCTTTTCTCTCAGCTTCTAATGCAGCTTGTTTTACTTCCTCAGCTTTAAGTTTGGCCTGCAGTGCACCCACAAAATTTAAATATTGTGAATGAATGGCCATTTGGGCTTAAGTAAGCCTCTATAAAGAAGATTAGTAGCAAAAGTGTATGCTTCAAATGACATTAACAAGACTCATATAGTGGTGGGCATGTGAATGACTAACAAATTTTAGGCAAGTAGCCGGTAAAGTGAATAGACCATACCAATGCAACAATAAATGTATTTCGGCAGTTTGGGTCTCTCCAAACGTTACTTAAAAAAAATAGTAACCCAACACTTCACTTTGTAGTCGTTCACAAACGATAACTAGAAATGAAAACTGAAGGCGGACATGTATAATTTTTTTTCCAAATAACAGTCAGACTGAAATATAAGCATATTTGATATTGTACCTCTTCTTCAGCTTTAGCCTTTTCTTGCTGTTGCTTTTCCTCTTGCAAAGCAACCTTTCTCTTGGCCTCTTCATACGCTGCATCATTTCTTATTTTTCTTTCTTCTATTTGTGATCTGCGTTCACGGTCCTGTTGAACAGCTGTCAAGTGACTATCAAGTGCTTCTGCACTACAAAAAATAAAAATTGGGAGATGTCAATCATCAGTTTCTGCGTTTTCAACATTTCAACTAGTTCAAAGTTCAAACACAACAATTATCTAAAAAAAGAATGAAAGAACAAGAGAAATAATGTTTTGGGGGGGTATAAGAGTAAGTGTAGTAGAAAATATGCTGCATATGTCATATTTTAGTTATCAACATGAGAAACAGAA
The DNA here is from genome assembly GCA_951804385.1 of Trifolium dubium. Classification (NCBI taxonomy): domain Eukaryota; kingdom Viridiplantae; phylum Streptophyta; class Magnoliopsida; order Fabales; family Fabaceae; genus Trifolium; species Trifolium dubium. The sequence continues at coordinate 17,661,874 of OX638064.1, read as the reverse complement.
TCAACGTCAAATCACACAAAATCAAGCCCAATATTCATACAAATGAATTTATATTATAGTAACATAATCATAGAAGGGAAGAGAAAATGAGAGAGAGAGAGAGAGAGAGAGAGAGAGAGAGAGAGAGAGTGAGGCAAAGTTGAGAGAGAATTTCTGGTTCTGTTGATTCATAATCTTGAAGTATTCAATTATCAGTTACAGAAGATTACAATGTAGACCATAATTCTGGCTAAAGGGAAAGGAAGTGCAATCTCTATTAGACTATTTCTAATACTAATCATTTATAAAATAAAATTAGATTCCCCAACTTTAAATCAATGTGCATCATAATGAATTGTCTTTCAGTCTTCCTCCTATAAAGTATAAACAAATAAGTCGTGCATCCTTTCACCAAACAAATGGTAAAAAAAATGTTTAATGGATCTCTACAAGTAGTGGTGCAATAGCAAAAGCACTGCTACACAAAATAACCCATTATTTGAACCTCTCAGAAAGCACATCTAACATTCAAAAATAAATAAAAAATAAAGCACATTAAGAATGTAGGCAATTTTATAGCAGCCTACAATTCATAATCAATGCTTACTTTGAAGTCTGACAAAATAAATATGTTGTAGAATAAAGGAATCACATTGCCTAAAAAATAAAGATAAAGGGGCAGGACAAGACAATGCTGCAGTCTTACATTTGGCGCTGATATTGAGTATCAAACTTTTTATCCAATTCCTGCCTTGTTTCTTTGAATTTCTCAACTCGGAGAAGGGAAGAAGTAGAGTTCTGACTTTCATTCATTAGAGCTGTCTCTAATGCTGAGATCTTATTCCTGATGTCATCCTGTAAATCCAAAAGATCAGAAACAAGTATTGCTACACAGCACAAAACAAATCATGATGTAATTTACTAAAAGTTATATGTCAATCAAGAATGACTAGCTATTCAATTTGTAACAGACAAGTCAAATCTGTAACAAGTGCATTGGTATCAAAAGGACCAATCACCTTAACCCTAAGTTGGTGTTCCTGTGTCAACTCAATCAAGGCACCTTCTACCTCCCCAACTTTATTCATCAAGTAAGGTTGCACTTCAAAAGCAGCGTCAACATCGGAATCATCACTGTCACTGAAACACCAAAGGAAGTGACAAAAAATTACCATCCATAAAAAAATTCAACCGGAAACATGAAGATAACATTGATAAATTAGAAAAGAAAAAAGGGTTCACGAGATAGGCACCTCAGATAAAGTTCATCACAAGTGAAGCGTTTGGCAGTGCTGGCTACTACTAGCGCTTTGTCATTGTCATCGTCATCGTCATCCTCACTCTCTGTTTCATACTCAGGAGCACGAAATACAAACGTTGTTCTACCTTTCTCAATTTGTTTCCCACCGGATAAGTTAAGCCTAAAAAATCAACAGAGTTCAATTTGACAGCAGCAATGACATGCTCATATTCATAAACTTATTTTTTAGACAAAGTTATAATCATAAAACTCGATAGCCACTGAATACAACTACACAAACAGAAAGTGCACCCACCATATCTTTCCACAAAAATTGCATTCCAACATTAACTACTACAAAGTCGCTATTCAATTGAATGAGACAAAGCCCAAACATGGAAAATAATGTTAAAAAACAAGATGGTTATTTTCACAAACACTTGGTGTTCAAAAACACACAACAAAAAATACTATAAAGTTTTGGATTGTCTCTAGTTACAACTAATGTAAATATACATAATGTTCAATTACACGAGTATTCCAGAGTTAAACGCGACTAAAATCAACCAACCAAAAACAGTAATTTCTGGTTTGATTAAAGTACCTTGATGTAGTTTTATGACAATGCAATGGTTGAGTTGAAGAATTAACAGCAAGATTAATCTCCAAAGCATTAAGCTCGGAGACAAGAGCATCAAAGCTCCAATCAGGTTCAGGATCAGGATGAACAGAAAATTCCATAGCTCCCCTGAAAAAATAGCATAGTAAATTCAAAATCATCTATATGAACATTAAACAAATAGTAGTGATAACGTTCGGTAAAAATAAATAAATAAGAACTTACATTTTTTGTGCCCACCGCATCAATTAATCATCGTCTTCGTATGAATTATGAAACAGAATCGCGAAGGTGGAAGTTTAAGGTTGCAACGCTGCTTTATATATTGGTGTAGCAACGGGAAGAAAAAGAATCATGCCTGGAAGAAACGCATGTATTTTTAAGAATGACGCTACTTAATTTATGATTACTATGTTTTTAAATAATATAAATTAAATTTGATGAATTTATATAAATCCTCCAAACTCTTTTTCCAATAAATTTTTTATTTTCATTAAATTATGGGGGGTTTTTTATAATAACTATGAGCTTTTTGTATTATGATGCGAAATACACCCTCCATAAATTCAAGGGGTGTGGATGAGTAGTTGGGGCTCATCCTCCTTTTACCAAGGGTCGAGGTTCGATTCTTACCTTGGCTACGAAGCAGCTTTAAATTTTTGGGTCAGCTATGCCACCGATCGAGGTGCCTCCAATCTAGCGAGGAATAGTCGCCTCCAATCTAGCGAGGGAATAGTCACTGCGTTCGGCGGTGGATACCCCGGTCTCGACCAAAAAATACACCCTTCATATTTTTAAGGATATTAGTTTTTTTTTTATTTTAGAATTTTATTTTATAAGGTGAATAAGTATGCGAATTAAAATTCAAACTCCAATCTCTACCTTAATATTTGAACTCATTCTTTTGAATTTGTTATAAGATTAATCCATGAATCCACGGAATATCAAATTTTTGTTTTTTACCAAATTGCCTCGGTTATATCTAAAAATCGAATTGAATATTTTATCTATGAGAGAATTATAGTGTTAACTCAATCAACACTATATAACTCGCTTTGGGTATGGAACAACTTTAAATCTCTAAACCAACAATCTCAACCTTTGAGGTGTCTCCAATCTAGTGAGGGGAATAGTCACTGCGTTCGGCAATGGATATCGTGTTCTCGACCAAAAATCAACACTATATTGGTTAATACTTACTCCTGATAGTCTACATTCCTATAGTAGTAAGGGTTTCAAGTTTTCAATAGCAATGTAGACTCCTTGAAAAAAAATCTTTAGCAGCTTATGTTTGCAAAAAGGAGATGATATTGGATAGTTTACTTACTATTTAGATTTTTGAAATTTGAAAAAACAACTGATATAGAAAACAGTAACAATAATCCTCAAAAACTCATATATTAAGTAATTGTTCATGACATATCAAGTTTAATGACTCTGTTGTAGCCTAATTAAAGAGTAATAAGTCCCATTTGATCTATTATTCAGTAACTGTGAATGAGAACCTTGTTCCACAACCTTCCCATTTTTTATCACAGCTATAGAATCAACACTTTGTATGGTCGACAAACGATGAGCTATAACTACACATGTTCTTCCAACCATCATTTTCTCCAAAGCTTCTTGTACTAGATTCTCTGATACACTGTCAAGAGCACTTGTTGCCTCGTCTAACAGAAGAATTGATGGATTCTTCACCATTGCTCGAGCTATCGCTATTCTCTGCTTCTGCCCTCCTGATAGCTGCACTCCTCTTTCTCCACAGTATGTATCATACCCTTCTCTCATTGAACTGCATAACACAAGTTTTTTCAACTCAAAATCAGTAATAGTAGATTGTCTTATTTGAGTTTTATCTACTAATAACATAAGCCCTTATGACATGTCCATAAACTATTTTCAGCTTATTTTCTTAATAGCTTTATAGTTAACATGAAATAAGTTTGACTTTATTTTATCTTTTGTTATAAAATTTGATAAAGCGTTTATGCTAAAATCGATTAATTAAGTTGTTTAACCATTAATCTTACTATTGAGGAAGATAGGTAGATTAGAAAGTATACCTTATAAATTCATGAGCATTTGCAAGACGTGCAGCCCGTCTTATTTCTTCCTCTGATGCATCTTCCTTTCCATATACAATGTTGTCGCGTATGGTTCCTGCAAAGAGGGTAGGCTCCTGACTCACCAATGCAATATGTGATCTCAAACTTTTCAAATGAAGTTCCTTGATGTCACAATTGTCTATGAATATGGAACCCTTAATAGGGTCATAAAATCTTTCAATTAAGCCAATGATGGTAGATTTTCCTGAGCCACTTTGTCCTACTAATGCTACTGTTTTGCCGGCTTCAATCTCAAGATTGAGGCCTTTGAGAATCATTTGATCTGGCCTTGCAGGGTATGAGAAAAACACATCTTTCAGTTTTATATCACCCTTCAAAGTCTTTTTGAACTTTCGGTGTCTAGTATCTTCAGGTTCAATCTGAGTTTTCCTATCAAGTATTGCAAATACTGAACTAATGGCTCTTCCACTTTTAGCTATGTCAGAAGTCATGCTTCCAGTATCAGCAATTTGTCTGCCAGTGCCCATCAAAATAAGGAAAACTTGTAAGAGATGCTTTGATTCGACTAGTTTATGATTTAATAGTATGCCTCCATACCAAAAAGTCAAAGCTATAGATGCTGTTGTCATGAATTGTGACATAGACAAAATGGAACCTGAAATCCATGATTGCTTGATGCTTTCCTTCTTAGGGCCATCCATAGCAGTTTTGAACAAATTTAGTATCCTTTTCTCGGACGAAAATGCAGCGATAGTCCTGTGGTTGGTAGTAGCTTCCATTGCTAATTGACTAGCCTCTCTTTGAGCACTTTTCGCTTTGCCTGACATACTCTTCATGAGAACGGTTTTTGAATAGAGACATGCAATGACCAAAGGCTGCATAGCTATCATGACAATAGCTACCCTCCATGTAACTATTAAACCGAGTATAAAAGCCAGCGAAGCCGTGACAAAAACCTGAACCAACAACGACATTCTTTCTGCAACGAGGGATCGAACTAAGTTGGCTTCGGTGGCCAGACGTGCACAGATAGCCGCGCTTGTGTTCTCCTCTTGATCAAACCATCCTATCTCAAAGGTCAACACCTTCTCTAGGATATTCTCTCGCACCCTTTTCAGTAAACACTCTCCCATGATGGAAAAATTGTAATGCTGAATGATACTTGAGATGAAGTTCACGGCAGCTATGCAGCAGAAGATGATTGAGTACAACCTGATTTGTGATTTGATGCGCGAGTTATCATCTATGAAGTAGACAGAAGCAACTATTCCTAAGCAATAGGAATAAAATGGCTGGCAAATTCCTGAGCCAATGGCACCTAAGCATCCAAACAAAGCATGCTTCCATTCAGGAGAATTCATTTGTAGTAAACGCCATGGAGAGACGTTCGAACTTTTAGGTTTCTCCTCGTTTTCACTACTGTAGTCATCATCAAAGCTAGAACCTATAACACTGATTGAGTATATGGTACTAAATGGTTGTGCAGTGCTAAACTCATGATGAACTGGAGTATTTTGCCAACTTGAATGTGAACTTGTTATTAGATTTTCCGTTGCACGAGGACTCTTGTTTATTTGATGCTGTGAATTTTCATTTTGAGTTGTTGATTGTTGCAAAAGTAGCATTTTGGTGTAAATCCCACCTTGTCCATTGTTTAGTTGAAGTAGTTCATTGTGTGAACCAGATTCAACCACTTTTCCTGATTGAAGAACTACTATTGAATCAGCTTTACGAATTGTGGAAAGGCGATGAGCTATGATGATTGTTGTTCTACCTCTAGAAGCCAAGTCAAGTGCATCTTGTACTACTCTTTCAGATTGTGAATCCAAAGCACTAGTGGCTTCATCAAGTAGTAAGATTTTAGGGTCTCTTACTAAGGCTCTTGCAATAGCAATCCTTTGCTTTTGTCCTCCAGATAATTGAGCTCCTAGTTGTCCTACCTAAAATACAAAGTAAAAATTTTCAAAAGCTATAAATTTACTGTCTAGGATCTTGTCTTTCTTTTCTGCTTAGGTAGCCTAGTAGCTAGAATTTCACCCCTTAAAGGTGAATAAGTGGGCGTTCCAGGGTTCGAACCCTAGTCCCTGCATATTACGAGCAATGTCTCTACCAACTGAGTTAGGCTCATGGGGACTGACTGATCTTGTCTTGTTCATTAAAATAAAAAGTGAAAAAAAAAGATAACAGGTATGAAAGGAATGAGATAGGACTCATAGCTTACTTGAGTTTCATATCCATTAGGAAGTTTAACAATGAAATCATGTGCATTTGCTTCTTTCGCTGCGGTTATGACATCTTCCATTGAAGCTCCTTCCTTGCCAAATAAAATGTTCTCTCTTATCGATGTTGCAAAGAGAATCGGCTCTTGATTTACCAATCCTATCAAGGACCTAAACCACTTAAGATGGAGTCTCTTTATATCATGTCCATCAAGTAATATCTCACCACATATAGGATCATAGAATCTTTCAAGTAAAGAGATTATAGTAGATTTTCCAGAACCACTTCCTCCAACTAGTCCTACTGTTTTACATGCCTGAACTTTAAGATTGAGTCCTTGGAGAATCAGCGTATCTGGCCTTGAAGGGTAACTAAACTCAACCTCTTTAAATGTAATCTCTCCTCTTGTATGCTTCAAAATCCTTCCTTTTTCTTTGGTAGAGTTCATGGTTGACTTTCTGTCAATCATCTCGAAAATCCGAGTAGCTGCTATTGTCGCGTCTAATATGGAAGCCAGATTTGGGAGTGCACTCATCAGAGACCTGCATATAGTAAATTTAAGTCAACACATGTAGCAAATGAAATTTCAAGTTCAAATATGAACATGTTTCAGCAAGAGTCCTTTATCTTAAAGCTTGAAACAAAAGGGAAAAATGTTGAAAATACTCACAATCCACCCCAAATAATGCATATTTCAGCACAAAACACATTGCCACCTTTTTCTCCTTTGGTCCTAACAAGAACACTTCCAACCCAAGATTGGAATGCCCAAGTAGCATATAGCAAACCAAAACTTCCAATAACCACTCCCTTTGTTTGACCTTGTTTTATGCCTAGCTGCATACATGTTTCAAGAGCAGAACTAAACCTTTTCAGTGTTTGCTTCTCCCCCACATACGAATAAACAGTTCGAACCGATGAGATTGCTTGTTCTGCTATGCTACCAGCAACTCCGAATGCGTCTTTCATTTTACCACCTAGCTCTTTCATAGAATTTCCAAATATGAGTGCTGGCAGGATCATAATAATTGAAAATGGAAAAGCAGCTACTGCAAGTCTCCATGAGAGGAATAGTGCCACTATAAAGCTAGAGAAAAACGCCGAGAGATGAACTAGAGTACTAGGTACCTGAAAGAAAGAAAAAAACAGATACAAATTATTTTAGTACAAAAGACTAAATGGAGGACGAAGGTTGTAAAAATATATGTACCTTATCAGACATGGTGTCTTGGATTGTTTGCGCATCAGAAGTTATGGTAGCGATTACTTGGAATGTTGTGGAAGAGTTAGATTGTTTGTCAAAGAAACCAACTTCTTGCCTTAGGATTGATTTAAGATATTCAATTCTCATCCGCGAAGTTTGTCTTTCTGCAGTTCTTGTCCAACATACTCCTACTGCAAGATAGTATCATGCACACTATTGGAATCAATATTATAGTCCAATGATTCTTCAAATGTTTAGAATAGATAAATTAGATGCACAATTGACAATTACATGCATTATTGGTGTTTTTTACCAATAAATAAAAGCCGATAAAGTAATACTTACCGATAAAAGCAGAGACAGCGACTCCAATGGCAACACCAAGTAGCCTGAGAGCATACTGAAAGAAAAATGAACAGATTTTTGTCACATGTTCTTAAGTATAACTACTAGCAACAAGAATAATGAAATCACAACTTTGAAGTTTGAACTTTGTCAGACACAAACACAGTTATACTATAACAGAAAAGGAATTAAAAGTTTGCATTAATCTTAATGCTATTACTGTATGACTTATGACTAGAACTAGAATGGTTTATCTTGTGATGATTTGAATATTAGCAATATTGATTAGCTAATTCACTGATTTATTCATATACTAATTACCTTGTTGATAGTATTAATGGATACAGCATGACCAGAACCACCAGCATAATCATTTATCAAATTACCAAGAACAAGCATAGTGAGTGGAGTTTGTATACCATCTCCAATGCAACCCAAAGTTCCAAAGAATAATAGCAACTTGTCGACACCATCTGCATAACGGAAAAACCCACCTTTTTTCCCCATATTCTTAGCTTACAAACATGCCAAGATATGATCAACACAAGTAATTACAGCTTCTATCTATGACTTATGATTCTTAATGACATGCATACCTTATGATTACTTATAAATGAATACTTTGTTTGCGTCACAAGTTTTATATTTACTGCTGATATGTTGCCAAATGGATTGATATCATTACATACATAACATTGGCCAGCACATCTTAGTCTTAATATATATAAAACTATTTAACTGTCCAATTCAATGAATGATTCTCCTGATAATATTAAAGTTTGTGTGATCATTCTATTATTGCTTAATCATATCTTATAAAACTACTCAAGTCACCTGACCAAAAAAAAAAACTACTTAAGTCAAGTTTTTCTCCTAACTTCTCTTCCCTGCAATTATATTGACTTAATCTCCTAATTAAAAAATAATTGTATTGTCATTCTCTAATTGTCTTTCTAAATTATATCACATTCTATCATGTTACATCACATCATATAAAATCACCTAAATCTTCAATACAGAAAGCTCAATTATGATATTATGGATGATTTTTAACGGAGAAAACTTAAGTACAATACAATAGGTGCTTGTGGTACTGTTCTACAATAAGTACAGTACATCAAGGGGTTCCAGTCTCCTCCCAAGCGCAACTACGGTGATCGAACCGTGTTTTCTCTACCAAGTTCAGCATGAATCACCACTTAATCAAGTAACGTTTAGTTTCTCGCTTTATCTTCAAATACAAAGTAATGTCTCAATTTCATTAATTTCACCACTATTAATAATGATCATTATTATTGGTCTTTAATTTTTTTATCTTAAATTTTGTAATAGTAATTTAAAAAATATACACTGATATGAGGTGAGACATTGTAGTTTGAACAAGGCATTCTTCAATTTTCTTGCTTGATGCTCTTTTGTTTTTTTAGGTGAAGTTTTTGTGTATGTTTTATGTGGCGTTACATTGCAGTTTATAACAATGTCCAATATCCATAGAAGAACGACGTAATAAAAGATAATGTTGAGGATCAATGTTCCCTAATCAAGATTATTGGGCCTATCGAAACGTAATTGAATATTAGGGGACTCTAACTTTCATGGAGACATGATGTCTTATACTACTACTAAACTTATTTTTGTATTATTGGACTATATGCAACATTAATAATTAATCTAATTAAATAACTCAAGTTATATGACTATTTTGTTCCGGAATAAAGAGAATTAGAGTATCTATAAATTTTAGTTTAACTGATAAAATTGTTGAAATTTTTAAGTTGAACATTTATGATCGGAATTTGAACCTCAGCACTTCTAATTTATGTTCTATTTTATGTGTGTGAATGAATAGAGTAAAAGAATCTGAGAATATATTACTGGACCTTAAAACCAAAGACATAAGAATGAATTTGACTTTGTAGGGTAAAATGAAACGCTAATGTCCAACACGAAGAAAACAATTCTATAAAAACAACTGAAAAGAAAACTGAGCACCAGGACAAAACAAGCCTGCTGCTAAAGTATCTACTAGGCATTATTATCAACTTTGATAGAATCTTCAGTTAAATTATACTATTGCTAATTTAATTTTGTTTCATTCCATGTTTACTTAAGTTTTCCTAATTCAACACCTAGATATTTGGTTGAACCATATCAATAAGACAATCTTGTAACTTAATTACTATACTGAATATTTTTATCTATTTAACGTAGAACTTCTAACATTGTCACATTTTAAGAGTCATTGAACTAACATTTACGATAAATTTAATTTTATTAACACAGTATCGATGATAATGTAACTCTTTGCTTTTTGTCGGTTTCACTCTCCTATCCGTACGTACGTATTTTGTAGAATACCATAATTTAACTTAATTATGGATTGTTCTTTTTGTGACTCCCTCTCAACTAAAACATTTGATCGTTGAAGTCTTTGTCCAGTGCGCTATAAAAAATTTCCCCCGCCCATAATAATCTTTTAAAATAGCCTCAATCCTTATAAACGATCTAAATTTTTTGAAATTATGTCTACCATGATCAAGACATGTGTGCTACCTATAAAAACTTTGTAATAAAGGTTATCTTCATAATCAATGTCATTAACCTCTTTGGATAGTTAACTTGATTGCAACAATAATTTGAGAAAAATAATCAAACTTAACAGGCTACATCTACATGTGTAATTTAACAGACTTAAGGGCTAATGGTGCAAGTGTAATGTAACATAAAATATCAATTCAAGATAAAAAAAAAATGTGGAAGATAATTGCATTAAACTTGAAATCAATTAATAAGGGTATTTTAATAAACAAATTCATTTTATTATTGAAATCAACAAAACTAATCATTTATATAAAAATTATGAAAATTCAAAGAGAAAATAATCTATTGTAAATCAGAGGGAGTAATGTAGTAACGGAATTGTTTAAGTAAGGGACGGATCCAAGTGGCCAACCGTGTGCCCTTGGTTGCATCACAAAGGCTACTCATACATGCCCCACACCCACAATTTCTACGGACTATGTTCAACTATAAAGTAATAATAATCCCAATTTTACTACTCTCTTAGAATTGACACCAATCCAAAAATGAAAAAGTGAAAACATGTCCTACACGATACCGTAACCAAAACTAAGAGAAGTAAAATATGTTATTCATCAATACATTTAACTCTACTTGAGCTCCTTGGAAAACAATGTTGTTTCTCATGCTCCAAATGCACCATGTCATCGCTAGCCAGACTAGATGCCGAGCGCGCAATCTCTTATTAATAGGAATCAAATTGCCAAACATTGTGAAATGTCTCCAAGCTTCAGCCCCTGTACCCAATTCCCATCCTAACCAAGAACCAACTTTCTTCCACACAACTTGTGCAAATGCGCAGGTAAAAAACAAATGGGAGCAATCCTCTCTATGCATAAAATAGAACACGCAAAATGTATCAAAATCATCAACAATTATACCTTTGTGATTCAAAGCAAGTTTAGACGGAAGTTTGTCCAGGAGTAAGCGTCATCCAAAGAAACTCACTTTAGAAGGGACATTTGTTTTCCAAAACTTTCGAAGAGCACCGGCTGATTCCGGCTCCGCTACATTAACCACCTTTAAAGACAACAAAGCTGAATAACAAGAATTCTTGATTGTTGGAAATTGTTGTCCATCAACTCTATAATTCTTGATTTATTTTTACTCAAGTGGCACATGATCACAAGAACTCTCCCAGAAAATAGTATGAATCATTCACTTTTAGATAATGAAGTTCAATTTAATATGTGAACTTTTACCAATTCGATCAATAATTATTCTTTTGCCCAATCACAAAAGTGACTAATGTGAGATATATTTCCAAAATATAAATACTTGGAAATATACATTTGTAGTATTGGTTATATTATTACTGTTATGAAAATTAGCATGTTGATTGAATTGTAATTGTGGCTGTGCGTGTGCTTGCAAAACCAGAGGAACTTGGTTTGATTCTTGGCTTTTGCTATTTCGTGATTATTTTGCTAATTAATTCAAATTATGAATCTGAATTTTAGCAAAAAGGTGCAACTGCAAGAGTTGAACTCGCACCCTTCTGTTACAAGGAATACGGAACAGCCACCGAAGCAATGCAACAGTTTTGAATAATTTTGATTGTTAACAGTAATAAACGTTTTCAGAAAACCAGTACCAGTACATATGTTAAGAGATGTCTCTCTTCACCAAGTGATATTAATCTCTCTATAAATAGAGAAACTTGGACAGAAGTACAGACACGAAATTGGAAAGCATTAATCCAATTTCTCTCCCATTTACATCATTCTAAATCATCCCTCAATTCATTAATGCATGAGTGAATTGTGGGAATCATTTTTCTGTAAACTATTATCAAAGATACTCTTGGTGTGTTAGTGCAAATCGCATCAAGGAATTCAAAGTATCCTGAAGGGGATTCGCTGGTCTTCCCGGTTGCATCCAATATACTTATATTGGTGGGGGCGAATCGAACCTAAAGGTTAGTGTTCCTACACGCTTTGAATCTTCAAGTGCATGCGTCATCAATATCTTCTTTGTTCAAGTGTTGCAGCATCTTCCCCAACAAAATATCCAACAGTCTTTAGGTTCGATTTCTCTTAATCAATGGCTGCATCACTCAAAGAAATGACATCAAATTTTGTGAAATTAGATAAGTTTGATGGAGGCCATTTTAACCGATGGCAGAAAAAGATGAAGTTTCTTCTCACAACTTTGAAAGTGGTGTATGTTCTGAACACCACAAGACCATTAGAGAAGGATGACGAAACACTTGTTGAAACAAGAGATAGACAAAAGTGGGAAAATGATGACTACATTTGCATGGGCCACATTCTAAATGGAATGTCCGACTCTCTTTTTGACATCTACCAAAGTAGCAATTCTGCAAAGGAACTATGGGAGAAATTGGAAACAAGATATATGATGGAAGACGCTACAAGTAAGAAATTTCTTGTCTCTCAATTTAATAATTATAAAATGGTAGATTCTAGACCAGTTATGGAACAAATGTATGAACTTGAAAGAATTCTTAATAATTACAAGCAACATAACATGAACATGGATGAAACAATTATTGTATCTTCCATAATTGACAAACTTCCTCCAACATGGAAAGAATTCAAAAAGTCCTTGAAACACAAGAAAGAGGACATATCTCTTGAGCAATTGGGTAATCACCTTCGTTTAGAAGAAGAGTATCGAAAACAAGAAGATACTAAAGACCCACATACTCATGAGAAGGCATATGTTGTGGAAGATGGAAAGTCTAGTAAATCCAATGATAAGATGGATATTGATGGTGAAGATCAAGTTCATGGAAACAACAATAACAACAATGGAAATGGACAAAAGAAAAGGAAAAGAGGATGTTGCTTCCATTGTGGTAAACCAGGACATTTCAAGAGTGAATGTAGGTTCTTGAAAAAGAACAAAGAGAAGAAATCTATTGCACAAAAGGACGATCTTGTTGCATAGAAATTACTTCTAGAATTACTCACCCTTAAGAATATGTATAAGTATGATGTACCTGATGTTGGAAAGGTTGTAATTTAAGCGTGGTTGTAATGTATTTGTAATTAGATTTAAGATTGTACATAGCTTGAATAATTTGTTGTGTGTATATTCTATAATATAAGAGTGTGATATATTATTTATTTATCATAATTGATTTTAGTATCTAATTTTATGAATCTTTATAATGATGATAATATTTTGATCTTATTTGCATCAAAGTTAGATTGATTATTTTGTAAGAATGCTTATATTATATGTGTTTGAATCAGCATTTATAATCTCTTTTCAAATGAAGCTATTAACTATTTGTTATTTGTTATTATAACCACCATAATTATATTATAAGATGCAACAGTGTTGTTATAGCATTATAACTTACGTATGTGCATTACAAAGTGCTTGCATGAATTAAACATTAGTTATTGCGCTTTTCAAATGTCTTAATACTCTAATATTGAACTATTAAGTATATATTGTTATATATATATGTGGCTGAACATGCAGTAATACCAGTATACTAAAATTGCTACTTTTTACTCTTTAAATTAATCTGTTAAATATTGAAAGGTATTATGGCATGATATTCTAACTAGTTTGAAGGATATACTCATTTCTATAATGTGAAACATGATTCATATGAAAAATTTAAATATAAGTATAATTATTATTATAGAATTTTAACATTATAATAATACACTTCTTTTTAATGCATGTATGTATGATAACCAAAATGACAAGTTATGTGTTTATCATTAACATGTTTTTGTTTGACTCGTGATTGATTAAGGTAATTTTATGATCATGATTATTGTTGATTATTGAAAAATTGGCTATCATATTATTTCTTGTAATTTGTTATACATGCTTAGTTTATTGAATAAATTGTGGGGGTCTATATATTGAAATAAAAGTGAAACTTTAAATCATAATGTGTGTTATTAAATGGTTTAATAACAATAGATAGAATGATTTAAAATGTGTTTATGTAAGTTTCACAAAGTAAATGACTAAAGTCATGAATAGGTGATAGTTAGTTATTACTATTAAGAATATTTAAGGAATATTCAAAGTCTTGGAAAATCATAGCTATATGGTTGAGTGAATATTCAAAGTTATAAAAGTTGAAAAATCTTGCAATTCTTTGACGAAAGGATTGACAAGGATATGATGTTTTTGAATATGATGGTTAAGTCATTGAAGATATCATTAGGGATGTGATACAAGCCCATATTTAATTGATCACCAATGGTGGAAACTCAACTCACACTTGAGTAACATCAAGTCTTGAGTTCAATGATGAAGTACACTATAAGAGTGATTGAAGTACTTGACAATAATAAATACGTCCCAAGGAGTAAAAGTACTTGGACCATAAGAATAAAGGGGTAGGATGAGATTTTTCTCTTAATAGACATATAACATATGCTTGCTTGAATGCATAATTATGGGTGCATTTATGATATAGTCTACCTATATGAGAATGAAGTGGTGCCGCTTCATTGAGTTCAAGGGCTTGACTCATAAATTCTCATGAAAAGGATGCGTGACACAAGGCCTTATTTAATGTGTCAAATTTAACAATTCTTTTGATAATACCGAGATTTCATGTGTGAGTTGTGCACACTTGTTCTAATGAATAATTGGTTCAAAGCTTGTCTACCAATTTATTCGGGGATGAGTGGAAACTTAACTCACTAAGTAGTGGTTCAAATCGTAAGATACCATTATCTGAAACCATGATATTTCCAGAACTATGGATTTAGTTATATTTTGTAAATGGTGGGGGATTGTGAGATATATTTCCAAAATATAAATACTTGGAAATATACATTTGTAGTATTGGTTATATTATTACTGTTATGAAAATTAGCATGTTGATTGAATTGTAATTGTGGCTGTGCGTGTGCTTGCAAAACCAGAGGAACTTGGTTTGATTCTTGGCTTTTGCTATTTCGTGATTATTTTGCTAATTAATTCAAATTATGAATCTGAATTTTAGCAAAAAGGTGCAACTGCAAGAGTTGAACTCGCACCCTTCTGTTACAAGGAATACGGAACAGCCACCGAAGCAATGCAACAGTTTTGAATAATTTTGATTGTTAACAGTAATAAACGTTTTCAGAAAACCAGTACCAGTACATATGTTAAGAGATGTCTCTCTTCACCAAGTGATATTAATCTCTCTATAAATAGAGAAACTTGGACAGAAGTACAGACACGAAATTGGAAAGCATTAATCCAATTTCTCTCCCATTTACATCATTCTAAATCATCCCTCAATTCATTAATGCATGAGTGAATTGTGGGAATCATTTTTCTGTAAACTATTATCAAAGATACTCTTGGTGTGTTAGTGCAAATCGCATCAAGGAATTCAAAGTATCCTGAAGGGGATTCGCTGGTCTTCCCGGTTGCATCCAATATACTTATATTGGTGGGGGCGAATCGAACCTAAAGGTTAGTGTTCCTACACGCTTTGAATCTTCAAGTGCATGCGTCATCAATATCTTCTTTGTTCAAGTGTTGCAGCATCTTCCCCAACAAAATATCCAACAGTCTTTAGGTTCGATTTCTCTTAATCAATGGCTGCATCACTCAAAGAAATGACATCAAATTTTGTGAAATTAGATAAGTTTGATGGAGGCCATTTTAACCGATGGCAGAAAAAGATGAAGTTTCTTCTCACAACTTTGAAAGTGGTGTATGTTCTGAACACCACAAGACCATTAGAGAAGGATGACGAAACACTTGTTGAAACAAGAGATAGACAAAAGTGGGAAAATGATGACTACATTTGCATGGGCCACATTCTAAATGGAATGTCCGACTCTCTTTTTGACATCTACCAAAGTAGCAATTCTGCAAAGGAACTATGGGAGAAATTGGAAACAAGATATATGATGGAAGACGCTACAAGTAAGAAATTTCTTGTCTCTCAATTTAATAATTATAAAATGGTAGATTCTAGACCAGTTATGGAACAAATGTATGAACTTGAAAGAATTCTTAATAATTACAAGCAACATAACATGAACATGGATGAAACAATTATTGTATCTTCCATAATTGACAAACTTCCTCCAACATGGAAAGAATTCAAAAAGTCCTTGAAACACAAGAAAGAGGACATATCTCTTGAGCAATTGGGTAATCACCTTCGTTTAGAAGAAGAGTATCGAAAACAAGAAGATACTAAAGACCCACATACTCATGAGAAGGCATATGTTGTGGAAGATGGAAAGTCTAGTAAATCCAATGATAAGATGGATATTGATGGTGAAGATCAAGTTCATGGAAACAACAATAACAACAATGGAAATGGACAAAAGAAAAGGAAAAGAGGATGTTGCTTCCATTGTGGTAAACCAGGACATTTCAAGAGTGAATGTAGGTTCTTGAAAAAGAACAAAGAGAAGAAATCTATTGCACAAAAGGACGATCTTGTTGCATAGAAATTACTTCTAGAATTACTCACCCTTAAGAATATGTATAAGTATGATGTACCTGATGTTGGAAAGGTTGTAATTTAAGCGTGGTTGTAATGTATTTGTAATTAGATTTAAGATTGTACATAGCTTGAATAATTTGTTGTGTGTATATTCTATAATATAAGAGTGTGATATATTATTTATTTATCATAATTGATTTTAGTATCTAATTTTATGAATCTTTATAATGATGATAATATTTTGATCTTATTTGCATCAAAGTTAGATTGATTATTTTGTAAGAATGCTTATATTATATGTGTTTGAATCAGCATTTATAATCTCTTTTCAAATGAAGCTATTAACTATTTGTTATTTGTTATTATAACCACCATAATTATATTATAAGATGCAACAGTGTTGTTATAGCATTATAACTTACGTATGTGCATTACAAAGTGCTTGCATGAATTAAACATTAGTTATTGCGCTTTTCAAATGTCTTAATACTCTAATATTGAACTATTAAGTATATATTGTTATATATATATGTGGCTGAACATGCACTAATACCAGTATACTAAAATTGCTACTTTTTACTCTTTAAATTAATCTGTTAAATATTGAAAGGTATTATGGCATGATATTCTAACTAGTTTGAAGGATATACTCATTTCTATAATGTGAAACATGATTCATATGAAAAATTTAAATATAAGTATAATTATTATTATAGAATTTTAACATTATAATAATACACTTCTTTTTAATGCATGTATGTATGATAACCAAAATGACAAGTTATGTGTTTATCATTAACATGTTTTTGTTTGACTCGTGATTGATTAAGGTAATTTTATGATCATGATTATTGTTGATTATTGAAAAATTGGCTATCATATTATTTCTTGTAATTTGTTATACATGCTTAGTTTATTGAATAAATTGTGGGGGTCTATATATTGAAATAAAAGTGAAACTTTAAATCATAATGTGTGTTATTAAATGGTTTAATAACAATAGATAGAATGATTTAAAATGTGTTTATGTAAGTTTCACAAAGTAAATGACTAAAGTCATGAATAGGTGATAGTTAGTTATTACTATTAAGAATATTTAAGGAATATTCAAAGTCTTGGAAAATCATAGCTATATGGTTGAGTGAATATTCAAAGTTATAAAAGTTGAAAAATCTTGCAATTCTTTGACGAAAGGATTGACAAGGATATGATGTTTTTGAATATGATGGTTAAGTCATTGAAGATATCATTAGGGATGTGATACAAGCCCATATTTAATTGATCACCAATGGTGGAAACTCAACTCACACTTGAGTAACATCAAGTCTTGAGTTCAATGATGAAGTACACTATAAGAGTGATTGAAGTACTTGACAATAATAAATACGTCCCAAGGAGTAAAAGTACTTGGACCATAAGAATAAAGGGGTAGGATGAGATTTTTCTCTTAATAGACATATAACATATGCTTGCTTGAATGCATAATTATGGGTGCATTTATGATATAGTCTACCTATATGAGAATGAAGTGGTGCCGCTTCATTGAGTTCAAGGGCTTGACTCATAAATTCTCATGAAAAGGATGCGTGACACAAGGCCTTATTTAATGTGTCAAATTTAACAATTCTTTTGATAATACCGAGATTTCATGTGTGAGTTGTGCACACTTGTTCTAATGAATAATTGGTTCAAAGCTTGTCTACCAATTTATTCGGGGATGAGTGGAAACTTAACTCACTAAGTAGTGGTTCAAATCGTAAGATACCATTATCTGAAACCATGATATTTCCAGAACTATGGATTTAGTTATATTTTGTAAATGGTGGGGGATTGTGAGATATATTTCCAAAATATAAATACTTGGAAATATACATTTGTAGTATTGGTTATATTATTACTGTTATGAAAATTAGCATGTTGATTGAATTGTAATTGTGGCTGTGCGTGTGCTTGCAAAACCAGAGGAACTTGGTTTGATTCTTGGCTTTTGCTATTTCGTGATTATTTTGCTAATTAATTCAAATTATGAATCTGAATTTTAGCAAAAAGGTGCAACTGCAAGAGTTGAACTCGCACCCTTCTGTTACAAGGAATACGGAACAGCCACCGAAGCAATGCAACAGTTTTGAATAATTTTGATTGTTAACAGTAATAAACGTTTTCAGAAAACCAGTACCAGTACATATGTTAAGAGATGTCTCTCTTCACCAAGTGATATTAATCTCTCTATAAATAGAGAAACTTGGACAGAAGTACAGACACGAAATTGGAAAGCATTAATCCAATTTCTCTCCCATTTACATCATTCTAAATCATCCCTCAATTCATTAATGCATGAGTGAATTGTGGGAATCATTTTTCTGTAAACTATTATCAAAGATACTCTTGGTGTGTTAGTGCAAATCGCATCAAGGAATTCAAAGTATCCTGAAGGGGATTCGCTGGTCTTCCCGGTTGCATCCAATATACTTATATTGGTGGGGGCGAATCGAACCTAAAGGTTAGTGTTCCTACACGCTTTGAATCTTCAAGTGCATGCGTCATCAATATCTTCTTTGTTCAAGTGTTGCAGCATCTTCCCCAACAAAATATCCAACAACTAATCTTTTAAAATATTCTTAAAATTAACTTTTTTTTATATCAATTACTTATACTAAGATTAAATAAATATAAACTTCAATTATACTTTTAAGTTATAGTTCTTCAAGAACCCAACCACAAATCTATATTAATATTGATTAATGAAAATATCAATTTTCAAATCCTTCGAGGATATTTGATATCAATATATTTTTTTAATTTTGCTACTTCGGGAGCATATGTATTTTAGCATTATAGACTTCAATCATGGTCTAAATTTTTTTTAAGTTATTCATGAATTCATATTCTTTAAGCAATGATACACATATGCTTAACATTATATTTTAAATTCTCCAAGAACTATAAAAATTAAAATGATCAAGAAATTTGGTTTTCTTTGAGCAATCTTTCAAGGATGCTTTAAATTTTTTAGCAATACTATAAGAATGCTTTAATGTTGAATTTTAAGTTCTTCATTTTTTATTAGCAATCCTTCAAGAACACTGTTAAACTTTTAGCAATTCTACAAGAATGCTTTGATGAATTTTAAGTTCTTCAAGAACTGTACAAATATTTTTCTTTAGCAATCCTTCAAAAATGCTGTTAAACTTTTAGCAATTCTACAAGAATGCTTTGATGAATTTTAAGTTTTTCAAGAACTGTACAAATATTTTTAATTAGCAATCTTCAAGGATATGTTCATATTAAATTTTTTATAATAAATAAACAATATATAATTTGCATAATAACGATATTTTGTATCTATAAGGCACTGATTCCAATTAACGGAATTATAATAGTGGAGCCCATAATCATCGATACAAGAGTTGTATATTATATATTAAAATAGATTAAGAAGAGTATATACCTTCTCAGTTGATTAGAGCGTGCTGATAACGTGTTATGAACCATTCTAAATATAAACAAGAATAGAAGAATAGACATAAAAAAGAGAAAGTGAGAAGAGAGAAAGAGTAGATAATATTCTCTTTAAAGGTATATCCTTACATTGTAAATAAGCTCTATTTATAAGAAAATACAAGAGTAGGAGGATATGGGTAAATGGGCCAATTGTTTGGCCCAATGACTAATGGACATCCATAATATATTCATAACAATTCTCACATTGAAAAGTATTGTTCCTTACATTCTCATCCAATAAGCAGATAGGATTTGAGCTTAAAAAAAATTTGTGACGAACTCAGATTGAGTTTCAAATTGATCCAAGTTCAGTTAGGTTTGAGTCATCTTGACTCATGTCCAACCCTAAGCACTAGGGACTATTTTTGAGGGAGTGGTTGTGCATAAGTCTTGCTTATGCACCATACATAAATAACAAGTTTGCTTAGTGCGCCCCCTATTTTCTCATGTGCGCACCCCAGATCCAAGCCCATTAGTAACAAAAAACACAGAGAAAAAAAACGTTGTAACGAGCGACATTGGGGGTGTGGAAAGCTGGTTCAATCTACTTCAGAAAAAACAAACAAAAAAATAATAATTTGCAGCCAATCCTGGCGCGCCACGTGGCAGGGGAGGTCATCCCCAACCTTCACACGAGTTGACTCAGTGAGTGAGTCTAACTCCATTAAAATTCACCCAAGCTTCCAATCAAACAACACAATTCAATCGGTCACCGAATAAAACACATAGATACTCTATCTCGAAGGATTTTTCGCATAGATTCCAAATTTACGTTTAGTTTCTTCAAACGATGTCTAGAAAATAAAAATTGACTTAAAACTTGACGATCTCAAAATTTTGAAAACAAGTTTCAAACCAAATTTGACGAAATTAGTTAATGAAAAAATGTTCCTAGAGATGTCAGGAGTAATAATCAACAACTTTCTACCTTTAGCGTACGAGTTGGCCGAATCGGATCTTTGGTTTGGGGGTGGATTGGGCGCGCGTGAGTAAATACGGGGGGTGGACTAAGTAACTTTGCTTGTTTATGCACATGGTGCATAAGCAAGGTTTATGCACCATAACTTATTTTTGAAACGTTTTAGTTTTGTACGGGTCAAAACAAAATAATTTCTTTGGTATATTAGACTAAAACCAAAATTTCTTGATAATTGTAAAGATGAGTTGTATATTTTTTTTTAGATCAGGATATTCACCGTCGAACGCAGTGACTAATACTTTTGTTGAATTAGAGACATCTCAAAGGATAGGAAAGTTGACCCAAGAATATAAAGTTGTTTTGTACCTAAGATGAGAATAACCACGCCACCTTAACAGTGTCAGTCCCAACATTTTGAAGGTTCGAAGCAAATAATTAAAATGAACCTTTAATTAAAAAATATTGTACCAAAAAAAATATATACTATATTTTTTTTAAAAGAACATCATCTTTTTAAATTATAAATAACTTCAACAACTTTAAAACTATTCATTTATCTTATATTGCTTTGCTTCATTAACAGCCCTGCACCTTAATTAAAGATCATTTATAGACAGATCATGCTAACAAATGCCATAAAGATATTGTTTAAAGAATCTATAAAAAAATTGTGGCTTAAAAATCAAAGTAAAAAACTTATCGAAATAAGTAATTACAATATTTTCTATGCAAAATAAAGTAATTCTCTATTTTCATTCTTTAAACAATTTCCTATAAGATAATTCTTACTATTTTTCTTTTTAAGTCTTTATAAAAATCAAAATTGCTGAAAAATATTCTTAGAGCATATTGAAAGAATTAAAGAAGAAATTATATAAAAAAAAATATTTATACCAATTACTTCAAACAAGCATTTGATTTATATTTTTCAGACAAAATTTCTATTGGAAACTTTTAAACAATTGTTAGCAAGAAAATTTCAAAACTATGATGGTGGTGAACTCAATCAAGCATATGTAAATTATAATTTGAAAAATAGTAAAACTTTCTCTCCAAAGTATTCCATCCATCCTATATTATAAGAGAAAAAATAAAAATTACATTTATTAAGAAAAATAATAACATAATAATTGAAAATATATTTTTGTGTATTTTTCTTGAAGTAAGTTGCATGAAAAAATGTAAAAATAATTTTTATTGGTTATTGGTTATCGTTAGAAATAATATAAAATCATTGAAATGACCATTTCTTAACAGCATAAACTTTTCGAATAATCGATTACTTGACATGGTATCAGAGCCTCTATGACTAAGTGGTTTAAAGTTTGTTCTCCGCTCCCCTCACTTTCTAATTAAAAAGTGGAATTTAAGCATATAACAGGTAAATTTATGCATTATACACGTTTCAAACTCAAGTAAACTCCTACATAAGAGGGACGTGTTAGAAATAATATAAAATTATTAATATAGTTCTATCGTAAAAGCATAAGAATAAACAAAACTTTTTTTTAAAACAAAAGAAAATAATTTTTTTTTCTTTTAGGGGTGAAGGAGTAGCAAGGACAAGGAGCATAGAAATATTTCTCCTTGGAATCCAAGAAAATTGGGTCACGAGAAATTGGTCAAACACAAGATACGGGAGAATGACCATTATTTTGACATTAACAATACGAGGTTTGAGTTGGCATTGTAGAATGACGTGGCAAAACCCCGTAGTAGTATCACGAAAAGAGGACATGTTAAAATCCAAGGGAGGTTTGTGGTGTTGTCCCCATGCCATGGACGAAAGCTACAGAACATAACGAGGTGCAGACCAATTAAATGTGGTGACTCATGTAGGACAGTGACATGCTTCACTAAAGTAAATAAGGCCAATGGTGAAAACTTTGTAAGGTTGCAAATGGCCTAAAGATAAGTATGGTAGGTACATATAAGGTAATAAAACTGGTGTTTAATAACAACTAGTACATACACAAGACACCAAAAATAGTGCATACACCCCACACCACTTACAAATACAAATAAATAAATATTATTATGTGGATAATTTTTATATATGTTTTTGCGAAATTATTTTACATTCTTGAATTAAAAATCGGATGAGAGTTGATGAAATGTGATTGAATCATAGTTAATTAAGGTTTGTTGTTTTGAGATAAAAGTGTACGTTTGATATCACGATGGGTGTCTCAGAACCACGATGATCTACTGTGATTTTGTAAAATTACTTGTAGCTTTTATAAGTGTGGTTCTGTAAAATTGCGGTGATCCACCCTCTTCCTCATGTTTTTTTTTCCTTAGGAATGTCTCCTTTTTATTTTGTCAAAAAATTAATATTTCATTCATTTATACGTAGAAAACAATCAGAGATATTTCATATTGAAATATTGAGATCTAATGATTGAGGACCAGATTTAAGACTTGGAGAGCCAAATCAAGATGAGAAAGAAGGAGTATGGTGGAGGATGGAATGACGCACGAGGACAAGTGAATGGTGGCACATTGCCATCGTCGTTGAAAGCACAAACCAAGGGAGACCACAAGAGCTGAAGAAAACCAGAATCAAACAACGACAATCGTCCAAAGCAATACATGTGCAAAGAGATAGAATAGAACTCAATATCCTCTCAAAGGAGAAAATCTAACACAAACCGGTGAAGCGGAGTTAGGTAAAATTTAGTTACATTTACCTAACAATCTCCGACGTAGTTTCTTTGTTTTCCTAGACTTTAGCCCCATTGTATTCCAAAAAAAAAAAATTGCCCTCACAATTACTTAAAAAGATTTTTTTCACATTCACCAGCATCAAATCTCCATTATTATAATCAAATATTAACCACACTTCCAATGTCATAATAACTGCCTTAAAATCAGACTTTATTTATCCACCATTTAAAAGTACCATGCAATAAACTAAATAGATTTAAAATCTTCTGAAATTTAAATTTGTAAGCTAAGAAAATACTAGTACATCTGAAATGCCAGAACCTAGAGAAGCCTACACAACAGATATATATAATTTAAAAAGGACATAATAAACTAAAGGGCAAGAAAATAGTCTAAAAAAAACTAAAGAGTACTAGTAAAAAAAATGAGCACCGAGCAGCAAGAGGTTGAAAGTTGTGAGATAGTGGGGGCATTGTGAACAAAACACAACACAAATGTGGCTCGTTGCTCAACCAACTTTAATTCTTGATTTGCTAGCTTAATAAATGCACATTCAATCATGTACACTATTTCACCTTCTTCCACTTCACTTCACATCTGTTTTATCATCATCATCATTATCACCTAAGCCGCCACTTTTGCAACAGATCACGTCATCACCACCACCTACTCTATCAACTCGACCCTCCATCTCATCATCTACAGCAGCAGCCACTCTTAGCATGTTCCCCACTACTGGAATTGGTTCTGGTAAATTGTTCCCATCTCTAGGTGGTGAAAACACCACTGGTAGGTAATGCTCCATCTCACATGGGAATTTTGAGTTTTTAAAATGCTCTTTCAAAGCTTCCAAACCCTTTTCAAAACAAACAAGAAAAATTACATGTTATTTTTTTACTCGCCAAATTATATAAATTAATTAATTATCATTATGTGACCTAGCCTATGTCTGAATTACGGTGACCTACCGTTCTATAACTTTTCCAAAATCATAGTGGTTACCATAATTCTTACATAACCTTCATGATACAAAACATGCATTTATACATACCTGAATCCTGGCATAGGTGAGTTGGCAAATTTTTCTAGAGTTGAAGATCTCCCAATTTTGGTGGTGGAAGGCTTTGTAGAGTCTCAGTGTAGCCTCCGGAGATGTCATATTCACAAACCCATATCCCACATTGCACTTGTTCCTATATCACGGATTTGCCATTTGTATATTATTAGTTCCATCACAACAACATTACTATATTAATAGTAATAATAGACTACTATATTGCACGGGTTGTAGAATGCTTTGGAGACACAAACATAATAGTAGTAAAATAATGGGGCCTAAGGAAAATGAAAAGAAAAATGTCCAATGATACATGACACATTTTATAGTCGCGCTACACTTGATTAATTCAGTTGAATAAATGATTAATTCTACGGCATAATTAACCATAATTTTTAACATAATTTAAATTGATCATTTATTCAACTAAATAAATCATCTTCGTCGCATTAACACGTCTTAATATATGTTTGCCGACAATCGATACATGCAATTATGTTCAATTAATTCATTTTCCCAAATCGTCATTGGTGTCCGCGGAGCACCGACACTCGTTATTATGTTCAATTAATTTCATTTTCTCAAATCATTATTAGTGTCCGCTCAGTACCAACACGCGTTATTATGCTCAATTAATTCATTTACTTAGATAATTATTAATGTCGACATATCAGTATCTGAGTCGGTACTTTATTACAATTAAAAGTTGATTCCAAAAGATAAGCAGCACTTACTTGAAATCAATAGGAAGATAGACAAAGTCATAGGAGGATAGAGGCTGATCATCGCCGTCGCCTATCTGCTCATTGCAGTGTTTGCAGTGGTTGTCCAACATCTTCAACAGCAGCTTCTGACTATATATATCCACTCAAACAAAATATTACCAAGTCAATAAAATATTCACATCAAATACTACAATCTTCTGTCGCTTTCCAAACTTTTGTAGTATTTCCATGAGCAATAGAATGAAGGGTATGACAGTAAAATAACTAGAGAGAAAAAAATCACATTGTTCAAAATAATAATAAAAAATTAGAAAGAAAAAAAAAAACACATACTTATACTTGTTGGGTATGTTTTTGATCATGAGAGTTGTTCTAGAATCAGATTCAACAATGGCATCTTCTTTGATCAAAAAACGAGCTTCATGGTTCTTACTAACTTGTTTCCCCTTCCACATCCAACCTCTTTCTCCAATGCTCTCTCTACTTTCACTCCTAACAAAGTTCCTCTTAGCAGAATAATGGTCATCACCACCACCACCAATACTTTTTGGAGATAATTGTGGTGGTGGACCAAAGCGCCGTCGCGGCGAAGGAGGTGGTGGTGGTGGTGGAATAAAGTTTAAATGAAATGGCTTATTGGAAACGTAACAATTAGGATTAATTGAATGGAAAAATTTTGGTCTACTAAACTCAATAGCAACAGTTTTTCCATCAATTTCTTTTCCATTCATCTCTTTCATAGCTTTAGCTGCATCTCTTATGTCAAAAAACTCCACAAATCTTTGATTCTTTTTCTTCCCTGCAGTGTCCCTCACTTCCTTTATTGCTCCTGTAATCAACAAAATTAAAATAAATAAAAAATATAGTCAAAGTGCACACACATACACACAAAAAGAATGTGATAGAGACATGTCCCAATATAAGCTTTTTATTTTTTCTATTAAAAAACACTCTACTTTCAGATCTCACTTCTGAAACAAAAAGCAACCAAACAATATATTTCTTTTAGTCGACAAATATTACCGCCGAACGCAGTGACTACAAGCCTGGATAGCTGACCCAGATGTTTAAAGTTTTTTTGATATCTAAAGTGAGTATCGAACCTCGACTGACCTTAAGCAAAAAATATATTAAAATTAATTAAATAAATAATAATAATAATAATAATAATAATAAATAAATGAATACCAAAAGGCTCGAAAACTCGTCGGAGATGATTAGGGGAAACATCATCATCCACGTTGAATAGGACTAGGGTTCCTTGATTCTGAAAATCTGAGAGAACATAGTGGGCCCACAGGGGAACACCGGCGACGAGTCCCGGCGGCGGAGGCGGCGGCGGAGAGGTATGAAACTGAGGATTCATAACAGGGTTAAAAAACGAAACACAGTGAACATGATGAGTACGAATAGCGGTAAAAGCAGTCTCCGCATGTCTTAGGTCATAAAAGTGAGCCGTAATGATTCCATAACGAAACGAATCAGTTTGAACGGCTCTGACTTGGCCGAAAGCTTCGAGATCTTTCCGGAGGTCGGATTCAGGTGTGGGAGGAACAGGACTGAGGAGGATTGAACGGGTGGGGATAGTGGAGAGATGCGGCGGAGGTGTGACGGCGTAGGGAGGGTAAGGATAAGGAACTCCGACAGCGACGGCGGCGAAGGGAATGTGGTTAGTTGGGTTAAACTCTTGAGCAGTGGGGTTTAACGTTGGAATGAAATTTGTTTGTCCCATTTTTTTGTAAGAATAATAAGAGACAGAGAGAAAAAAGAGTGAGACAGTGTTGTTGTTTTTGTGTTTGAGACTCAATCAAATGAGTGTCAAAGAGAAAGAAAGAGAAAAAGAAAAACGGAAGGAAGAAGGGACACGGAGAGGAGAGGAGACAGACAGGAGAAGGACAGAGGAAGGGAATGGGAATGGGCTGTTTTCCTCGTTTTTATTAATTACCTATATCACCCACATTTCCTAAATATATGTACTTTCCCTTCTCCAACAAATATGCCTCCTCCTATTTTTACTATTTTGACCTTTCTACTTCTCTCTCTTTTTTTATTGTTTATACAGGGGAAATGGTTAAGTTAGTTCGATTTTGGGACTCGACAAGGTAAGATATATTTACGGAGGTATTGACCGATTATTTTATCGAGAATGTTCTGCGCTGACAGTATGTGTTGACGATATGTATTATATAGATATTTTATTGATTATTTATTAAGAAAGTATTTACGCTGACAATATGCATTGACGATATAATTCAAACCAATTAAATTTTTTCGGTTTTTAGAATGTCCGGAGTCAAAGGAACCAAATTAATCAAACTCGGCTTCTATTGATTTAGGTTTGTGTTAAGGTTTACGTTGTACGTCACTTAAAAATCGATCACAAAACTCAAACTAACTTTTTATTTATTTCACACTTTACTAAGTAACATCGTCTTAAAAAAATGTTGTGCATGGTTGAACCAAATCGGATAACTTAGTTCTTCATAAGTTTAGTTTAATTCAAATTTTGTAAGAAAAAAAAAATTAAAACAAGAACCAAAGCGACTCATTAGACCCTTGTTATGAGCAATTCTTCGTTGATTTTTTCTCCTCTTTTGAAGGGTTATGTTCTTTTGTATTTTTTTAACAAGATGTATTATTTAGACACACGAAAATCAATATTGTATCTAAATATTGTATGCAAATGTGTATGGACGTTGATATCAACAGGTCAAGGAAAAGTATACAAGATCGGAAATTGTATAAGTATAAGTTGTTTGTATCTAAAAAAATGTTTGTCTTTTTTTTTTACATAGGGGAAATGGTTAAGTGAGTTGGATTTTGGGACTCGACAAGGTATTGACTGATTATTTTATTGAGAATGTTTTGCGCTGACAATATGTGTTGACGATATGTATTACATAGATATTTTATTGATTATTTATTAAGAAAGTATTTACGCTGACAATATACGTTGACGATATATTTCAAACCAATTAAATTTTTTCAGTTTTTGGAATGTCCAGAGTCAAAGGAACCAAATTAATCAAACTCGACTTCTATTGATTTAGGTTTAGGTTTACGTTGTACGCCACTTAAAAATCGATCACAAAACTCAAACTAACTTTTTATTTATTTCAGACTTAACTAAGTAATATCGTCTTAAAAAAATGTTTGTGCGTAGTTGAACCAAATCGGATAACTTAGTTCTCATAAGTTTAGTTTAATTCAGATTTTGTAAGAAAAAAATGTAAAACAAGAAATTAAGCGACTCACTAGACCCTTTGTTATGAAATGAGCAATTTTTCGTGGAATTTTTCTCCTCTTTTGGAGGGTTACGTTCTAACAAGATGTATTATTTAGACCTATGAAAATCAATATTGTATCTGAATATTGTATGCAAATGTGTATGGACGTTGATATCAACAAGTCAAGGAAAAGTATACAAGATCGGAAATTGTATAAGTATATGTTGTTTGTATCTAAAAAAAAAGTTTATCTTTTTTTTTTACATAGGGGAAATGGTTAAGTGAGTTGGATTTTGGGACGATATAATTCAAACAAATTAAAATTTTTTGGTTTTTGGAATGTCCGGAGTCAAAGGAACCAAATTAATCAAACTCAGCTTCTATTGATTTAGGTTTAGGTTTAGGTTGTACGTCACTTAAAAATCGATCACAAAACTCAAACTAACTTTTTATTTATTTCACACTCAATAACTAATATCTTAAAAAAATGTTGTGTATGGTTGTCCCCGTAAAATAGCTCATGTGGATGGTTACATTAGACGCTTAACCAAAGCGACTCATTAGACCCGTGTGTGAGATAGTTTTTTTTATAAATGTTATTTTATTTGTATAGCTAAAAAAATTTGAATTATATTTTATACGAAAATTACTTTCTTTGAGATATATTTTTATATAGATAATACTCTCATATTTGTATATATTTTCATTCATGATTTTTCTTGTGTTATATTTTTGTTCATGATATTATAACTCTATATATAGAGTTAATTGTGATACAAAATATATTTCTAAATCATATTTTAAAATAAGAAACAAATTCAAAAATATTCAAAACAAAAATACAAATCATAAATCTTAATGATATTTTATTTTAAATATAAATATAAAGATATTTAAGTATATTTTCAATAATATATTACATCAATAAAAAATGAATCCTTCACATAAATTTAGAGGAAAATTGTAAGGGAGTGCGGGATCAACTAAAATTACGAATATTTCAAAAAAAAAAAAACTTAAATTGCGAAGGACCAAAATTTAACAATTGCGATACTAGGGAGCCTAAAATAAAAATGTAATTAAACTTTACAATTTTGATTATTGAATTTCAATAAAAAAAATCATGGCTTAGTTGAATATTTGATCATTTAATTAATTTATTGATTTTGTTTTGGTCTCTTAATTAATTGTTGTTATAAATTAGTCTCTTAACTAATTTATTAGTTTTATTTTAGTCATTTAACTAATAATTGGTGTTATAAATTAGTCTTTTAACTAATTTATTAATTTCATTTTGCTCCCTTAAGTGATTGTTGTGTCAAATTGGTACCTTTCCGTTAACTATTTTCAAAAACCGTTAAATATTTATTTTTAATTTTAAAGTTTTTTGAGACACATCACATACCATAGTTTGCTACATGATCAGCCACATGTACATATTTAACTATTTTTTAAAAAGTTAAAGGAAATGATCAAAATGGTTAACAGAAGTTAAAGGACCAATTTGTACAACAATTAGTTATAAAACTAAAATGAAACTAATAAATTAATTAAGTGAATTTTTTTTATTATTACAATATTTTTATGTATATAACTTAATTACATATAAATAGAAAGGTAATCGGGCAACAAACTGCGTCGTCAAAATCATTTAATTTGAAGAAAAAAAACTTAGTTACAGATCCAATCAAAATCATACCTAGAGTATCACATTATTTTTATAATATTATATTAATTTTAAAATATCTTCACAATTTTTTTTCTCGAGACCGGAATATCCACAGTCAAATTTAAAATTTCTCGCTGAATTAAAGACACATTAAAGGATGAAACAGCTAATTCAAAAATTTAAATTTTTTCATATCCAAAATAAGGATCAAACCTTCAATATTTATTTAAAGGACGATGGACCGCAACTGCCCAACCACACTTCTAAATTATCTTCAAAAATTACAAGTGTGTAAATACACAATTATCGTATTATTTTTTAATATTATATTAACTTTTAAAATATCTTCACAAATATATATAATTACTAAAACGTGATCATACATAACTGGAAAAACAAAATAACATATAAATTAATTTAAAAAGTTAACCAATTTACATTTTGTACTTTTTTTACCAACATTTTTTATACTTAATTTGTTAACCTCCCTAATATACAAATACTCTATTTTTGTATATTAAAATTAAATTTTTGTATTAAAGAAATCACATGTAATCTCTTATTATGTCAAGTAGTTAAATTTTATATCAAAACAATTATTACCAAAATTCATATGTTATTTTAATTTTTCAGTTAAAGTTTCAATTTTTATTAATTTTTTTAATGATTTTTTATTAAATACTCCCTCCGTCTAGGGTGTAATTGGACCGGTTTGGATCGGTTTCGACTGAATCTGAAATCCAAACCAATGAACTTTTAATTGGTTCGGTTTAGGTCGGTTCGGTTCGGTTTTTAAAATTGAATCTGATCCGAACTGGTGGGTTGGGATCGGTTTGAATTGGATACTATACTCAGTTGCAACATTTGTTTTTTCTGTATAATATGTGCTATTATTTTTTCAAACGATATATTTTAAGCTATATTTTTCAAACGACTTACAATAATAACATAAACCAAATAAATAATAACATAATTTTGAAATACAAAATACAAGTTTGTCTTGCCGTGTTGTGTTTCAGTGTTTGGGATTTAGAATTTAGCTTGTGAATGTACAATATTGGTTGTTCAAATTGGCACAAATTATGGTGCATAAGTCATCTTTATGCACCGTGCATAAATACCCCATATTACTTAGTGCACCCCTCAAATTTCTAGTACACCCCCACCCAAATTTCTTAGTGCACCCCCAAAATTTCTAGCACACCCCCTATAATTTCTAGCGCACCCCCAAATTGGGGGTGTGTTAGAAATTTTGGGTGGTGCACTAAGCAAATTTTATTACTTATGCATGGTGCATAAGGAAAAAGTTTATGCACCATAACCAATCCCGTTCAAATTGAGCTCAATGAACTGTTAGTGGTCGGTTCGGTTTATCAGTTTTGCGGATTGCAAAATTGAAAACCGAGAACCGATCCAACCCACTTTGTTTAGGTGGGTTCAGTTCAGTTTTGGATTCAAACCAAAATAATCGGTTCTTTTTTCAGTTTGGATTGGATTGGATCATCGGTTTGATCAGTTTTAATCGATTTACTTACACCCTACCCCCGTCTCATAATATAAGAAAAAAAACTCATTTTTTTGTCCCATAATATAAGAGAAAGGGAACAAACATTTATCTTTTCAAGAAAAGTCTACTATCTCTTTCTCTTACTTTTTCTATAATCAATGACCAATAAAAATTGTTTTTACATCTTTACATACAACATTTTAAAAAAAAAAACATATTTTTAATCATTATATTTTACTTTTTTTTTAATAAGTGTAATTTTTGTTTTTTTCTTATAATATGGGACGAAGGGAGTAATAAATAACATATATTTAAAGAAGTCAATAATTGTTTTTACTTTTTTATGTCAAAAATTGAAGTTACTTTTTTTTTCACCACCAGAATCCGACTAAATAAACTAACTAATCTAATTTAGAATGAATTCTAACATCAAATGACTTCAATCTCTCTTAAGAATAGTTGCAACAATCGAACTGCAAATGTTTGGTAAGTAGTCAATAAGTTAAGTATATGTATTATCCTCTATAAGGACTTTTTTCATTAATATAATTAATTATTATTGTATTTAAAAAAATAACATTAAATATCTTTTATATTTTTCGAAGTAACTATTTCATATTTATTACATGGATGAGTTATAGAGCGTAGTGATAAATTATAGTAAGTAGATAAAAAATTTCGAAAATTCAATTTTTATCTTCGATAAAAATTAACAATATTTACCAAAGTCTAAAAGTTTTAGCTCAACTGACAGAAAATGTCAAATTTTTTAAGCCGGCCGTCCATGATGGGGGTTTGATCCTCGGTCACTCTACTTTGTGTGTTGAAGTTTATGTTCACTTTGTCATTTTATCTATGTATAAAAACAAATATTTACCAAAAAAATCAAAATTAACAATACTAACTACTAACAATAAAAAAACAATTAAAAAAATATTTTTTCTTCGGTTAAGAAAAAAAATTAAAAATAAAAACAATATAATAAACCTTTTGTTGACTCAGGGTCTGTTTGGATTGATGGTATAGAATGGAGCGGAGCAGAATGGAATGAAATGGAACGGAATGGAACCATTCCATTGTTTGAATATTTTATGATGGAGCAAAAAAAATTTCTCACTCTATTGTTTGGAAAGTGAACGGAATGAAATGAGTTATAACTTTTTTATTCCAATTATACTCTATATTTATAAAAACTTAATATCATGTATTTTCTTCTCAATTCAACTAATAAATTTCACATACTACCTCCGTCTCAAAATATAAGACTTCATTGACGACTAATACATGATTTTAATTACAAATATCTTTAATTGTCTATTAGTAAAAATTATAGAAATTTGATATTTTAAAAATATGCATCGAAACAAATCAAACAAGATCTTATTTGATAATATTTACATTTATATATTCTTAGAAAAATACTGTCAAAACAAGACATATGAATAGTACATTTTATCAAACTGGGTCTTATAAAATGGGACAGAGGTAGTATTTCATTACTAATTAATTGTTCAAACCATAATAACATTCTTAATTGAACTTAAACTACCAAATTAATAGAGAAAATGGTGGTGACCACTAGACACCAAATCGCACAGACCACACTAAAACTATAATTGTGTAAAAAAAGGACCGACAAGTAGTCAAAGACACTATATTATTCTAAAAAAAAACACTATCTTATTGGTAAAAAAATGTATTATAATATAAGTGTGAATTTTGTTTGTTCTCTTATAATATGGGACAGAGAGAGTATTAAATAGTAACATATATTTAAAGAAGTCGATAATTTTTTTACTTTTTTATGTCAAAAATTAATATTTTTTTTTTTAGTTTTCACCAGCAAGATCCGACTCAATAGACAAACTAATCTAATTTGAAACGAATTCTAACATCAAATAGTTTCAATCTCTTTTTAAGAACAGTTGCTACAATCGAACTGCAAATGTTTGATAAGTAGTCAATAAGTTTAAGTATATGTATTATCCCCTATAAGGACTTTTTCATTAAAATAATTAACTATTATTGTATTTAAAAAATAACATTAAATATCTTTTATATTTTTCGAAGTAACTATTTCATTTTTTTTTTTTGAGAAGTAACTATTTCATATCTGAGAGAGAGTAACTATTTCATATTTATTATATGATGAGTTATACACTTATACTCCCTCTGTCACATAATATAAAATAAAAAATAAAAATCACACTTATTAAGAAAAAATAAAATATAATATTTGTGAGTATGTTTTTTTTTTGAAAAAAGTTGTATAGAAAGATGTAAGAACAATTTTTATTGATTGTTGATTATAGAAAAAGTAATAGAGAGAGTAAATTTTCTTTGAAAAAATAAATGTTTGAACTTTTTCTCTTATATTTTACGACAAAAAAATTGAGTTTTTTTCTCTTATATTATGGGACAGAGAGAGTAGAGCGTAGTTATAAATTAT
Organism: Trifolium dubium; assembly: GCA_951804385.1. Classification (NCBI taxonomy): domain Eukaryota; kingdom Viridiplantae; phylum Streptophyta; class Magnoliopsida; order Fabales; family Fabaceae; genus Trifolium; species Trifolium dubium. Next base: position 17,627,500 of record OX638064.1, on the reverse strand, counting down.
AAGTAGATAAAAAATTTCAAAATTCAATTTTTATCTTCAATAAAAATTAACAATATTTACCAAAGTTCAAAAATCTTAGTTAAACCCTTACCAAAAAAAAGTTTTAGTTCAACTGACAAAAAATGCCGAAATTTTTAAGCCGAACATCTATGACCCGGGTTCGATCCCTTGTCACTCCACTTTGTGTGATGGAGTTTATGATAGTTTTGTCATTTTCATCTTCTATGTATAAAAACAAATGTTTACCAAAAAAAAATCAAAATTAACAATATTAAATATTAATTAAACCTTTTGTTGACATGAAATAAAATTGTTTTTTTGTTACCATTACATGTTAGAAATAAAACCTACTGTAATTTTTTTACCAAAAAAAGAAGAATAAATAAAACCTACTTGATTTTATTTTTATTTGTATTACTTTGCGGGTCTCTGACATGGGCTATTCAGCCTGCTGTGCTTGGGCCTTACCCCAACTTGGCTGGTGGGCCTTCTTGAAAATAATATTTAAAAAATGATTAATATTTATCATATAATTAGTTTTTAATTTAGATATAATATTGTTATGAAATATTGGTATAACTCAATCAAGGGGTGTTCCTACTAAAAAAAAACTCAAGGGGTGTAGACGTCTACGTAGTTGAGTGGTTGAAGCTATCCTCTCTTATTTAAGTGTTGAGAATATGATCCTTATTTTGAGTATGAAACAATTTTAATCTTTGGATCAATTGTCTAAAAAAATGAGAAATTTGATCAAATAGACGTTAATTTTTTTAATTTAGATTTATAATTTAAAAATTATTAACTATATAAAGTTCATATATTAAAATTAACATAAATGCGTTTTATATCTCTATCTTTATATAATATAATTACGGATGTCTCTCTCCCGATCATTATCCAACGTGGCAAGCAACAAGTATTCATAAGTCTATGTGGCAAGATTTCAAGGCTTCAAGTTTTAAGCAATTAGACAGGCTAAATATACTCCCTTCGATTCCCTCCGGCAACACTTTTCTAATTTTATATTATTTTACTTAGATTTAGTTAAGAGCTTTAGTAAAAGTAACATGGTTCGATTCTCACCAGCAACAAAAAATCTATTTTTATGATATATATTTGTACTTATACTATGTAGATTTAATTAGAAGTTGTAGCAAAAGGAACATGGTTCAATTCTCACCTACAACAAAAAAATCTATTTTTATGATGTAATTTTTTACTTAATTGTTACTAACCATAATTTTTAAAAAGTACTAATTTCTATAATCTCTATCTCTATAATATATATTTACGGATGTCTCTCTCATGAACAAAATTTCACAAGATAATCTATAATGAACCAAAGTTTATGTGTTTCATATATGTCTCTCTCACGAACAAAATTTAGTATGAGATACACGTTTTAATTTTTTTTTGTTGAGACCGGGATATCCACCGCCGAACGCAGTGACTAATCCCTCGCCAGATTGGAGGCACCTCAAAGGGTGGGATAACTGTCTCAGAAATTTAAAGTTGCTCAATACCACACGGCTCGATTTCCACAAACAACTAAAATTATATTTTTATGATTATTTTTTAGGCAATTTTATGATATTTTATTTTATTGCTTATGAAAAATATTTACACTTATATTAGTATACTTGAATTTTTTTTTAATTTATACGGGATCAATATTTATACTAATATATATTAATACAAGTGTCTTCTTTTTTTTTTTAATTTACACGAGACTTATATTTATATTCATATATCAATACATGGTCATCTATATATTTTTTTTATAATTTCTACAAAGACGAGAGAGAAAATATTATATTATTGAGAACGGAAAGTGGGAGATCACACCCTCTAGAGTATTTTATCCTTTTAAATCTTTACATTATTTGTATTATTTTTCATATTTGAATAAAATCAATATTAAATGAACGTCTACGTAATATAAAAATAAAAACCATATACTAATACGAAGACTTTTTTATAATTTCACGAGAACGTATATTGCTATCAGGATCTAGATTTGTATCCATATATTAATACAATGACTATATATATTTTTTTATAATTTTTATAGGAGCTATATTTATACTCATGTACAGGTTTTTTTTGTCGTAATTTTTACAGAATTATATTGTTTTTACAATGTTTTAATACGAGACGAAATACTTTTTTTATAGGAACTTAAATATTTATACACATATTAATACGGAAAACCCATTTTTTATAGTACGACATATATTTACACTCATATTAATATGAATGTTTTTTTATTTTATAATTTACACGATGATCAATATTTATACTCATATATTAATACACAACCTATCTTTTTTGTAATTTCAATAGGGACTAGAAATGAAATATGATATTGTTCAAAACGGGGAGCAGAAGATCACTCTCCACCCTATTTTATCTCTTTAAAATCCTTAAATATATATTATTTTTATATTTAAATAATAAAAATATAAAATTAATTTCACAAGTAATTGGAAAAATAAAATTATTTGACAAAAATTACATTAATTAACTTAAATTTAAAAAAAAAACTTAAATTAAAAAAATTAATATCTAAACTAATTTATTTTAATTTTAATAATATATACTATAAATTTAAATATTAACCCGTGCATTGCATGGGTAAGTTATACTAGTAATAATATAAATATATACTACTCCATATTAGGTAGGTGGGAGTAATAGTCTAAAAGTCCTAACTCAACTGACAAATAATACCAAAATTATCAGTTTAGACTTTCATGATTAGGGTTTAATCTCCGATCCCTCCAATTGTGCGTAAGTTTATGAATCATGAATATGAGGGGAGTAGTTGGTAGGCAGAAGTGCACTAGGCACAAATATCAGAGTGCATGGCATGGCAAGAAATAAGGGAGAGTACTTAAATAAAGACAGAAGTGAGTGGGAATGAATTAACCGCATTGCGAGGAAGCAGCCATCCATGTTTGCTCCCTGGACCCTGTTATCAGGAATGTTTGCCGGTGCTCGTGTGTGTGTGTGTGTTGTTGAGGTAGGTAGTAGTACGGCTACAAAAGTATGTACACTTTCAGGTTTATATATGTTGTGCCACCCATTAACATGCATGTTTGGATTCAATTTTGCACAATATTCCATTTATTTATTTACACATATACCATATGATGATAAAAGAAATAATTTTGTTTATATAGTGTCCAGTTAAATATTGGATATGAGGTTCCATAAATATATATACCTTAGTTGATAGAGACATTATTAGAGGGGTTATGATTCAATCCTTAAATTTCTTATAATTTTAAAAAATTACATGATTGATACTAATATTAGTATTGTATGATCTAAACATAAATATATAATAGATTTCATGTCTGGTCTTGGGTCTCAATGATCATTGGAGAATGAGTGGTCGTGTGATGCAGGACCACTAGTCCACTTAACTACTACCATGTCTATTTATGGATACAATTTTATTTATGGTACTTTACCACATTAGGACCTCTTTAATTATTTATTTTGGTTTCACATTACTACATTAGGACCTCTTTTAACTTTTAACCTCTGTTCAAATTTTATTTTAATTAAATAAAAGTGGCTTGGAATGCCCGATTTGTCTGGATTTCCGATTGATGAACAAGAAGGAACAAAGTAACTTCAAAGTATAATTCATTCTATAAAATTGATTATAAATAAAAGTGGTTTATGTTTGAATGCATTTATATAAAAATAAGTTTAACAATATACTTAGTCTTATTAACGGGTATTTTTTGAGTGCATTTTTTGAGATGTCAAACCACCACATGCAGCGAAGCCATTTCTCCTTCCGACTTCCGGGCCCCATCCGTATTAATCTTCACCCAACCAACATCCAGAGTTGTCCAACCAATCATAACCTGCTCACGAGTAACAGGTTGAGTGAATTGCATATGAACCATGGCCGTCTTGTAATCACGCACAATTTTCCTGATTTGCTGCCACTGATCCGGCGGTCTAGAGCTAGTTGAATCATGAATTTCCCTGTTCCTCCAATGCCATAAATGATGACAAATATGCATCTAATCCACCTTAGCAACAGGGCAGTCACGTATGACATGCAAAATACTCTCAACTTGCATACTATAAATATGACAGTAAGGATCACGTAGGTTCATGTGGTGTAAGAGCTGATAGGTAGGAAGTCTACAATGATAAAGGAGCCAAACAAAGCATCGAACTCTTACATTAACTTCAAGTTTCCGAATCCTTTACCAATAAGAATTGTTTGAATCATTATTAATGTCCTCCATCGTCAGCAACTGATAGCTGCTCGCCACAGTAAAATCACCATTTTTATCTCCTGGCCAGATGCATCTATCTTCCATCGAACGCATAGTTGGAGGCAGTGCTGCTCGAATACAGTCCTTGATATGAACCGGAAGCCATGTGAGCTCGTCTAGATGCCAATTTCCTTCATAATCAATCAAATCTCGAACTTTTGCGTGTCTCCATTTGTCAGGAATATCCTCTACAATCTCAGCTATGCATAATCCTTCCTTGACCCAACAGATCCTCCAGACTTCTATACTAGTTCCATCTCCAGTTATCCAATGTTGCAATTTTGAAATAAGTGGCCAAACTTTAACAAGGGCTTTCCATAATGCCGAATCTGCTACCTTGACAGATACTATATCGTTTGATATATAATCACTATCGTATTTTCCACGAATGACATTACACCAAAAAGCTTCCTTCTTGCTTTTCACCTCCCAGCCGAGCTTCATTAAGCAAGCTATTTTCATCGTATGTAGGTTACGCAGACCCAACCCAAACCACCATCAGCCTTGGTTCTTGTAACATTTCCCCATTTCACTGCGTGGAATTTCCATTTCTCAACATCTTCGCCCCAAATAAATCCTCTTTGGATTTTTTGAATGTTATCCAAACAGGCCTTAGGGATGGCAGCCGTCATCATGGGATAAGTGGAAATAGCCTCAAGCACAAATTTGGCTAAGGTGACTCGTCCCGCAAAAGACAAAGTTTTCGCCTTCCATGCCGTCAATTTAGAACTCACTTGATCAACTAGATACTGAAAGTCACTTTTCTTAGGGGCCTTACCCGTGATTGGAACACCCAGGTATTTACCAAGATCCATTGTATCGCGAAATCCTGAAATATGCAGCATTTGTTGCGCAAAGTTCTATCAACATTCTTGGAGAAAAGCACCGCCGTTTTCTCTATACTTACATTTTGACCTGACATAGAACAAAACAACTCTAAAATCCTCATTACACACTGCATTTTGCCGTTCTGTAGCTTGTCCAAAGAGTAACAGATTGTCTGCAAACATTAGATGCGAGATTACAGGCCCTTATCTTCCCGCCTTTAAAGTTTTCCACTCGTTATTCACTAGGGCATTTTTTAGGTGCCTTTTTTGGGTTGCCAACATAGTTGAGATGTCTTAGATGTCACATTTGTACTCTTGTGGCATTTATAAATAAATACACTTAGTCTTATAATCAATTTTGGAACTAAATAATTCAAATTCTAGCTTCAAATTAGAATCAAATTTAGAGATAAAATCAATTCTACTCGTATACAACCAAACATGTCAAAATCAATTTACACGTCTAAAATAATTTTGGCTGCTCCATAAATGGAACCAAAACATACACTAATTCACTTCTTTTTTGTGACTAAAATACACTTCCAAAAGAAATTACATTTTTTTTGGTAAAAAGAAAGAATCAAAACATCCTTTTCTAATCATGATTGAATCCCTTTTTGAGCATGCCAAAATAGTTTTTGTACCTTTGAGCTAACCCAAACATTCCCAACGTGCCTCCAGTGTGAAGCATCACCACTTCTGCTCCTCCTTCATCCTCTTTGCTAGAAAGAAGCATCGCCGTTTCCCAAGCAGCTAATGTGTAGACAGGATCCACTAGAATCCCAGTTTGCTGAGCAATTTGTTGACATTCTACCATTTCTCCATCCAAAATATTACCAAATCTAGAAACATGTGATTGAGAGGGAAAACAACAAGAGTTAGATACAAACTATAAGTGTTTGTTCCTACAGTTTCTTACGACTACTCCTGCTTGTTAATATAAATGATTCATGACTATCACTGCCAACCTTTCTTGGCAAACAATTTTAATATTTGTTTAAAAGTGCAATATGGAGTACATTACTGATGATTATGCACTTATTATTACTGATGCTATTCTGAATCTCTGATGATAACTTCTGTGAGGGGAAGTAAATAGAAATATAAAAGGTCATGATACAATTGTAATGATCACATGTCTCTTCCACACTTCTCTTCATATCTTAAACTTCTATACGTACTATACAAAGCCTGACTCATAAGCGTTAATATTAAAGGGTGTGCTTTAGATGTAAGCATAACAAAACGAAAACCTTCCAGCATCCTAGCAGATATATATAGCAAAAACTTAATCGAAAGGAGAATCAATATTCAACAGTCCTTCAATACAGAAACAGAATGTAGCAACAAAGAACAAAAAAGTTTAAACTGAACTATTGGAGGACATGACCAAGAGTTCCGTAACACCAAAGCAGGCATGAAAGTAAAGAAAGTGGGGAAGTAATTCTGTCTTTACACCATTGTCCGGATGCATACATCCGGACTGATGTTAAGGGTGAAGAAAATAGCCCACTTTTTGTTTCCGATTTTTATAGGGCCTATGGGCTCAGATGTGAGACAGAAATGACTGCATCACCTGCTGGACGTAACCAGTAGTGTAGCAGGAGATAAGAGGATATTATGTTAGGGAAAGGATTTGAGAGTACGGAAGGTTTGAGGAGAGAACTATAATGTGAATGAGCCATTGACTCATTGGATGTGTCTTTTATACCTTTTATATCTAACAATCTAATTGCTGCAAAATCTATGACATCTTTATACCATAAAAAAGAAATAAAAAAGCCTATAAGATCTTACTTTCTTGGACGGTCACGTTCCACCCAATGCACAATCCCAGCATCGTCTTTATTTACACCATGGTCAATAAATTCAAGATTAAAATGCTTGTTGAATTCAGAAATCAAGCGCTTTTCCTGTCTTTGGTACCCATCAATTTTATCAGCCAGCATGACTGCATATACCTCCCATGGGAGTCTGCATGGAAGCAACAAATAAGGTTACTATGATTTCATGTATCCTATTAAAAGTAAGGTTCAAAACTCAACATGAATAGTTGCAGGAAAACAGTTCAAAAATACTTTTAGCTAAATTAGCATGCTACAAACTGAACCGCACCCTAAGCAAAGAGCTGCAAGTCCTATACCAACAGCTGTTGTGCCAGTACCAGCATCCACGACAAATTTCATGGCCCTTTGTTTTCCAAGTAAATGATTTTGAGATAAGTATTGCACCAACCGAATAATACCTGTACAAAGAAGCAACATTTCCATAACGTTCTTGCCACAACAAACCATTAAAGTTAACTGATTCCCAGTGCCAATTTATAGAATTCATAAAATGAATAATCTGAATATTATGGATTAGTTGATTACACACTATCATTGTGATAGGTACAGAAGAGAAGAAAACAGTGAAATATTATATCTTCAAATCGTTTCAAGAGAAAAGGAATATGAAACAAACAACTAAATCATATGCATGTCAGGCATAATAAATGTTACACAATTCAGATTCATTTTTGACAGGTAAACAATTCATATCATTCTTGCACAGATGCATATGAATTTTCTGTTCTTTTAAACCCGTTCAATAATCATTTTCATATATGGTATGTAAAAAAGATGCTTGATTCCTTTTGATGTAATGCTATGATCCTAACCTACTTAACATTATTGTCTATTAAGGCGTTATATATTAACTTTACTAATTAAATACACATATAATATAAGCACCAGCTAAGCAAGACTCCCTTTTGATCGAGCCTCCTATTTAAATTTTTATCCAGTTAAGTGAAAATGTTCCCAAAGATATGCATTGCTATTTTTTAGACTCCAACTTCCCATTACCTAGTAGAGCAACAGAATCACCAGCTCCTTCATTGACAATTAAAACCTTTTGAAGATGGTTGATCTCGTTTCTACTTGCATCCATTTGCAATTTTTTTTGAGAAGTAGACAATTCAGTTGTTGAAGCAGCTTGAATGATATCGTTGAACCATAGAACAGAACCACTGTTACCAGCCACTGACTTAGCATAGCGCTTCAGCATGTCTTCCCTGTTGGCGTAAATAGTTCTCGGAACATATGTAACATTTCCATATATTGTAGACATCAAGTTATAGCCAGTCAAGATTTCAGGCTGCTCTCCTCGTAGAAGTAGATGTGACATAATTCCTCTCTCAGCGCACAGAACAGCTGCAAAAATAAACAAATCATGACATGGATTGGAGAAAAGTATTAACTGTTAAGAGTTAAACACAATTTTCATCAACTGTACACTTCACTTATGAAAACTAAGCAAAATTTTCACCATAAGCCAGAAAGCTACCTACCAATAGCAGCTGTGTGAGCACTCTGACAACCTCCACAGGTAACCTAGAAAATTTCCTTGATGAATGTTATTTGATCTTGGAAATCCTAAAATTAAGTTCATTGTTTGGTACAGAAAAAACTAGGATAATGCTAAGGAACAAATCAAAGGAGACTGAGTGGTAACCCTTTCCCTTATGACTGCAGGAAACTGTCAATCTGAGATATATACTACCTTGTCAATTGTCATTTACACTTTAAGCTTCTAAGATATGTATATACATATTGTACAGTGTAGACTAACAAGAAAATCTGATATTAGTTAAGTTATTTGTGGCGAAAAAACTAACTTTTGAAGTAAATTTTGAAATTAATAACGAATTGAGTGTTGTAGTCTCCATTAAAAGTTTACTCTTTATTTATTATTAGAGATATAGTTAGTCGCTCTAGTTACTAGTTAGTTAGTTAACCTATAAATAAGCTTTACACTAGTCATTTGTACTTAACTTTCTCGTTATTGTAATTCCACTCATTACCATCAATGCAAAGTTTTCTAGTTTTCTCTCTACTTTTCCATGGATACCATGTTTCATAACATTTATTCTTAACCAGCGGACACTAGCTAGCATGACCAATCATTTCTATATAATAGGAATTACTATAAGAAAGAAAATTTGAAAACCAAGATTAATAGTACTATGCTCAAAAGGAACCCTGATTTTACAGATAACATACACTTTGACTGATAAAGAATTAAAGGCTACATTTTGGGACCAAGGATATGTATGAAATCAACCAACGCAATGTTGCGAGTTTAAGACAATAATACAGTTCGCAGAAGTCAATAAAGCAAACTACCAAAGAAAGATTAAAGAAACACTAATCTGTCAAACATTGTTGTAAAGTAATTAGATGAAGGATAATTTTACTTACCACATCAGTGACTAAATAATCTTGAAGCAAGGGAAGCAATCCATCCAATTTTCTTGCTTTATTGCCATTAATTAGCGGATGCAACAAATCATCCCGAACTACATAAAAACTCTTCCTTTGTTTATCCATTCCAACATTACCATGACCAAAATCAGGATGAGTGTTCAACACGAAATTACGACGATCGAATCCATGTCTATGATGAATGACTTGATGAATTTTGGTTTCAGGGTTTGTCAATGTCCATGTTCTATTGAGTAAGTTTTTCATAGATTCCTCACTTATGAGGTTTGGTTTTGAAATAACCTATCAAAAAGAAAAGGGTTACAAATACAATAAAAGCTTTAATTCTAGCTACAATCAACACTGGTTCTTACTAAGTAAAAATGACAAACAACTTATGAATTAATTAATATAAACTAAGCAATCCCATTATTATAATCTGAATTTGAAACTAAGGATAGAATGAATAAATAAAAAAGCGGACCTGAAAAGGGTTTGAACAAATAATGTTTCTCATGTTGCATAGTAGTTAGAACTTCATAGTTTGTAGGTGACAACATGGACTCTTGCTCGTATATTCATTGATACAGAGCAACCTTACCTTACCCTCGTTACTTAGGAAAAAATGAATTATTTTTATAAGAAACACTCTTTCATTTGTGCTCTTATTAAAAAGAAAAACCAAATAACTCATTCCAATACAAGTGTAGTTAGATATACATATTCCTCATACAACTAAACAAAAATAATAATGATAGAGATTAGTATTTCAGGGTTAGTTTTGGAATAGAATATACTCATTCCGTTCCTTTTTAACTGTTACAATTGGACATATATGTCAATGTATATATTTGACGACTAATATATTTAATTATGTATTCTATAAAATTCTAAAAAAGTTTAATTTAAAAAATATTCACTGAGACAAAATGAACAAAATCTTATATGTTAATATTTGTTATTATTATATATATTAATAAAAATATATAGTTAAAGTAAGTTATATGAATAGTTCGCACATATGTCAAACGACGGTTAAAAAGAACGGAGGGAGTAAAACTTTAGAATTATTAGTAAGAAAAATTAACTTCATTGATATGTGTGATTTTTTCAAAGTATTCCTTAAAATAAAAAGTAATCAAAAAACACCAATGCAGAAAATCAAATTGTGCCACACTTAAACGACAAAATTATAAAAAACACAAGAAAATATTTGATATATTGCGTCAAAAAAAATACTTGATATATTTAAAAAACCACTAATTAATTTTACTCTATAAAATGTAACCAAAAAATTACCTTCTAACTAATTAACACAAACCTTATCACTTTCAGGTTAATCATATATTTCATTTTATATTTATATTAGTGATGAATACACTAATATTTAATCAAAGCAATTTATTTATTTTGACAATAATCAGAGTCATTTAAAATATATATTATTCCCTTTTTGTTTATTTCAAATTTATATTTAAAATTATTTCTCTATCAATCAACAAACATCATTACTCATCATTTATAGACCGTGCATCGCACGGGTGCAAGAACTAATTTCAAGAAAAACTGCACAAAACCACACTTCAAAACCACACTTCAAATTCACATGTTTTGGTTTTCTTAATAAGTACGGTTTTTTTGAAGAAAGTATATATACACATATATATTTGGTTTACACCCTTGGTTCTCTAAGAGAATGGACACTAGTAAAGAATATATCTCAATCTATCTCGATAATAATTGAACTTGTGTCATTTATGTAATATGTGATGCATTTGCCACTATACTGTATCATTCAACTTTTTTTTTGTTGAAGCAACTATATCATTCGACTTAATATAATTTAATTTGGTAAGCAAAATATACTCAATATGAACTTAATTCTTTTTTAATCTCACTTAATTAGTAGCATTTTGATAACCCTAATTGCATATAATTCATACATTTTTTTGATTAGTTATGATATAGATTAGAATGCGGATACTTTATTTTGTTGATTATGTTGGGTTGACTATTTTGGATTAAAATAGTATTGTCAACAATCAAAACAACATCACTCTATAAGTAAACATAATTATAAGGAAAGACACAGTGCAACTTTACAACTTCAAAGTATTTATTTTCATAATCAAAATCTTAAAACAAGATGAATATCCTTAAAAATCTTGAAAATATATAAATTTATTCTTTCAATTAAACTATCTTCTCTAACACCAACATTAAAGCCTCTTCCCACCGCCGTTGTTTCTCTCCTTCCTTCTCGTGGTAGCATTGTTTCGGCGGAAAAGAAACTTGAATTTTTCTATCACCACGGTGCTAGAGCACACACACCAAGAAAATGGTTTGTTTGATGAATGTGTTCTCAATATGATTCATCATAACAAAAGTGTATTGCAGACTGTTGTATATGTGGATAAGGTTTGTTTGGCAAGTCCCAATTTTAAGCTTATAGTTTATAGTTTATAAGTTCATTTGACATAAAATGGCATGTTTGGTAAAAAGAATTCTTCAAAATTAGCTTATAGCTTATTTTCATCACTTTTAGCCTATTTTCTATATGCTATTTCAGATAACGTTTTAGCTTACAATTTATCATTTTTTCTTCCACTTTTACTCTTATTATTTTATGTAAAATTCAATGTACCTTGATGATTTATTATAATGTAAATAAAATAAATTTGTTTTCCAACTTCCTATGCCTATATCTGTTCACATACTTAATGTATTCTCATTCGTTTCTACTTTCCAATACTTCATGTTCAACATTTTCCTTAACGAACTTGTTTATTTTTTTGAAGGAACTTTTTTTTGTTGATGATATGAAACATTGAAACATCATATAACTTTGAAACAAATAAAATATAGAACTATACACATGTTTGAAATTGAAAAAAGATTAAACTATATACGTGTGTTTATTGTCACAATTAATTATCAGTTATTTAAATTGTGTAAAAAAAAACTATACCCTAATTAAATATTATATAATATTAAAAAAATTAATAAATAATAAAAGTTAATTTAATAATAATACTTAAAAGATTTATGAAATTAATAAATTCTAAGTTGTTTCTCTAATACTAAACTAAATTTTAAGTATTTTAAATATAAATTTTACTATGAATTAATAATGTCCTTCTTTTTCATTTTATATTTATCAGTTATTTGAACCGTTAATTTTACCAAACACTTCAATTAGCTTATCAGATACAAATTATCAGTCATTAGCTATCAACTATAAACTATCAGCCATCAGCTATAAACTATAATCTATCAGCTATCCGCTATTTTTACGAAATAGACCCTAAACATAAAGTTTTGATCACTCTGATAAGCTATAAGCTATCATATAATCACTTATATGATAAACACTCAATTGATTATCCAAACTAAAGTTTTGATAAGTTGTTTCGAACACTAACATAAAAAAAAGAGTGAAGTATATATATATATATATATACACACACACGAACATATATATTTTAGCTAACGATTAAATTTTAGTTTTCATAAAATTGGAAATATGATTCTCACAACAATTATTATATTTAACTAAAAATTAAGAAGCTCACTATGATAATTTTTCAGCCTCTTGTTTAATAGTTTTTAGATTCATCCCTAATAATGTTCATTTTCATATGATATTTATGAGCTCAAGTTCATATTTAACCCATAAAAAATAAGAATTGATGAGAATGAATTTTCATGATACATATCTAACCAAAAGTGGTTGCAAACTTAATCTTAAATATATGTATGAAGAATAATTTGAAAATAAATATTAAAAAATGTAACACATTCACAATTAATTTATTGTATTTTTCTTAAATTTTGTCATGTTGATCTCTCATTTCCTCTTTCAAGTGTCTAATTTGTCTAGATAAATCAATTTTACAATTTTCTTCTTCTTATATATAGGAATAGAGGAGATATATTGAACTTAAGTGTTTAATAAGCTCCAACAAAGGACTACCAAACATGTCGCATGTCCAAAGTGGCATAAAAATTTTCCTTTCCTTATAATCTTATGATTAATGCAACCATAAAAGACACTATATTTTGACCAATTTTTTTCCTAGCAACCTAATGGTTATACTCCTTCCGGCCTTAATTATAAGCAAAAACTATTTTTTAGATACATTGAATAACTAATGTACTTAGTCTAAAAAGGGCTAGATACATTAATGTATCTAAAAAGTAGTTTTTGCTTATAATTAAAGTCGGAGGAAATACTACATTTTAAGCGTGGAGAAATGAACAAAGGTTCAAAACTGACCCTTTCAATAATATTTATAGTAGCTACAAACTGAATTACACACAAACAACTTAGACGGTTGCTCTTTGTCTCATAAATTGATCAGAATTACACATAAACAATTTAGGCGATTGCTCTTCGCCCTTTAAATTGATCAAAATTCCCCATGTCCCCCACCTATTAGGAGTTATCTCTAAAAAATATAAATTTTATCGAAAAATATTTTCTAATATGACAAATCTTACTAGAAAATATATGTTCTGTAGTATTATTTTTTTAGTGTGAGCAATGTGGAGAGTCGAATAACAACTTATTATCCAAAAAATTCTATTATTATTTTTGTGCTTGATTTTTGAAGCCCAGCCCAAACTAATTAGGTTTAAGAACACCGAAGAGAAATCTCCCGGGAGAAAAACGGCAGTGCGAAACACCATTCGCACAAACCAACCACCATGCCTTCTCGCGGCGGCGTACCGGCGGCGGAAGCTCTTCTACCTTCCGGCCGAAACCCGGAGAGGCTAAGCCTCCCAGCACTCCAATCAAAGATGAAATGCGACCCTGAAGGTTACGAATCGGAGCTACTCCTTATTCGCAACCAATTCGATTCCTCACTCGAACTCTTTAAACAACAAGCCGCAATGAACTTCACTTCCATTTCCGGCATTAGCAACGATCCCGCCGTCGCAAGAGATCTCTCCGAAAAAGCTATGTTTCTCTCTCACGTTACTAGCTTTTACCCTCAACACCTAGCTGATTTTCCTCACAAACTCGCCGAATTGCTTCATCGCGCTGCACGTACTCTTCCTTCTGGACTTCGTAATGACCTAGCGAAGTCTCTTATATTGCTTATCAATAGACAGGTTTGCGTCTTCGTTTGTTTGTTTCGGGTTTTGGAAGGTTTTTTGGAAAATAGAGTATTGGTTTGATTGTTTTTTTTAATGTGAATTTTGCAGGTTATTAATATTAAAGAAACGCTTCCGTTGTTTATGGAGCTTCAAACCCTAGGTGATAAACCGTTGAGGGAGATGGCGTTTATGCATGTTGTTAAAAGTATAAAGCGTATGAACTTAAAGCATAAGGATGAAGCGAAAAACCGTGCACTTCAGAATATTCTTTTTGTTATGCTACAGGTTTGTGAATATTTTTTCATTTTTGGTTTCTTATAGAATGCTATAAAACACAACGATTTTATTCAAATGCACACTTCTAAGTTAGTGAATGGTTTTATATAATTTGAATAGGAAGAGGATGAAAATCGGGCCAAGAGGGCGCTGGTGACTCTCTGTGAACTTCACAAGAGACAAATATGGTTTGATGAGAGAACAGCAAATGCAATTTGCACTGCGTCCTTCCATCCATCGTCAAGGTTTAATTTTTTGTTTGTTTGGTTTACCGTAGAGATTTATTGTTTTTTTTCTTTAATCTTGGGTCTGACTAATATCTTTTTTATGTCTCTCTAAGAATCATGATAGCATCATTATGCTTTCTGCTTGATTATGAGAAGATTGAAAACTACCACGATAGTGATGATTCGAGCAGTGATGAGGATTTGACCGAATCACCTCATGTTATTCTTAGAAGGGAGACAGTTTATAAGGTGAGTTCGTCTGATAAACATTGAAATTGAATCAACACTGTATTTTTATTATAACTAAATTAGCTTTCATATATATTTTTCCAGACTCAAATAGGATGGTACATATAAGTTGATTTGAATGATATTGGCATTTATTGGCTGATGATATATATAGGATTTTTTTAAGAGGGTGGGGGTTGGGTGGTCAATATGGAGTTGAAATGTAGTATATAGATGGGGTTTTGAAGAGAATTAATTGTTTCATTACAGAATACCACTAAATTAGCATGCTTTAACACCTTTGTGAAATGAATACCTGACACACATATTTGAAGAAACATACTTGTAAGGCCCGGAGTTTAGCAAATTAGCAATTGCCGAGTTAGCATTTGGAGAATTTAGAATTAGGAGAGTGTATTTGAGAAGAAAAGAATACGGGGCTGGCTGAGTGTGAGTTAGTTGAAGGAGGTTAATGCCGGATGAGGTGGCATTCTGTTATATCATACATGTAGAATAGGGGAATATTCACCTGAATGGCTAGACATATTGGAAAAGAAAATGTTCTTGAGGGGATTGACTGAGGATTATTTTTATCTGAAGTCATATGCTTTGGAGCTTTATAGATCAATTCAGTATTGTCAATCACAAATTGTGGAAAATAACGGTTTCTTTAAATTCCGCTGCAAATTTTTTCAAATCCCAGACAGGGCATTGCGGATCGATAGCGATTTGTTCAAATTCTGCTATTCTATAGCACCACTTTAGATGCTATTTAATAACACTGTATTCATTTGTATTGAATGTTACCTTATGCTACTTTTGCTCAGATGGGGTCTATCTCAGTGTTTCTATTAGATTTTGTGTTATGTCCAGTATCCTGCACACATAACAAAGGCATGAATGACAACAGGGCGGGGAAGGGTTTTGCCTTATGAATTCCCAAACCCGATGGGATTTAGGTATCCCCATACCAGCCCTGATCCATGAAGGGGATAAAAAATAGAATCTCGAACCCATACCCAAACAGGTTCGGGTATCCTGTCCGGCTCCTGCCCCATACCATACCCACATTAACTTGTACTGCATTTTGGTTTTAACATTAAAAAAAGTAAAAGACCCAAAACTACGTTGTTTCAATGATTTGATTTTTTTAAACAGAAAAAAAAGGCAAAATGAATTATTTAAAGCTTCTTTTAAAAATAAAAATAAACAGGCGAATGTAATTTAAGAGTTTGTTGATGGATTTTTCAGTTAAGAAAGGTAAAATATAATTTTTTTGCAAACAGGGAGGGTTTGGGGTGGGTACTAGTGTCATGCCCGCCCCCCAGGCTTTCTTAAATTGGGGAAAATCCGAACTCAAACCCGTAACCTTGTCAACTCGGGTTTGGGGTGGGTACCAGTGTCACTCCCTCCCCCTAGTCTCTCTTAAATTGGGGAAAATCCGAACTCAAACCCATAACCCAGTCAACTCGGGCTTTCCCTGTCTATTTCAGGGTGGGTTCGGGTGGATACCCACATATATCGGTTTCGTTGCCATGCCTAAATAGAGATTGAACCCAACATTGCAGCATAAACATCAAACAAGATAACTTCAAGTTCAAACAACAAGAAATGTTTGGTTACAACAAATCTCACTTATAAGAAGATAATTCAGCTCAATTGCAGATTATACTTTTTAACTTTCATATTTAACTTCATGCAAATACATACACACAAACGAGTAGGAAAGTAATTCAAGCGGGCTTTAACGCCCTGATCAATCTGATTCTTGGCATAGAACCATGTATGAAAAATAAAATATTTGATGTACCAGGAAACCATGTATGATCTAAGGATGTGCATATGCAAATTGAATTCAAGGAAGACCCAGACATACATAGGCCTTTGCATTGAGTGACGTCAAACAAGAAAACTTAGATTTACAAGAATTTTATGGTTAGATCAATTTTCACTTCTTATACATGCTGCAGAAGAAAGTAATACAGAGATACGACATAAACTCTTCTTCACAATGATTAGACGTAGAACAAGAAAGGAAAAAACTTTGTAAATTAGTATTTAGAAAGAAAGTGTTACAGACTACAGACTTTGGTTTGATTGGCAATGAGTTGTTCAGGTTTCCCTCTTTAACTTCTTGCCCCTTGCTAATAAAACTCCCATACAACAGATTTAGATAATTTGGCCACTTCACCCATGATCTTTAATTTGTGGTTTCATCGTGATTCTTTATGTTGCATAAATTTGCAGTCAAATACTGCTGAGACAAATTGTGGTAAGAGCCCGAGACACTAAAAAGTCTAATATTGTAGCCACATTTGTGGCTGCAAACTGTTTTAGTCAAGATGATAAAACTTTTTTAATAGCTTCAAGTAATTCAGTAAACATCATCTTGACATAAAATATACTTGAAGCCAATGAAACAGTTTTATCATCTTGGCTGCAAACAGGATCAGAAATATACTGATTTTATAAGCATCATCTTGACTGAATTACTCCCTGTTCAAGCTCATCCATACTTAGCTTCAACTACCTTTTATACTTTGCACTCATTCATTTCATGGGATATAAGGATGTTAGTAGCATTGCAATAGGTTTCAGGTTGTTGATGAATGTTGCAAATTGCACTTAGTGTTCACTAATCATGGGTCGTTCCTACGAAATTTTAGGCAAGCCACCAAGGTACATCTGCTAGCAAAAAGAAAAAGAAAAAGAAATTAGACCGCATAGTGCGCAACATGAAAAAGAAACAGCGCATATCGTCTGAAAGGAGCAATAACATCTATTATTCACCACTCAACCATCTGCTAGATGCCCAGGTTTGTGAATTTTAGTATCATCATCATCATCATCATAGATATGTTAGCATTTTGCTCTATCAAATCAACATCTCTATTCCATGTTATCTGCAGGGTTTTGTTGAGAAGCTGTTCTTGCGTCTGCAGAAATGTAACGAAAGATTTGAGGTAAACATTCTAATTAAAAACAAAGCAGCATGCCTATGTTGTTGTAAATGAAGACTTTTAATTCCTATTCAAATCTTCCCATTATTATTGAAGGTTTGATATTTACTGGTTTGTACAATTTCACTCTGAATTTTAGGTCAGGATGATGATGTTGAAAGTTATTGCTCGAACAGTTGGGCTTCACCAGTTAATTTTGTTAAACTTTTACCCTTATCTTCAGAAATATATCCAGGTATCATTAGTTAAATTTGGTTAACTTTGGCATTCCTTAAATAACTGAAGTGACAATTGTAACATATGCATTTTGCAATCAGCCCCATCAACGAGACGTTACAAATTTGCTTGCAGCAGTTGTTCAGGCTTGCCATGATATGGTACAGTATATTGTGTTTTCTCTTCACCAGATTTTTTTTTTGTAATTAATAGCCTTTTCGTTCAAAATTTGATTCTTAAGTAATTTGAGTATTCTGCTTTTGTTTTTCTTTGTTTCCTATTTCATTCAAGGTGTTATTTTTGGATGCAGGTTCCTCCTGATGCAGTTGAGCCCTTATTCAAACAAATTGTAAATCAATTTGTACATGACCGCTCACGTCCAGAGGTTTTTATTTGAATATGCTTATCATTTGATATATAGAGGGGCATTCAACTATGATTTGTTGATGAGTTTTATTGATATTTTTAGGCTATCACTGTTGGAATAAATACTGTCAGGGAGATATGCTTGCGCATCCCACTGGTAACTACTGCAATTTCCTGGTCCTTGGACACATGCATTTTTCTGATTTATTTTCTGACATAATATAAGATATGCATCCAACAAGGGTTGGTTTTAATTAGTAGGATTGAACTAATCTTGACTAAAGGTCTTCCTACATGTGTCCCTTCGGTAGTAGATCATCCTTGAGTGTCCTATTTCGTAGGCATGTGGCATGGTCCTTGGAATGGGATAACTTATAACTCCCTTGCTTAAACTTATATCCTGTTTTTTTGTTAACTTCCTAATTTCTTTCCTTGGTCATATGTTAATCTTTTGATTGTGGACTGTAGTTAATGAATGAAGACCTACTGCAAGACCTTGCCCTATATAAGAAGTCACATGAGAAGGGGGTTTCAATAGCAGCTCGATCTCTGATTACATTATTCCGAGAGGTGGTTACCGTCACTCCTTTGTGTGTGTTGGGAAGGGGCGAGGCATGTGTGCTAAAGCACAATGGCACTCTCCTACCCATTTTTTTTGAATAAGCATCTCCTACCCATTTTGCGCATCTGATTAATGGTTTTGTTTGCAGGTTTGCCCTTCACTGCTAATTAAGAAGGACCGAGGGCGGCCTACTAACCCTACTGCAAGACCAAAGGCTTATGGAGAAGTCAGTGTTGTGGCTGACGTTCCTGATGCTGAGTTGTTGCAGATTATTGACGATGATGTTGAGGAGAGTGATCACTCTGATGATTCTATATGCAGTGGCTCAGACAATGACCAGGAAGATCAGGAAAGTATAAATCCTGATGATGAGAACCAGCTAGGCAGTGATTATACTGGAAGTGATGATGATGAAGTCGATGATCTTGATGTTGTATCAGAAAATGAAAATGATGGAAATTCTGATTGTGAAACTAGTGCTGATGTTGAAGACGAGGAGGATGATCTAGAAGATAGTGAAGAATCTGATGATGAGGATGGTGAGATTTCGGAACATGGAGGAGATGGAGATGATGATCTCGATACTTTTAGTCACGATGGAAGTGTGGAGACAAAAACTACATTGAAGAGGAAGTTTAGCGATTTCGGCGACCAGCTTACAGCTGCTGATACAAGTCTCCGGGCTTTAAAGAAATTTGCAGTGACAACAACAGAGAATGCCCTACCTGAAAATGAAGATGGAATTCTTTCTAATGAAGACTTCCAGAGGATCAAGGAACTAAAGGTTTGTTCATCTCTTATTCAGTAACTCAATTTTAACTTCTGTTGCTTTTATCATGTTGAATTTGTTTTTACTTGATTCATAGGCAAAAAAAGAAGCTAGAGTTGCATTAGCGCAGCATGGGCTTGTAAAGTCATCCGCAATTAAGATTCCAAGCTCTCATCAACTAGGTCTAAAGCGAGTGGATGGTTCCATGCTTGAAGTAAGTAGCTCTGACTTGTGTATATTACGTAGAGGATTTTTGTCTGCAATCCATGCCATAAAGAGAAAACACAGGGGCAATCAAATTGACTTATTTATGTGTGCACCTTCTAGGCTCATGTAAAGAAAAAGCTTAACAAGGCAGAGAAGTTGGAAATGGTTAAAGAAGGGAGGGAGGAAAGAGGACCTTACCGTGCTCGAGCTGCTGTAAAACAGAAAAAGGTATGTCTGTTGCTCTTACTTGCTCATTTTTAAAAATATTTGAATCTCTGGATTTTTAATTGTCTTTCTTATGCACTTTTTATCTGAGTTTTAATTGTATTCACCTAAACATGGACATCTAGAATTTCTCTACAACCTAGTGATCCTCCAAATATAATAGTGTGGCAATACATTTCTTGTGCGTGCATATATATATATATATATATATATATATATATATATATATATATATATATATATATATATATATATATTGTGTGTGTGTGTGTATGTTTGGGAACACGGTGGGTGTGTCAGAATTTGTAGCTTCTGCAAAATCACGGTGGGTCACCGCAATTCTAGTACATCCACCGTGATACCAAACATAGCCTATATCTGTGTGTGTGTGCGAGACAAAAAGTCAAATTGACAAACAGAACCACACTATTAAAACTAGTCAGTTGATCAAATATTCAAATCTTAAACTTCAATGAAGTTTCATGTTATCAAATAGAAACTATGTAGATTATGTTCTGATTTTGAAATTTCGAATATATGTCTACTGTAAAGAGATCTTATTGCTGCATGATTGCACTCAAATCCAATGGTTGTGTATTTTGTTTTCTATTGAACAGACGGGTGGTTTAAGTAACAAACAGAAGGACCACAAGAAAAAGATGCCGCTAGTTGCCAAGAGACAAAAGGTTGCAAGATCTCGGATAGCAAAAAAGAGAAAAGAGCAGCGGTCTGGTAAACAACAACGTGGGAGGAAAGCGTGGAAATAGTGAGCAACAAATATGGAGTGGGGGTTTGCATCACAAGTTGATTCTTTTTTTTCTGGACCTCTTTTTTCGTTTTTATGTTAAGTCAACTCCAATCAACTAGATGCTGCTTGATTTTGTTATATTATATTTTGATGGTGTAATATTTATAAAAATTCCATAGATTGAATTTTGATACAGCATTCCAGTGGAAGGAAGTTTATTTTTTCCTAGTTTTTCAGAGTAAACTGCCTTCCCTCGTTATTATATATACTAGCTGAAAACTTTCAATTTATTGGCAACACAATTTAGTTGGAGTTGTATAAATTCAATATAATTGGGGATTCAGAAAGCAAAAATTAGTTACCTTGTATTTTTCTGTTCCTCAATGAAAACAATGAAGTATCCTTCATTAAAATACTTAAATGTTAACGACTAAAGTAAAGAGTAGGATAAAAAAAACAAAAAGCAAACGAGACATTGGGCATATATTTTAAGAAAAAGAATAAAACCCAAGTTTTCATTCTTCATTATTGTTGCAAAATAGATGGGACTAACTCCTAAAGGACCATAGAAACATTAATTGATCAAAGAAATGGCGTTCAAAAAATCAAAATAACAAATCATTCGTGAGCCTTCTATCAACGAGAAATTTCTTTACCTGTTCGACTTCTAATGAATTAAGATAACCATTTGTTTCAATTATGATACATTTTTCTTTTTTGGTTGGTAGACAAAATGGTAAGTTATTCAAAACTCACTCAAAGTGGAGGGGGATCGGGGTTTGAATTCTAGTCAAAGAAGTCTGGTCTAACAATTTCGGTATTTTTTACCAGTTGTACCAGGACTTCTGGAGATACACATTAGTATAAAAGAAAAAAGTAAACTACAATAGTAACCTACATAACATATGTTTGGTTATGCGTTTCAACCCCATAAATGTTCATTTCAAATCTCCAACGTGATTTTTGTCTCTTAACATGTTTGGCAAAATATTACAGAATCAATTCATTCCCCTAAACTCAATTCTAAATGAAAAGCTACTAATTGAAGTTTCTGCAGTGAATTAAATTGATTATGAAGAAATGAGTAAAATATGTGACAAGTATAAAAAAAAAAGCTAAATGTTGAGTGGATTCAAGATTTAGTCTTATACCGCACCCAAAAGATTTAAGTCAATAACTCGCGGCACTTAATGGGTATATGTATGTAGGGATCGTAGTTTGAATCCTCATACATCCACTTATTCATTTTATAAGGTGAAATTTTAACCACTAAACAAGATAAGTAAATAAAAACTAATATCCTTAAAAATGTGGAGGGTTTATTTTTCATCATAACACAAAAACCTCATAATTTTTTTTTGGTTACACAAAAACCCTCATAATTCGATAAAACTAAAAAATATACTGTAATATGTTACAAACAAACTTAAAAATATATTTACTTCATAATAAATTTTAAAAACATATTAATTATAAATATTTATTTATCATTCTCTTACAACTTAAAGTTCCTGTGAACTTAACTTAGACATTGAAAAACAAATTCTCTATTTTCTAGTCTATTTACCTTACCTCCTTCAACTCCAACCAAACGGTCCAACCAAACGGTCCTATTTACCTTTTTGGGCTTAAATGCAGTTTTGACCATTCTATTTTGACGGATTCGGAATTTCAACCCCCCTATTTTTAAACTCGGAATTTCAGCCCCCCTATTTTAGATTTTTCAAAACATTTTCACCCCCAATCACATTTGGCATGTTTTTGCTTATGTGGCAATTATGATGTGTATTTTATTTTATGATGTGGCTAATTAATTTTTTTAATCATTATATTTACTTTTAATTTGTGAGAAACCTAAACACAACTTCTCCCTTCTTTCCTAGTCTCACTTTGCCGTCCAAAAATGGAGAATAACAAGGTCGGTTCAAGTTCAACGGATGTTAGGTATATTTCTTTCTCCAATTTGTTAATTTACGTTCTCCAATTTGTTGAACATATTTTGTGAGTGCTATATATACTTCATGATGATGATGATATATATTACTTTTTGACACGATGTTATTCACTTGGAGGTTCTATATATATTGTTTTTGCAAGTTTTATATATATTGCTTTTTGAACAGATTTTGACAATATATATTACTTCATGATTATTTTAGGACTTGTGAAGGTAGGCAGAATGATGATGAATTGGACAAGGAAAACATGGAGACCGAAGATAGTGATTATATTGCAAGTGATGAGGAAGATGATGATGATGATGATAGTTACATTGATGATACTGAAGCTGAATGTGTGGATTGGAGTGTTATTTTTCCACCTGAAACACTTTGTTTGGTTAATAATAATGTAGGTGCTCAAGCAATAGATACTCCCACAACTGTAGCTGATTTTCAAGATGAGGTGTATGAAGATTCTGATGAGTTACATACTCCACCAGAGAGTGAAGATGAAGAGCATGGTAAAAACTATCCAAGTTTTAAGATGGATGATGGGAGTATTGGTGCTAAGATTGAAAAGGGATTAAAATTCAACACTAAAGAGCAAGCAAAGGATGCAATTAAAGAGTATGCCTTAGAGATTCAGAAAAGTTTACATATCCAGAAAAATGATAAAAGATTCATGGTTGTAAAGTGTGTGGATAAATGCCCTTTTCATTTGAGGATTAGTAAGAGGAGTGCAAATGAGTTTTGGCAAATTGTAAGTTTCATAGATGATCATTCATGTAATAGGACACCTAGAAATAGACAAGCTAAAACAAATTTACTTGCTAAAAAATTTGTGAATACACTCCGACATACTCCTGAAATGAAAGTGAAAGGGTTGGTTGCTTTAGCCATTGAAAAATGGGGTGTGAAGCTGTCACATGATCAAGCATATAGGGCCAAGTTAAGGGCAATAGAAATTATCCAAGGAGATGGTCGTGAACAATTCTTATATCTAAGGAGCTATGCCGAAGAGTTGAGAAGATCAAATCCCAATAGTACTGTTATTATTCAGTGTGATATGGCTAATGTGGGTCCTATTTTTCAGAGAATTTATGTATGTCTAGAAGCATGTAAGGCAGCCTTTGCATACACATGTAGGCCTCTCATCGGTTTAGATGCTTGCTTCTTGAAAGGAGAACATGGAGGACAATTGATGGCAGCTGTCGGTCAAGATGGAAACAACCAGATGTTTCCCATTGCTTATGCTGTAGTAGAAGCAGAAACAAAAGATTCATGGCAGTGGTTTCTTAATTTATTACTTGAAGATCTACATAATGTACAACACAAGCAATATGCATTTATCTCAGATCAGCAGAAGGTATAACATGCATTTGTCATTATTAATATACAATATTTAATGTTCTTTATTATTTATAATATTGACTTACCATTGGTGATCATTTTAGGGTTTGGTGCCAGCAATTCAAAACCTTGGTAGTCATGTGGAGCAAAGGTTTTGTGTGAAGCATCTTTATGCTAATTGGAAGAAAAAATATCCTGGATTGGAATTGAAGGAAGTATTTTGGATGGCAGCAAGGGCTACAACTGTACCAGCATGGGAGAGAGCAATGAACCGGTTGAAAGAAATGAATGATAATGCTTGGA
This sequence comes from Trifolium dubium, assembly GCA_951804385.1. Lineage (NCBI taxonomy): Eukaryota > Viridiplantae > Streptophyta > Magnoliopsida > Fabales > Fabaceae > Trifolium > Trifolium dubium. The sequence continues at coordinate 17,602,648 of OX638064.1, read as the reverse complement.
AAGATATGAAGGATGTACCACCTACAATGTGGACTAGATCTCATTTCAAGTTAGATACACAATCAGGTTTACAAGTTAACAACATGTGTGAAGCATTTAATAGGGCAATATTGGAGTATAGAGACAAACCTATCATCACTCTTTTAGATGGAATTAAACATTATCTCACAAAAAGAATTGGGGCTCAGAAGGATCTCATGCAAAGGTATAGAGGGAACATATGTCCGATAATCCAAAAACAACTTGAAAAGACAAAGAGGGTTGCTGATAGATGGGAACCGACTTGGCATCATGATGATGATTATGCCATATTTGGAGTGACAAATGGTATTGAAACATATATTGTGAATTTAGCCCAAAAGACTTGTTCCTGTAGAAAATTGGATTTAACAGGTATCCCATGTTGTCATACTATTGCATGCATATGGAAACACCAAAAAGAACCTGAAGACTTTGTTTCCTCGTATTATAGGTATAAAATTTATTTTAAATTCATATAATTCATGCTTTATTTATTAGTCATATTCTCATATCATTTTTGTTTCAGGAAGAGTACTTTTATCACTACTTATTCTCATATCATTTTTCCAACAAATGGTCCCCAACTATGGCCTATATCAACAACTGAGCCAATTAATCCACCAGTTGTGAGAAGAGCTATAGGCCGCCCCAAAAAGAATAGAAACAAGGCTAATGATGAGCCAAAGAATCCCCCCCATTTATTGCCTAGAGATCTACCAACAGTGAGATGTACAAAATGTAAAAAGTTTGGTCATAATAAGAGGACATGTGGAGGAAAGCGTGCTGCTGAAAGAGTGATTCCAAAAGGCGGAAATAAGGTGTTAATTGCAACTTACTTTTTATCTTATATTTATGTTTTCATCATATAATTCTAATATTTAACTGAATATCTTGTTTGAAATTCTAATTTTATACTAGCAAAAGAAGGGAAAAAAGTCCAAGGTAGAAGGAGCGAATAATACTATTGAGTGTGGAGTTGGTGGATCAAGTGCTAGAGCAGATGGTGCTAGTGGGTCTGGAGTTGGTGGATCCAATACTGGTGGTTCTGGAGCACAAGGAGGTGATGGGGCTGTTGGAACAAAAGTGGTTCTGACGATTATCTGCTTAAGTTTTGATGATAACAAAGTATTAATGAACAATAGGGTATTTTAATATTTAATCTAAGTGTGCAGGAACATTAGTGAAAAGTCAACAATGCACTGAAGCTTAGAAGTTCTGATGATGATCAGAAGGATCAACATAAGCTCTGATCAGAAGCACCAAACGCGAGTTCTGATGATCTATCAGAAGGATGATCATCAGAAACATAAGTCATCAGAAGTACACAACACCAGAAGCTGTATTGGGAGTACAGACTTCTGAGATCAGTCTTGTGCTGGAAGTTTCATGAAAGGGAATCACATGTTGGCTTAGGGATTAACAACGGTCAAATTCAAATATGTGTGAAGGAAAATCAAAGCACGGTGTAATATTATCTTGGGAAGATAATATGTGCATTAGTCACTTTCGCATTACCTCATTTGGACACACACAAAGCCTTAACCTGCAAAGTGAAGTCAACAAGTTTCCTTGTTGAGCTTAATCACATGTGACCACCTAGGAACTGCTCCAGCAAACAAAACAGCTTGACAACGGTCAAATTAGCAACGTCTCTATCTTGTCATATATATAGAGACCTCGAAGACATAGTCAAGTGTGGATTACAACTTGCAAACTGATCATATTCACAAGAGAGCAAACAGCGCTTCCGATAACAAACAGCCTTGCTTTATCACTTAGCTTTCGTTAGAATCTTAAGTGTAGTTCTTGTGTTTAGTGTTGTAATTTGCCTTGAGTATTTGATTCTTATCAAGTACTCAAAGGTTCTCAAAAACAATATATTTATCATCTAGTTTAGGAAGTCTCTTGTTAGAATACTTGAGCATTGTGGAAGTCTCTTACTAGTGAGTTTGAGCAAGTGTAACAAAAGTGTTTTTAGTGAACTCCCTTGGAAGTGCAAGGGGACTGGACTACTCTCAACTTGTGAGAGGAACCAGTATAAATTGCTTGTGTCTTTTCTCTCTCTCTACTCTCCTCTATTGTGTTATCCGCTGCTAAATCTGATAAGTTCGAAAGAACTTAGAAGAAGTTTTTAAACTATCCAAAACACAATTCAACCCCCCTTCTTGTGTTTTTCGTACCTTCAATTGGCATCAAGAGCCCGGTTGTCTTTAAGTCACTTAACAGTGAGACATAAAGATCTTGAAAAACACAAAACTCTAAGTCACTATGTCAGGTGAAACCGAATCCACATCTACTGGTGGTCCTGATCAAAGAGCTCAGATTCCATATGACTATGACAATGAGAAGTCTGGAAACAATGGCAAGGCACCTAAGTTCAATGGTGATCCTGATAACTTCAGCTGGTGGTAATGGCAAATCTATCCTTACATCATAGCTGAAGATCCTAGTCTATGGGAAATGGTTGAGGAAGGTGTTAGCTTCCATCATTTGCTTGATGAAGATGGCAAAGTGTCAACAGCTGTAATCAAAACATTTACAGCTGATCAGAAGAAAGAATGGAAGAAGCATAGCAGAGCAAAAACCATTATGGCCAGCTGTATCACTCATGATGAATTTCTAAAACTAGGAAACAGGCAAAATGCTAAAGGCATTTATGACTCTCTTTGTTCTCTATATGAAGGAAACCAACAAGTTAAAGAAGCAAGAGCTAACCTGTTGGTTCAGAAGTATGAGTTGTTTAAAATGAAGGACAATGAGAGTATTGAAGAGATGTACTCAAGATTTCAAATCCTAGTTGCTGGTCTTTCTGTGCTGAAGAAAAGTTATACACCTGCTGATCACGTGAAGAAAATTTTAAGAAGTTTACCTCCTAAGTGGAGACCCAAGGTCACTGCTATACAGGAAGCAAAGAATCTGAACACATTAACTCTGGAAGAACTAACCAGCAATCTCATCAGTCATGAGATGGAGTTAGCTTCTGATGACATAAAGAAGAAATCAAAAGCTTCAACAACTGTATCTACCTCCAAGGCTCTAAAAGCCAAGGTAGTAGAGTCTAATGTTGAAGAATCTGTGGGAGAAGGTCCTGAAGACAACTCTGATGAAGAATTCTTTGCTCTAATGACAAGATTCAGAAAATGGGACAAGTTTGTTGATAAGTCTGGTGGTAGAAAATTTAATTCAAAAGGTTCTGGAAGCAGAAACTCAAACTACAAGGATAAGAAGGATGAATCTAAGAACACGTGCTTTAACTGCAAGAAACCTGGACATTTCATTGCTGATTGTCCAGATCTAAGCTCCAAAAATAAGGGAAGAAAGAGCAGTGTTAAAAACAATTTGAAGAAGAGTTTAATGGCTACTTTTGAGGATCTGGATAAATTATCAGATGATGAAGCAGATGATGAAGAAGCAAATCTGGCACTGATGGCTACAACTGCTTCTGACAATGATAATGACTCTGGAGATGAATCAGAAACAGATGACATTGATGAGGTAACTTCTAATATTCCTCATGAAAAGCTTTTACCTGCTCTTAGAGACACTATGAGACAATACATAAGCAAAATTAAAAGTGTCAAAAGTTTGAAAAATGATGTTAGCTTGCTTGTTAAGAGATTTGATCAACTTCAAGCTCAATATGATAAATCTGTTTTAAAAATACAAGAGCTTGAAAGCGGTTGTGCCTCTTGCAGCAAATCTCATGACGTGCATGAAGTTGCATTGCATGAATTTGTTAATCAAAATGTCAATAAGAGTAAGGTGGCTTCCATGATCTATAGCGCTACAAAGAACAAAGGTGAAGGACTTGGTTATTCTGCTTCTGATGATAAAGGACAACCAAGTTCATCAGTTTGCATTAGCAGAACTCCACCTCATTTGTATTCCACTTTTACACCAGCTACCGGTAGAGTTGAGAAGGTTGATCAAACCAAAGCCTTGAATAAAGGCAAGTCTAAAATTTCAGAAGTGAGAACTTCAGAAGCTAAGACCAGCACTTATTCAAAGCAGAAGCATGCTGAGGTCAGAATTCTAAAGAGACCAGAACCTAAGGCAACTAAGGTTCTGAGATCATCAGAAGCTATTACCTCTAAAGCTAGGTTTGCTCAACCAACTACAAACTCAGGCAAGAAGAAGTATGAACCAAAAAGGACTTTCAAAAAGTCATACTTCAAGAAAGCCTACACTAACCCAAACGGACCCAACAAGTTGTGGGTACCAAAATCTGAGTTTGTTTGTCTTTCAGGTTTGCACACTAAGAAACAAGAAGCCAGGTACCTGGTACTTGGACAGTGGATGTTCGCATCATATGACGGGCGAGAAGGATATGTTCCTCACCCTGACTCCCAAAGAGGGAGGGAGTGTAGGGTTTGGTGGGAACTAAAAAGGAAAGATAGTTGGTATTGGTACAGTTGGTAACTCCTCTGCCTCTATACTCAACTGAGGTTTAAGCGTTTGTCTGTATCAGAGAAATGGAATATACAAGCAATACTGTTGAGTATACAAGCAATACTGTTGTCTCAGTGGAATGCGACCTAAGCATCGTTCACTAAAAACAACCAACAAACAAAACTCTTTTCAGGAAGAACTACGTGAGCTTTGACTTCTTCATTGTACTTGGGGGATACGTAGGAGCGAGAGCCTCTCTCGTCAAGCCAAATAATAAAAACTCTTTTTTTTTTCCCTTTTCTGTTCAATATGCGGTAATCTTTTCTTTTATGCGGTTAATTTCTGTTTAAGCAAACCAAATTCCTCAAATGGTTCCCGTTGAGTACAACGGATATGAGGGGGTGTTAACGTCTTCCCCTCATGTAACCAACTCCCGAACCCGATCTTTTTAAGGTTTTATCATTATTTTCCTTTCCCCTCATGAAATAAATAAAATATGGTGGCGGCTTCATTGTTTACATTTGTGCATTGCATTTCATCATTGCATATTTGTATATTTTTTTGCGCCGGGTACTATAGCTGGCGACTTCACTGGGGACACTTTTGTAGAGAGTTAAGCCTAGTTTGAGGCTTTTGGTTTGCTTATACCAAGTTAGCCGTATCTGTCCTATCTTTTACTTTACCGCAAAATATTGAACTGTCTGGATTTGCTGGCTTTGTCTTCTCTTCTACTCCTTTTTTTCTTTTTGCCTTTATGGCTTGGCTCTTGGTTACTGTGTGCTTGGTCCATCACCGGACCCGAGAGAAACTTAGGACTAGTTGAGGGATTTTTTGTATCGGGCTCCCTGACGTACGGCTTGTGTGCTCCGGTATAGAAAATTCCGCTCAGAGTAGATTCACTTGGAATGTTGGTACTCCCTGACTGACGTCTTGTGTGTATCAGTGTTTCTTGTTGGGTCAGCGACTCTGGGGACCTTTTATCCAGTATAGGTATCCGAAACTTTTGTCTAGGGACCACTGTTTTAGAACCCGCGTCGAGGTTGTAATGTTGACTCATCCAGTTGGCGTTATAATCTCACCAGATGAGGTTGCTTTTGGGAAAAGTGATCAAGGATTTTGGGAACCGTGTCAACCTAGAACAACATGTGAGAGGGATGGGTTACAGGTAACTTTGAACTTTTGGCCTCAGAGATTCCATTTTGAAAAAGAACCCTGTTGTTATGAATATGGAAGATTTGTGACTTTGAGATCAAGTTCGCCAGATGATACAATGTTACTATGATCATATCCATTCATTTTGCATTCATACATCCATGCATCCATGAAAATAATCATGCATATTCATCCTTTGCATACATTTACAAAAATGGTGAGAAAAGTCTTTGAAAAAAAAATCATGCATTTTCAATCATAAAAAAAAAAGCCATGCATTTTCGTCGTTTTAAAAACAAAAAAAAAATCTCATTTTCGTTCATTCATTCCAACAGTTACCTTCCCGGCACTGGTATTTGGATTAGGAAGTTTACACTGCACCATGGACAATTGGAGAGAAAAACATGATGTCTTGCAAGGCGAAGTGAATCAGATGGGTGGAAAGTTGGACAGAGTTTTGAAAATGTTGTCCTGTTTGAATTTGCCACCAAGACCGGTTGTGAATGAGGTTCTGGCACCTACTGTTGAGGTCCTACGAGAGAATGTTTCAGTGACTGCTGTGAATTGGCCACCTCATGGTGTACCTGAATATGTGCCGTTTGTGTTTGATGTTCCATCTGGTTCCCAAGCTGTCGAGAACCAGAATAGAGTACCTCCAGTTCGTCAAGGACTCAATCTATCACAAGGGAATTTAGTTGACCCTATGAATGCTCACCAGGGTAATGTGATACATGCTGATGTGTCAAAAGTGGACTCTACTATCCCTCAGTTAGAGGAGACTATGCAGAAATTCCAGGCTTTAGAGGAGAGGTTGAATCAGATGGAAGCAGGTAGTGATGCGTTAAATTTCACAAAGATGTACTTGGTTTCTGATGTGGTGCTCCCACCAAAGTTCAAGATGCCTGACTTCATAAAGTACAAGGATCTGAGTTGTCCAAAGAACCATCTGATCATGTATATCAGGAAAATGGCTTCTTATTCTCATGATGATAAGCTGATGATACACTGTTTCCAAGACAGTCTTGCTGAGGTGCCTCTCAACTGATACGTGCAACTCAAGGGTGGTAGTATCCTTTCATGGAGAGATTTGGCTAATGCCTTCCTTAAGCAGTACCAATACAACATGGATATGGGTCCCAGTCGTACTCAACTTCAGAATATGACTCAAAATGATAATGAATCCTTCAAGTTCTATGCACAAAGGTGGAGAGCATTGGCTTCTCAAGTACGTCCACCACTCCTAGAGACAGAACTTGTGGACATGTTCATCAACACTCTACAAGGGGTATACTTTAAAAATATGATTGTTAGTACTTCCTCGGACTTCTCTGACTTGGTTCGAATTGGGGAAAAAATTGAAATGGGGATCAAAAGTGGCAAGATTCAGCTTACTGCTAGTTCTCAGAATGGAAAATGGAAGGCTAGTAATAATTTCACAGACGAAGAAGAGAAGGAAATTGATGCTGATACTTCTGAAAATGACCAGGCTCCTGTTCCGTTCCCATATTTTCCATATCCATATGTGGCAACAATGCAACATCAGCAGTTCCAAGGATATCCTGTTCAAATTCCTGTGAATCATGTGCCTCAACAAGCTCAACAACCACAACAGGCCCAGCAGCGACCTAGAAAAGTCTTTGATCCGGTCCCTATGTCTTTCAGTCGACTCCTTCCTTATCTTGTACATAATGGATTGGTGGTTCCTAAGGTTCAAAAGCCATTGACTGAACCATTCCCTGATTGGTATGACGCAGAGGCTAAGTGCGATTATCATGCCGGAACTGAGGGGCATACCACTGATAACTGTAGATCTTTCAAGTATAAGATACAAGAGCTTCGTGATAAGCAATTGTTGTCTTTCGAGGATGGTGAGCCGGTTATCAAAGCTAAGCAGTAAGTGGGGAATTCAACAAATTTCTCCAATGTTGGTTTCCAATGATGACCAAATTACTATGCCAAAGGATGAAGAGAATAATGGAAATAGTCCAGCTAGGGTGCACCTGTGTTCTTCAAACACATTTTTTGCAAACTAGGAAGCTCATCCCTATGATCGCTAGGCTTTTTACTTCTTTCTTGTCAAGCATTTGTTTGCTTTTAAGATTATGTACTTCGTCAAGTATTATAATAAACATGCATGTTTTTGGAATCAATCCATTTGTGTTCACCTCTTTTTTTATTTTATTGCTTACAAACTTGGAGCGAGGATGATGAAAACAAATAACTGGTCTTTGCTGATTTATGCTTTCAATGGTGAAAAAACCTAGTTGATGATGCAAGGCATCGTTTCACTTTCTTTTCATAATAAATAAAAATCATTGAATTGAGCCATTCTTGCATATGTTTTGTTGTTATCTGATTCTCCTAGTTTCTTGAGATATACCTTTTTAAGAAAGGAAAAAACAAGCAATTCTGGTTTGACACCTGACATGACACTTTAAGAGTATATAGGTTGTTTGTACTTTAGGCTATTATGAAAGTTCAGTAATGACTCAATAAAATCGATACTGTCTTAACACCTTAGACTCTCAGAAGTATGCAAGATTAATTTGAGTACTAATTTTGACGAAGACTTGAACATAAGTTTTTGAATAACCCTCAATAGTTTATCTTAGCAGTCGGCACCATCTTGTACACAAACTAAGTAGGAAATTGATGAACATAAGTGAATGATCCAGAAGTGAAAATTGCATACTTTGGTTAATGCACTTATTGAGTTAGATGACCCTCACTCGGTTGTTTAACCCAGCAGGTATTGAAAAACCATAGTAAATATACCCATTTAGTAGTTGGTTCAGAGGAGTCTGGTTCTGAACTTGGTAGGGCGGGTTGCTATCCGATCCCCCACAACTGCATTTGGAAGAGAAAGAGGGGTTTACCAAACTGATTTTTACCAGCTCCCCTTGATATATGATCATAATCATTAACAGATTTTTCTACCATGAGCGTGTACAAGATAACGGGCTTAATGTGATTGCACCTGAATGAAAAGGGTGAATAAAATTTAAGCAAAAGTTAGAGTCACAATAAAATGCTTCAGATTTGTCTTCATATGATGAGAGTCTTTGACTACAATGTGTGGTTTTGTGTTACTACAGTACCCTTGGTTTTGATATCAATTACTTGGTTTTCCTATCTAGCCGGCAGCCACGTATGAATAGAGTTGTCATGTCTGTTTCAAACCTGCGACTAAAAAAGAGTTACTATTTTTGTGCTTAAAGACAAGCAAATGTTCAAGTATGGAGAAATCAGATGACACAAATTTATATCATTTTCTGGCTTGATTTACATGAATCCTAATTGCATGTTATAATACTCAAAAGACCTAATTGAAGCTAGGTTCCCTTTGAAAGCATTCGGCAAATGTATTGTTAAGCTGACTCCTCCAGTTTGTTGAGTAATTAATAATTATCTCTCTACACATCATATGTGTTTAAAAAAAAAAAACTTGCATGTTCAAAAGAAATGATTTTACTTGCAAATTAGTGCTTGACATTAAAGAAATTTGAACATTAGTCTGACCATGGACAAAGATGATTTGAAGACGCTCCTAGCTAACGACAAGTCATCTATGGATTCTGCCAATCAGGGGCAAACAAGTTAAATGCCTTGCTTATCAAGAGTGAATTAGTTCAACAATTGGATACACTGCAAATATAAGTTGATCAGGGGCATATCCTTCATGGATTCAATTGCTTGAGGCAAACTATGTCAAGATTACATCTTCCTGAAAGTCACATGTGGTGAAATACAGCAGAACTGTGGTTGTCAATACAATGAATGGTAAAGAGTTTTCACTCTTAGTGCACGCTGTTGTAGTCAAAGAAAGCTGTTGTTCCTCTTTGGAAGCTTGTTTGAACACCCGTCCTGCAACAGAAGCTTGCAAGGGTCCTCATCTCAACAATGTCAGAGTTATTCAGATTCTCGGTGCTGGGAAATTCAAATTCTCTTCAACATAAACTCATAAATTCATGCATTCATGCATACATGCATTCACGCATACATGCACACAAACTCCTGCATATTATCAGATAATTCATACGCATTAGTTTTGCATTTAGGCATCAGAAATACATAATCATGCATTCATAAAGCACATGTTCAAAATTTTGTTTTAACAGGTTGCAAACTTGGATCTCTCATTCAGTGAAAAAGGTTGATGTACCTAATTCTCCAACAAAACGGTCATTGAATCGCAATTTCTCAACAAGAAGGGTTGGTGAATCTTTTCCCCAGTGAACTGGTCAACAAAGTGTCATCCCCAAGCAGATCAGTCAGTGCATCATATTCTCCATGAGAAAGGTTGAGGAATCGTTTCTTTCCCCAATGAGGCAGTTGATATTTGTTCATCTTCAGTAAGTCGGTTGGAACACCGCATTTTCAGCAAGTCGGTTGTTAAACAGTTTTCCCCAGTAAAGTTGACTTATGCACAACATCCCCAGCGAATGGATCAATAAGTCATTATCCCCAGTAAGCTGATCAGCATACAGCATCCTGAGTAAAGTTGGTACTCCGTACCTCAGCAAGTTGGTTTCCCAAACCATATCCTCAATGGAGTTTCCGCATCTACAACAAGTTGATTGATGAACCATGTTTCTCAACAAGACAGGTGTCTGACAATTGCAAAGAATAATGGCAGAATGTTCAACTTTCTTTCCCCAACGAGTACTCTTTTTCAAGATACCTCAAACCTCAGCAAATTTTCAGTGAGCTACGGTTCAGATTGTCAGTTCTCCATATTGGATGGTGAATGATTCAAGTCAGTATCTCATCTCACAATTTTCCGGATAGGGCGGGAAATTCTCTAATCTCAAGGTGATTTTTCGGATTGGTCGAAAAGTTATCTCACATTTTTTCGGATAGGTCGAGAAATTCTTTTATCTCAAGGTGATTTTTCGGATTGGTCGGAAGGTAAGCTTTTTCAAGGTCTTTCGGATTGGTCGATAAACCATTTCATATCATGGTTTTCCAGATTGGTTGGTAAGCTGTGTTATCTCTTGTTTTTCCGGATTGATCGGAAGGTTGTCTTTTTCAAGGTTTTTCGGATTGGTCGATAAACCATTTCATATCATGGTTTTCCAGATTGGTTGGTAAGCTATGTTATCTCATGATTTTTATGGTCGACACACCAGTAAAGTGGTAACGATCAGTTTGGAGTTCAGGTACCCTGAGGGGAGAAGACTTCGTTTTTCTTTTATGGTCAACACACCCGGAGGAGAGGTAATGATCATTTTATTCTCAGGTATTCAGTTACTAGTGATTCCAGGTATGTTTCCACCTTTATCTTCTGTATGCATTCATTATCATTACATCACTTTCACACCATAAAATTAGGGCATTTGTATTTAATTATCTTTTACTTCGAATGCATAAAGGCGCAAGTCAGTTATGCATTCGAGTATAAGACAATTAAATAGGGGCAGCTGTAATACCCTAATTTTGAGCTTTTCAAAATAAACATTTTATTTAAAAATTATTTCTTATTTTCCTTAAGAAATACCCAAAAAATAGATTTTTGATAATTTTGTTTTACAATTTATTCTTTTTCCTCTATTTCTTTTAATTTGTCGCAATTTATCTTTTTATACGAAGAATAGCAAAATTATCAAAAATAGTTTTATCACCTTTATTTAAGTTTATATTTCATTTTTATATTTTTCTACATTTTTATTCATTTTTCCTATTGATTTTTACATTTTTTATCACTTTATAAAAAAATTCTTTGCTTTTGACTAATCACATTGCGACACCTCATCATCTCCACCTCATAATCATTTTATTACACAAATACCACCCACCTAATCCTACCTCTATAAATAAACACATCACATCACTCAATCATTAACAATTATTTTTACACAATTCTCAAAAAAATCAGAAAATCCTTCCTCCACCAACACTTTTCCGGCGACCACCGCCGGAAAACCACCTCCGGTCGCCGGAAAACCACCACCACCCATTTTTCAAAACTCCTCCAAATCAAAATCTAAAAACACCATTAGCTTCCAAATCATCTCTACATCACAAATCCGTTATTAATTTCACCAGAAACGACCCACAAACGGCCGGAAACCACCGGATCCGAGCCACCCCTCACCGGAAAATTCAACCACCAAAAATCAATACTAAATCAACAATCAAACACTCATTTCTAAAGCTTTAGACCCTCCTGAATCCAAATCCGGCCTCTGTTTCGCCAAAAAACGACTGGAAAGCAGTGAATCGCGAGCTTGAAGTTCCGGCCAAAACCAAACTCTCTGAATCGGTCATTTCGCTCACAATCGAAGGTACAAAACGATCAATTCATGCTTCTGGAACATCTATAAACTAGTTTCGATTGTTGTTTTTAATTGTTTCCATGTGAAAATCATTTTTGAAATTTTGAGTTCAAATTTGCGTGGTCTTTTTCATCCTGTACGAACACCGATTGTAAAAACTAATGATATATTCGGGATCTACGCGAGAAGTACTATCAAATCGACTATCCGTTTGTGTGATTCGGTGACCGTTTGTAATTTTTGTTATTATTTTATTTGTTTTCTTTGTTATTTGAAAACTTTTTTTCAAAATGAGATAAAAAAATAAACGGGTCCCTGCCGTACGGCTTGTGTTCGAGAGTTATTTTTTTTATTTCAAACATTAAAAAGGAACTCGTTAATTAAAATAAAAAGAGAAAGTGTCTGACGTACGGCTTGTCTCCGACTCAATTTTATTTTAATTAATAGAGTTTAGTCAAAACCTTTTATCTAATGTTCAGTTAATCATTTTGGCTTATCTGTCTATGTATGCGCTATTTATTTGTTTATTTATGCGCTTACTTTCATATTGCACAAACATCTGTGATATGTCACGTGATCTGTCTGAACTAGGATATTGTAAAAAAGCTTTGACTGAAATGAGCATAAACGAGTCCCTGCCGTACGACTTGCGTCTGTGAGTTATGCTCAGACCAGTCAAAGGGAAACTTGTTAATTAAAAAGCATTAAGGAAGTGTCTGCCGCACGGCTTGTCTCCGACTTAATTCATTTTAATTAATGAAGTTCATATCTAACTGTCATGTGATGCTCGATCTTTTATTTCGCACCCATCTATTGAACTTGTTTGTTAATTGCTCATATTTTACTCTGTGCATTTAATTGTTCAGCATCATCATTGTTATCATATCATTCATGTACATTCATATATGCATATTCCTCTCTTCTACCTTTCTTTTTCTTTTCTTTTTGGTTCTGATATGAAATTGTGAAGCTCTTTTCTGTTACAGGTGGAATGAGAATAAATCCAGTCCCTGACGTACAGCTTGCGTCTGCGAATTATTCTCATCTCATTTAAACCGGAACTTTGCTAATTAAAGGGAATGAGGAAGTGTCTGCCGCACGGCTTGTCTCTGATTCATCTCACTTTAATTAATAAAGTTCAACTAATTGAATTAAATGAAAAGGGGATGTACGGTGAGTGACCTGCTTCTCTGGATAGTTCAGTCCCTGCTGCACTGCTTGTGTCTGTGACTTATCCTCATTCACTAAACCATCTTAATAACTCCTAAAAAATACTAAACCCACTCAACTGCTTTTCATGCCCTTGTGCAGTCAACTTTTTTTCAACTTTCAAACTCTTTTCAACTGTTTTCTTAAATGAATAGTGCTTTATCCATTTCTCTGATACAGACAAACGCTTAAACCTCAGTTGAGTATACAAGCAATACTGTTGTCTCAGTGGAATGCGACCTAAGCATCGTTCACTAAAAACAACCAACAAACAAAACTCTTTTCAGGAAGAACTACGTGAGCTTTGACTTCTTCATTGTACTTGGGGGATACGTAGGAGCGAGAGCCTCTCTCGTCAAGCCAAATAATAAAAACTCTTTTTTTTTCCCTTTTCTGTTCAATATGCGGTAATCTTTTCTTTTATGCGGTTAATTTCTGTTTAAGCAAACCAAATTCCTCAAATGGTTTCCGTTGAGTACAACGGATATGAGGGGGTGTTAACGTCTTCCCCTCATGTAACCAACTCCCGAACCCGATCTTTTTAAGGTTTTATCATTATTTTCCTTTCCCCTATGAAATAAATAAAATATGGTGGCGGCTTCATTGTTTACATTTGTGCATTGCATTTCATCATTGCATATTTGTATATTTTTTTGCGCCGGGTACTACAAGATGGACTATTTCATAATCTTCTGAGCATAAGCCAATTATGTGACAGTGGATATGAAGTAATGTTCAATAAGAATGCATGTACTGTAAGCAAAGCATCTGATAAATCCACTGTGTTTAGAGGAAAGAGACAAGGCAATATGTATAAAATAAATATCTTTGAATTAATGGAGCAAAATGTTTTATGCCTTCTGACAGTGAGTGATGAAAAATGGGTCTGGCACAAGAAACTTGGCCATGCTAATTTGAGATTAATTTCTAAACTTAGCAAGGACAACCTTGTAAGAGGCCTGCCTGAGATTAAATATCACTCAGAATCTCTCTGTGGAGCATGTCAGAAGGGCAAAATTTTCAAAAGCTCTTTCAAATCTAAAAACTTTGTCTCTACCTCAAAACCACTAGAATTACTTCATATAGATTTATTTGGGCCTGTTAGCACAACCTCAATAAATGGAAAGAAATATGGATTAGTCATTGTTGATGATTACAGTAGATGGACTTGGGTAAAGTTCCTAAGAACAAAGGATGAGACATATGAAGTGTTTAGCACCTTCTGCCTTCAAATACAAAATGAAAAGGTTTTAAAAATTATCAAAGTTAGAAGTGATCATGGTGGTGAATTTGAAAACAAACCTTTTGAACTTTTTTGTAATGAGCATGGAATTCTCCATGAGTTCTCATCTCCTAGAACTCCACAGCAAAATGGAGTTGTAGAGAGAAAGAACAGATCACTACAAGAAATGGTCAGAACCATGATGCATGAAACTAACTTGGCTAAATATTTTTGGGCAGAAGCTGTTAACACTGCATGTTATATTCAAAATAGGATCTACATCAGACCTAAGTTAAATAGAACAGCATATGAAGTGTTTAAAGGAAGAAAACCAAATCTTTCTTATTTTCATCAATTTGGTTGTACTTGTTACATTCTGAATAATAAGCTCCATCTAAAGAAATTTGACTCTAAAGCATTCAAGGGTATCTTTATTGGATACTCTGAACGCTCCAAGTCATACAGAGTGTATAATTCAGAAACTAAAACAATTGAGGAATCTATGCACGTTAGATTTGATGACAAAGTGCCTGACAATAAAAAGTCAGAGCCTGTTAAAGAACTTGCAGATACTCAAGAATTAGATGATGAATTCCCAGAAGTTGTTAGAAGAATTGAAGAAACTGAACAAGAACCTATTGTTATATCAGAATCAACAATTGCTTCTGAAGTAGTAACTACTTCTGATAATGTTGCTTCTGATATTCATTCAGAAGCTCAAGAAGATGATACTGATTCAGAATCTGAAGAAACTCCCAAGAGAGCCTTCAAATATAAATCATCTCATCCAGAAGAACTAATTCTTGGAAACAAAGATAGTCCAAGGAAAACAAGATCAAGCTTCAGAAGTGAAGAATCATTGTTTGGTCTAATATCATTCATAGAACCAAAAACCATTGATGAAGCTTTGAAGGATGATTCATGGATTCTAGCTATGCAAGAAGAATTGAATCAGTTTGAAAGGAATGACGTCTGGAATCTAGTTCCAAGACCTAAAGGGAAAAACATTATTGGAACAAAGTGGGTCTTCAGAAACAAATTAAATGAACAAGGAGAAGTAACTAGGAACAAGGCTAGACTTGTTGCACAAGGGTACAATCAGCAAGAAGGAATTGACTATATAGAAACTTTTGCTCCAGTTGCAAGACTGGAAGCAATAAGGTTACTTCTATCCTATGCAGTTAATCATAATATAAAACTATATCAAATGGATGTTAAAAGTGCCTTTCTGAATGGTTTCATAACTGAAGAAGTATATGTCAAACAACCTCCTGGTTTTGAAAATATACAATTTCCTGAACATGTCTTTAGACTAAAGAAATCACTATATGGTCTCAAACAAGCTCCCAGAGCTTGGTATGATAGACTAAGTAATTTCTTAGTTGAAAATGGATTTGAAAAAGGAAAAGTTGACAATACCTTGTTTAGAAAAACATTAAAGAAAGACATTTTAATCATCCAAATTTATGTTGATGATATAATTTTTGGTTCAACTAATGCTACCTTGTGCAAGAGTTTTTCTAAGCTTATGCAGGATGGATTTGAAATGAGCATGATGGGAGAACTAAAGTTCTTTCTTGGTATTCAAGTAAATCAAAAGGAGAATGGCACCTATATCCATCAATCCAAGTATACTAAGGAACTTCTGAAGAAATTCAATTTGGAAGAATGTAAACCAATGAACACTCCAATGCATCCCACATCAAGTCTAAGCTTGGATGACTCTAATGGAAAAGTTGACCAGAAGCAATACAGAGGTATGATTGGTTCACTTCTCTATCTGACCGCATCTAGACCTGATATTCTGTACTCAGTATGCTTGTGTGCGAGATTTCAATCAGATCCTAGAGAATTTCATCTCACTGCTGTGAAGAGAATCTTTAGATATTTAAAAGGAACAACAAATCTTGGATTACTTTATCAGAAATCCAACAATTATCAACTCAATGGATTCTGTGATGCTGACTACGCAGGAGACAAATTAGAAAGAAAATCCACAAGTGGCATTTGTCAATTTGTTGGTGAAAACCTTGTCTCCTGGGGTAGTAAAAGATAATCTACCATAACATTGTCTACAGCAGAAGCAGAATACATATCAGTTGCTAAATGTTGCACACAACTACTATGGATGAAATATCAATTAGAAGACTATCAAATTAGCAGTCACAGTATACCTTTGTACTGTGATAATACTGCAGCCATACATCTTTCCAAAAATCCGATTCTACATTCAAGGGCCAAACATATTGAAATAAAACATCACTTTATTAGAGACTACGTTCAGAAAGGTGTCATTGATATTAAGTTTGTTGAGACTGAAAATCAATGGGCTGACATATTTACAAAACCTTTAACAATTGAAAGATTTGATTTCATAAAGAAAAATCTAAACATGGTCCTTGCTTCTGATTAAGTTTGGTTCTGGAATGATGAAGCTTCTGAGATAGATCAGAAGAGATTGATGTCAGAAGCCTCTGGTAAAGACTTCTGATGACAAGTGCTTCTGATATAACTCAGAAGCTAATGTATGGTTCTGACACGGAAGTGGTAAAGGTTGTAACTTCTTTCTTTTCAACTGACACCCACTAACGCGTCAGTTATTAAAATAGTCTCTAATGCACGTGTCTCTATGTGATTTGATGGGGAAGACAGTTTATGATGATTAAGTGCGGTTATCAACGCATAAAGTTAATTATCTTTTTCCCCCCTTTTTTGTGTGTACTTCGTTTTACGGTTTTCAAAAACCTTTGGTTTTCTAAAAGCACTTTACACTCGCACACAAACACTTCACAACCTACACGCACTTTCATTCTCTCTCAGACTACAGAAATTTTCTTTCTCTCTCTCCAAACGATTAGCCTTACCAAAACCCTAACCTTCAACAATGGATTCTGAAACACAATCTATTCCTCCTCTTGTCAACATCTTCAAGGAAAGTGATCGTTTTCTGGAAGATACTGGGAATGTGTTAAGCTTTCCAGAAAAAGATTTAACCCTAACTACTGAGAAGTTGGTTGATTTCGAAAGCCTGGAGATGAATGGGTTTGATGTGAAATCGTTCTTTTCTGCGCAAGGATGGGACAGATACTTTGAAATTCTCAACAGAATCATCTACAAGGATCTATGTACTCTATTTTGGATGAAGGCACAAGTGTACGATGATGTAATAGCTCAAGAAGAAGTTGATGCTATGGTAAGAGACAATCCTGACCTAGAAGGAAAAACCAGAGAAGAAATGGGTCTGAGACCTTATGTTGGAAAGGAAATAAGGTCAGTGATACTTGGGACGTATATGGCTATAAGACCTGAACATATAGCAAAGATACTCAACACTGGCATGGAAGGGAAGATTTTTACTCCAAAAGTTGCTGAGAAAGGTACTCAGTTTCCAAAAGAGATGATGGAGTTGCTTTTTGATCCTGTTAAACTAAATGACTGGTACGAGAAGAAAGGAAAAGGCACAAAGCCTACTTCTGCTCAACTTCTTTCTTTGTACAACATTGTTTATCATGTTCTTATTTGCTCAATCTGGATGAGAGAAGGTGGTGTAGAGTACATGTCTCTTGACAGCGTCTCGTTTCTATATGCTATTGTAACTGGTCAGAAGGTAGACCTTGCTGGATGTTTGTTTGAACATTTGTGTGATGCAATCAAGAAGAGCAAAACAAAGAACAGAAGAGCAGTACATCATCCAAGACTACTATCTGAACTCTTTCACCAAAGCAAGTTCTTAGAAATGATTAAACAAATTGACTCTGAGTATGCTCAAATTCTGAGTGCACCCTACACAGTTGAAAAGAAAGTAATCAATGAGTTAACCTTAAGTCACAAGAAACTGGTAGAAAGCACTGCATTAATTCATCCAGCTCAGCCCTTGATTCAGAGTAAGAATTCTTTCATCTACAATGATGACTTCCCTATGATCTCAGAGGCTGATGCTGAGCATGTGATCCAAGCTATGATCCTAGATGCTGCTGCAAATGGGGTTTACATTGCTAGAGATGAAATTCCTTCAAAAGAAGTTTTTGAAGAAGCTTGTGAAAAAGCTGGTGTTGGTAAGAAGAAGAAAAGAAAGAGAGTGGTAAAGGTAGACAAGCCTGCTGCCAAACCTCAACAAAGAAGAGGAAAGAAGCTTGTTGTTGAAGAACCTATTGTGGAAGATAAGACATTAAGGTCTGGTAGAACAATTCGTCTTGCCTCTGAGCAAGAGAATGAAGCAAAGGCTAGAGAAGCTGCTGAGCACAAGAGAAAGGCTGCAGAGATGCTACCAAAGAAAGAAGGAAAGAGGATTCCTAAGCTAATTCTGCAACCCAGCAGTGATGAATCAACAGATGAGGAAAGCCCTCTAAATCAAAGGAGAAGAACTGAAGGAAACACATCAGGTATACCTTCTAATCTCATTTCTGATAAGACTGTTATTGATCAAAATGAGACTGATAACTTGAATCCTAGGGTAGAAACCTTAATTGAGATACCTATTGAGTCTGACTATGCTGAGCCAAATCCTCAACCTGGTGAAACCATTCCTGACTCATCACCAGATGATACTCTACCAATTAGAACACTGATAAACAACTCACCTATTGTTGTCCAACCATTGAATGTAGCAGATGCTTCTGACATTCCTGAACAAGCTGTTGATCAGTCTCCTGTCAACACAGTTACCCCTGAATCAGATTATCAAACCCCTCACTCACCTCCACAAAATCAATCACCACCATCCACACAACCTGTAAATTCTGATACTCTGGTAGCAAAACCATTTAACTTTACTGATGAAACACCTGTGTCTCCAAAAGATACATGCCCTGACCCTGAGCCAGTAATAACTCATCCACTTATCACTGAACCTGAAGAAACTAACCAACTAGAAAAAGTTGTTGATGAACCAGTGAGTGAACATGTTGTGGACAATGTTCAAGAAGTTGTTGCTGATGAAACAATTTCACAACCAACTGAAACCATCCCACGAACACTTCAATCTCCAGTCATTCACAATGTGCCTTCTGACTCATCATCATCTGAGTCAGAATCCTCAGATTCTTCATCATCTTCATCAACTCTTCCGATGATCTCTAAGTTTGCCAAAACTCATGCTGAACCACTTGCTTTAGAAATCCCTCAACCTCCCACTGAACCAAACATTCATGACCTCATCTTTCACCAAGCCCTACCTTATGAGGCATTGATTGATAGAATCAATGACTTTTCAGTTGAACCATCTGTCCCTTTTTATGATCAGTTAACAGAACTAATTAGAAATGATGGTTACAAGGTAGAGTACTTTGCTTCAAAAATGAAAATAGTTCCTGATCAAGTTGCTTGGAAGATGGAGGAGCTGTCTGAATGTGTGACCAAGGTTGTACAAGCTATTTCAAGAAGGACTATCAGAAAGCTTGTGTTAGCCAAGAAAAGAAAGCTGGAGGAATTGGAGAAAGAAAGTGTTGCTCCCAAATGTCAAGTGTTTTTGCTAACAGGAAGAAAGGAGGAATTGTTGCTATGGAAGCAAGACAAGAAGAAAGGTTTGCTAGATTGGAAGCAAAACAGGATGCTCAAGCTGTTGAGTTTTCTAGTATGAAGCATTCCTTGGATGCAATTCTAAGCCTACTACAGAACAAGCCAACCTAGCCTTCTAATCACAAACCCTTAGGATTCTATGCACTACTTAATTTCTGGATAATTCTTGTTATTTGAAACTCAGTTTTTCCTTTTACTCAATTTATTAGTTTCTTTTAGATGCATGTGATTTACTTGCCTGGTGTGTTTAGTTATAACTAGTTTTAAATATGCATTATAAAGCCAGAAGTATCTCTAGTACGAATCAAAGATAACTTTTTATTGCAAACAGTAGAATTTAGAGCACATAAGAATTCTAAAGCTACTACTTAGAATCTAATTCAGACACGGCCGATCCTTCAGATGAAGAGGGTTCTTCTGGAGGAACATAAGTCTCCAGAAACCTTGCATAATCAGGATCTGTGCTTGTTGAGTCTGAAGCGGATGATGAGCCTTCAGCAGCTATAGGATCATATGTCCTCAAAAATTCTGCATAATCAGAATCAATCTCATCTGAATCTGTTGAGGAACAGATAATGATTGGTTCTGACGGTTTTATCTTTGAACGAACTCTACAACTTCTTCTGAGTGGCCTAGATGAAGATGCTCCACCCTTTCCTTTACCATTTATTGGTCTTGGACTTGGTGGTTTCTTAGCTTTCTTCTTCTCTGCCAACTTCTTTCCATTGATATCTCTTCTATCCTTATCCATTTTCCTACCTTAATGAAAATATGGAAGTGTTGCGATACATGATATGGGAAGCGTTTTATAGAGTTTTGTTTTTACTTGAGTCAATCGTGGTCAACAATGTCATTTATGACATAGTTGTAACCAATTCTTGACCTTATCTTTTTGAAACTCTTTCTTTGACTGCATTTATTTCACTTTATACCAAGTTTTTAATGAAAAGAAAAGCGGGTACATAGGTAAATAATAAAGGTTGAGTATGGATCCATTTTAATCCAAAAATGTTTATTACAAAAGTACAGAATAGAAATTTCTATTCAGAATAGAAATTTGATCCTACACTCTCCTCCTTAATTATAAGCCTATCTCCTTCCAACACGAGACTAAGCCCATTATCATCCTTTGGCTTCTTCTCCTTAGCTTTTGAGCGTGCAGTTGATTCCACTGATGTAGTTCTGCCATCTTCACGATTGGCTTCTGTTGATTTTCTATCAGCTGGACTCTTCTTTCTTGCACTTTCAGAAGCTGTATCCAAAAAGATTCTAGTTTCATTATTCATTGCTCTTCTAAAACTGTTTTCTTGAAATGAATATGTTTTCTTCATGGTCATGTGCATTTATAGAACCTTGCATGTTGTTTTTCCATGCATACCGTTTTAACTGACCAATAGTTTGCGTTGACTGTTTTTACTCTTCTCTTCTTTTCAAGTAAATGTTTTTTGTTGATGACAAAAGGAGGAGAAAGAGGAATTAATTTGGATAAAAACTTAAATGCACTGTACTGAAACTGTCATTACATTTAACTGTCATTACATTTAAGTTTATGCCTTACACAAACGTCTTTTTATTGTGGGGAATATATGTTAAACTTGAAAGAATTAAACATATGATAATTCAAGAAAAAGTGCAATTTTTCTAGAAGTATCAGACTTAGGGGGAGAGCTTGCAAAACTCTTTTCCCAAGAGTCAAATATGTGAAAATTAGTTCAAATTTAAAATATAATCTTAAACTGAATTTAATTAATCAATGTTTAACTCAGGGGGAGTGTGCAAAACTCATAAACCTGTTTTGAAACTTGATAAATTAATTCAACAACCATTGTAAATTAATACTTAGTTTGTCATCATCAAAAAGGGGGAGATTGTTGGAACAAAAGTGGTTCTGACGATTATCTGCTTAAGTTTTGATGATAACAAAGTATTAATGAACAATAGGGTATTTTAATATTTAATCTAAGTGTGCAGGAACATTAGTGAAAAGTCAACAATGCACTGAAGCTTAGAAGTTCTGATGATGATCAGAAGGATCAACATAAGCTCTGATCAGAAGCACCGAACGCGAGTTCTGATGATCTATCAGAAGGATGATCATCAGAAACATAAGTCATCAGAAGTACACAACACCAGAAGCTGTATTGGGAGTACAGACTTCTGAGATCAGTCTTGTGCTGGAAGTTTCATGAAAGGGAATCACATGTTGGCTTAGGGATTAACAACGGTCAAATTCAAATATGTGTGAAGGAAAATCAAAGCACGGTGTAATATTATCTTGGGAAGATAATATGTGCATTAGTCACTTTCGCATTACCTCATTTGGACACACACAAAGCCTTAACCTGCAAAGTGAAGTCAACAAGTTTCCTTGTTGAGCTTAATCACATGTGACCACCTAGGAACTGCTCCAGCAAACAAAACAGCTTGACAACGGTCAAATTAGCAACGTCTCTATCTTGTCATATATATAGAGACCTCGAAGACATAGTCAAGTGTGGATTACAACTTGCAAACTGATCATATTCACAAGAGAGCAAACAGCGCTTCCGATAACAAACAGCCTTGCTTTATCACTTAGCTTTCGTTAGAATCTTAAGTGTAGTTCTTGTGTTTAGTGTTGTAATTTGCCTTGAGTATTTGATTCTTATCAAGTACTCAAAGGTTCTCAAAAACAATATATTTATCATCTAGTTTAGGAAGTCTCTTGTTAGAATACTTGAGCATTGTGGAAGTCTCTTACTAGTGAGTTTGAGCAAGTGTAACAAAAGTGTTTTTAGTGAACTCCCTTGGAAGTGCAAGGGGACTGGACTACTCTCAACTTGTGAGAGGAACCAGTATAAATTGCTTGTGTCTTTTCTCTCTCTCTACTCTCCTCTATTGTGTTATCTGCTGCTAAATCTGATAAGTTCGAAAGAACTTAGAAGAAGTTTTTAAACTATCCAAAACACAATTCAACCCCCCTTTCTTGTGTTTTTCGTACCTTCAATTGGCATCAAGAGCCCGGTTGTCTTTAAGTCACTTAACAGTGAGACATAAAGATCTTGAAAAACACAAAACTCTAAGTCATTATGTCAGGTGAAACCGAATCCACATCTACTGGTGGTCCTGATCAAAGAGCTCAGATTCCATATGACTATGACAATGAGAAGTCTGGAAACAATGGCAAGGCACCTAAGTTCAATGGTGATCCTGATAACTTCAGCTGGTGGAAATGGCAAATCTATCCTTACATCATAGCTGAAGATCCTAGTCTATGGGAAATGGTTGAGGAAGGTGTTAGCTTCCATCATTTGCTTGATGAAGATGGCAAAGTGTCAACAGCTGTAATCAAAACATTTACAGCTGATCAGAAGAAAGAATGGAAGAAGCATAGCAGAGCAAAAACCATTATGGCCAGCTGTATCACTCATGATGAATTTCTAAAACTAGGAAACAGGCAAAGTGCTAAAGGCATTTATGACTCTCTTTGTTCTCTATATGAAGGAAACCAACAAGTTAAAGAAGCAAGAGCTAACCTGTTGGTTCAGAAGTATGAGTTGTTTAAAATGAAGGACAATGAGAGTATTGAAGAGATGTACTCAAGATTTCAAATCCTAGTTGCTGGTCTTTCTGTGCTGAAGAAAAGTTATACACCTGCTGATCACGTGAAGAAAATTTTAAGAAGTTTACCTCCTAAGTGGAGACCCAAGGTCACTGCTATACAGGAAGCAAAGAATCTGAACACATTAACTCTGGAAGAACTAACCAGCAATCTCATCAGTCATGAGATGGAGTTAGCTTCTGATGACATAAAGAAGAAATTAAAAGCTTCAACAACTGTATCTACCTCCAAGGCTCTAAAAGCCAAGGTAGTAGAGTCTAATGTTGAAGAATCTGTGGGAGAAGGTCCTGAAGACAACTCTGATGAAGAATTCTTTGCTCTAATGACAAGATTCAGAAAATGGGACAAGTTTGTTGATAAGTCTGGTGGTAGAAAATTTAATTCAAAAGGTTCTGGAAGCAGAAACTCAAACTACAAGGATAAGAAGGATGAATCTAATAACACGTGCTTTAACTGCAAGAAACCTGGACATTTCATTGCTGATTGTCCAGATCTAAGCTCCAAAAATAAGGGAAGAAAGAGCAGTGTTAAAAACAATTTGAAGAAGAGTTTAATGGCTACTTTTGAGGATCTGGATAAATTATCAGATGATGAAGCAGATGATGAAGAAGCAAATCTGGCACTGATGGCTACAACTGCTTCTGACAATGATAATGACTCTGGAGATGAATCAGAAACAGATGACATTGATGAGGTAACTTCTAATATTTCTCATGAAAAGCTTTTACCTGCTCTTAGAGACACTATGAGACAATACATAAGCAAAATTAAAAGTGTCAAAAGTTTGAAAAATGATGTTAGCTTGCTTGTTAAGAGATTTGATCAACTTCAAGCTCAATATGATAAATCTGTTTTAAAAATACAAGAGCTTGAAAGTGGTTGTGCCTCTTGCAGCAAATCTCATGACGTGCATGAAGTTGCATTGCATGAATTTGTTAATCAAAATGTCAATAAGAGTAAGGTGGCTTCCATGATCTATAGCGCTACAAAGAACAAAGGTGAAGGACTTGGTTATTCTGCTTCTGATGATAAAGGACAACCAAGTTCATCAGTTTGCATTAGCAGAACTCCACCTCATTTGTATTCCACTTTTACACCAGCTACCGGTAGAGTTGAGAAGGTTGATCAAACCAAAGCCTTGAATAAAGGCAAGTCTAAAGTTTCAGAAGTGAGAACTTCAGAAGATAAGACCAGCACTTATTCAAAGCAGAAGCATGCTGAGGTCAGAATTCTAAAGAGACCAGAACCTAAGGCAACTAAGCATGCTGAGCCTTGAATAAATGTTTTTTAAATGAATTTTTATGGTATTTTTCTTGTTTTTTTTAGTATTTTCCTTGATTTTTTTTATTTTTTTACATTAATTTTTTTATAGATTTTTATTTATATTTTTTTATATTTTTTCCCTAATTTATAGCATTTTTTGGATTATTCTAATAATTTTCAAAGAAAATATTTAGGTGGATAAAAATAATACACATGTGTCACAAAAAAAAATAATATACACATCATTATTGCCACATAAGCAAAAACATGCCAAATGTGATTGGGGGTGAAAATGTTTTGAAAAATCTAAAATAGAGGGGCTGAAATTCCGAGTTTAAACATAGGAGGGTTGAAATTCCGAATTCATCATAATGGGAGGGTCAAAACTGCATTTAAGCCAAACAAAAAACCAAAACCAAACATATAAAACTGAACCAAATCAAATAGTTTAAAACTGAATTATTTAAAAAGAAAAAAACAAAACCAAACTGTAAACTGTTTGAGACCACAGTTAACCGGTTTATTTTATAAAAACTGTGTTAACTTAAAAATGAATCGATAATTATAAAAAAAAAGTACACTACCAAAGTACCAATCAATCGTTACAGCGAAATTAAAAACATTTAACTTTATTAATCATAACTTGTAAGTTGTACCTTTTTTGGGTCTGCAGAATAAACTCAACTGTAAAAGTGTTTAACCTAATAATATCAACAGTGGCCATAAAGTAAAATCTCGTTCATATCTATAAAAAGTTTATTTTTATATCTATAAAAAGTTGTTATCAAGTAAATAAGAAGCTTTTTTATTTTTGTGGAAAAGAAAATAAGAAACTTCTTTATATCATTAAAAAATCTAGTTCCTGTATGAAAGATGTGACCAAAGAGATGCATTTTTAACTTGACATTAGTATGAACAAATTGTAAATAACGGGTGCGTTTGTTTGAGATTAAAATAAAATAGATTTTTTAAAAAAAATCTATTTTTATAAAATAGATTTATTTGTAGAGATTTTGAAAAAAATCTAAAGTTGTTTTGTGTTTTTTATAATTAAAAAAATCATTTTTAAGAACAAATACATGGTTCATGTCTTAAAAAAAATAGATTTTGATAAAAGCTATTCAAAATAGCTTTTTTTTTTTTTTTTTTTTGGTACATCGGAAGATAAAAAAAAACAAAAGCTAAACAACAGTAACAAAATCTCTTAACAACAGTGTCTGAACCTTCAAAGGAGGGTTATCTAGATGAACAACACCAATACTCGCGTTCTTAGCCCCATACTTAGCTAGCCAATCCGCAATAGCATTCGCCTCACGAGAGACTTGCCCAATCTTGCAATTCCAGGAGCGCCTTAACAGATTCTGAATTTCTATGAGAAGCTCTCTTAGAGTGTGAAACAGAATCCTGCTATTATCCTTCAAAATGTTAGCTATCTCCCCACAATCAACTTCACAAATAACATTCCGAACACCCATGGACCAAAGAAGCTCAAGGCCAACCTTTAAAGAAAAAACTTCGGCAAAAACCGCATTGCCCTGACCCTGGACATGGCTGTAAAAACCTCGCAGCCAACTCCCATCTGCATCCCTAACGACACCTCCAATTCCTGTAGCTCCATTCGTTGGATTAAAACTCCCATCAACATTTAATTTAATAACATTCCTCGGCGGCGGTGACCAAGAGGTCCGCAAGCCCTGAACCTCCTCATAGCATGCCCCTGGATCCAAACAATCAACAAAGTCTGCATATTGGTGACACAGGAACCTCCAAGCAACATCAAAGGTCCAAGGACTTGGGTCCAAGGCGATGGAATTTCGCCATCTCCAAATGGACCAAACAGCTGCGGCGAAAAGAATAGCATGAGGACCTGAAATCTGAGCTACTAACCAATTTTGAGGATCATGGTGAGAGAAATAATACCAAGCCGATGAATCCAACTTGTTCCAAATAAGTTTAGATTCAGTGCAGTCCCTTAAGCAGTGGAGCAAGGTCTCAGGCCCGTTGGAACATCGCATGCAAAGATCAGAATTAGAAACACCAATTCTATATCTTTTTTCATTCAAAGGAAGAGCATTATGCAAAGCAAACCACAAAAAGACTTTCACCTTTTCTGATACCTTCAGCTTCCAAACCTTTTGCCAAGGAATATTAGTTATGGAAACACTAGATATACTTCTCTCCAACAACCACGTATAGGCAGATTTAGCACTATACATTCCATCCTCCCATACCCAATTGTCAAGCTGATTTTCAGGAAAAATCATGGGACATGAAGGCAAAATATCTATAATATTTTGGTCAATATGAGTGTATAGTGCATTAGTATTCCAGACCCCATCCTGAGCAACATCTTTTAGACATTTATGAGAATCAACATAATGAACAAAAGAGACTTTCTGAGAAATAGGTCCATGACCCGTCCAATCCACATGCCAAAACGAAGAATGACCATTCCCAATTCTAAATTGAAACCCTTCACGCAATTGATCTCTAGCGTTCAGGATTCCACGCCAAATATACGAGGCTCCTTGCTGTCTTTGAATGTGAAGGATAGAATTTCCATGCAAATACTTACTACTTAACACTTGAACCCACAATTTTTGTTGATGATGCAATAGGCTCCAAACAAGTTTGCCCATCAAAGCCACATTTGTAAGAGAAGAAACCCGCACGCCAAGACCACCCTTATCTTTAGGGAGAATAGCTTTTTATTTTGAAAAGAAAAATGATTTTTTTAAAAAAATGATTTTTATAAAATCTGAAACAAACACAAGTAAAATGAAAAAAATGATTTTTTTTTATAAAAAAATAGATTTTTTTGAAAAAAAAGCTGAAACAAACGCACCCAACATAGACCTGTTTTAATTCATTCTCCCAAAATGCGAAGATCAGTGACAAATTGCCCAAAATACGCAGCCAGAAGAAACTTCTACAACGAGAACACTATCCCGAAGAAAACTTTAATACATAACTTATAACTTACATCCAAGTTGATATATAGCAGAAACACGAGATCTAAATAGGAAAACCAGTGTTCAGTAGGATACAGTCTCTTCAGAACATGAAGGCATATCACAACATTGTCCAAATATATTAGGGATTCCGTCCCAATTGTTCTTTTCTCTTGCCTCCCAATAGCCACCCATGTATCGGTAAGACCCATCTTCATCCTTCTTAAACCATCTGGGCTGCCATCCTCTTTCTTGCATCTTTCTTGCCTGAATTATGAAATATGAATCAATCATGAGGTACACAAATTTTCAATAAAGAGAAAAATAAAGCATACGTCCCAAAGTCTGCTAACATAGATGATAGTAAATCAAGCAAAAGGGTAAGAAATCGAAGGACATTATTTGTAACCAAATGGTAATTGTGTCATTCTGAATCTAGTAAGCATTTTGACAAAAATGCAAACTTTAGGGGAAAAGAAAAAAAGCTACGCCTGGAAAAGGAATTGAAAAAAACTGATAGTATGTCCAAACACACTACATTTGAAGGACAAAAAGATGAGTTGTTGGTGAATTACCTGTCTCTGCAACTGTTCAAGCCTTAATTTCTCTGCATTTGCAAATTCATACTCCCCATTTTCCAAATGTCTCTGATCTGGTCTCAACCTGGAGTCAGTCGGAGGCAACTTCACCAATAAACCAGGCATTATTTCATTCAAGGAAATTGCAAAGGGAGAGAGGTTGTATCTCGTCTTGGGGGCATAGTTGTCCTTTTCCCACAATAATGCAGCTTCTGTCATGGGATCATAACCTTTGGGCTTTGTAGTTGGATCCCCAAGTACATAATACATTGCTTCGTCCCACTTCCCAATTAACATTGCTACCTTCTCTCCAGTTCTGTTGTCTTGAACAAACCCATGGACCTGATTGATATATGATTAAAATTACAAAACCCAGAACAGCAAAATGAGATGAGGCAAAACTAGTTTAAACTAATACAAATTGGATCAAGACAACAGAACTGTAGTTTCCATAATAATTGGATCAATTGTAAGTAGCCTTACAGTCTAACCCTAAACCATAAAAGGAATACAAATTCTAGCAATGGAACTTTTTTAGATTTCATTTTCATTTCGGGTTTTTATTGATAATTACAACAGCTGTAGTTTGCTTTCACATTTTTCATTGTTTGCAAATATTTATGTACAAGAAAGAAACAAAGTGAAAACATTGTGACATATCTGTAATAGTGAAAACAAAACTTTTTTCAATCAAACAAAACACTTAGGGTTGTGTAAAACCGACAGCTTACATGGCACTACTTTATTTGCCACTTCAAAATAGAGCATCGACAGTAAAATTTAGTCGGGAGATAAAGTAGGGGAGAAAAAAAAGATGTTTTGACAAAGATAATCAATGGGAAATTGCAGTCTCTAGGCCCAAGTTGCATACACAATTTTACCTGATGTGGATTTCGGTCTATGATAGATTGCTCTTTGAACTTCAGTTTGCAAGAGTAATTTCCGCTGCCCTTGATGTGCATAGTACCATAGTGGTCGCAATAGATTTTACCTAGTATAATATTGTATATGGAAGTAGTGACCTTGCTCCACTGAAATGTTTCACCATCCTCAAACTGTAGGGTGAGAATGCCAACAGGATCTAACTGAATAGAACGCCCCCAGAACTTTCCTTTCAAATTGGAGTCTGCCCAGAACTTCCATCCTCTTCCTTCACAGTGACAAGCGACAACCATTGGATGATGACTAACCTGCAGCCAACTCCTTGTTAGATGATATTCACAGCATTAGATAGACACAAATTACATCTATTTCTAGGTTTAACGGATAGTGCTATGTTTTCCTCAAAATTTGACTCATTCCATAAATCTTAGTTGGATAAAAATCTGATTACCTTCTCAGAAAAAAATTTAACTCCTTTATCTGGATAGTCAGCTTCGTAAGTCTCCCCAAGTAGAGGATTGAAAGGTTTACACTGTCGGCCTTCGGTGGACGCATAGCCAGACACAGCAAATGCTGCAATATTTAGAATTCTCATCAATTCATTCCCCTGCACCATGCAAAACCTTGATTAAAGTCATGATTCCAAACAAGCTAAGCATATAAACATGAAATACAAGCATCCACCTCTACTTTATAGGAAATCAAGCATGCACTTCTTTTGAAAAAGAAAAAAAAATCAAACATGCACTTGACAACTGAATATTCTCGTTCCTCAACTTTTTCCGACTATAGAATCTCAAATGATACTACATTTGACATCTAACTAAATCATAAAGGCCCTATCAAAGAATACTTTATAAGGACTCACAATCTTATGAAAAGTATAAGAGCCTAGCTTAACCATGTCTACTCAAGCCTCTAAAGACCAATGTCGAACATAGTGTCAGTGTCAACTGCAAAGTTAGTTCTACTGCACTAGTTAAGGCAATATGTAACTAATTGAAGTGATTTTAATCTTCCTCATATATGTTTGCCTCTTTTTCTAATTAATGAAATTTCCCGACCCTGGGGAACTGATTACCCAACATAATGCAACGGAACAACACTTATTACAAAACCTTACCCCACTTATCTGAGCAACATTTAAAATAGAATAAGATCTGATAATAATTAACTTTAATGAGTGTGAACCAGGGTGCGATGACAAAAAAAAAAAAAAAAAATGCGATGTTAAGATTCAATTTCCAAGCATTACAATATACTAGTAGCTTATCTATGACTAGAGAGCCTGGTTGTAATATTTGACACACCTTATCATATCCATATTTTTTAGTTTATATATGTCCAGAAAATGAAATCTCATCATGTCTAAATCAAAAAATTGTAAGGCCCAAGTCAAGCCGACAAGTTAAGTGACTACAAAGTAAAATGTACTTCCTCTGTCCCACAATGAGTGAATCTTATTTTGAGAGAAATTTCTTTTGCAAATGTGTAACTCATTGTGAGACAGATGAAGTTTCTTTTCTTTGAACAGCAAAAAGAACTTGTGTGTGTGTGTGTGTGTGTGTGTTTGTGTGTGTCTATATGTGTTTAGTATGGGACAGAGGAAGTGTATTTTAGTCCATGGTTGAAATTCGTCAAAATGTCACTTTAAATTATAGACTGACATTAATATTGAAAAAACATGAAAATTACATTCAATCACGTCACTTTTGATCCCGGGGTTGAAACTTCGTGACAAAACAAATTCAAGATTTTTCAATATTAGCATCTACATAACTGATAAATCTTAGCAACGGTATTAGAAAGCCATTCATTGGAGAGAGGGAGGGAGAGATTTTGAAACACAAGAGACAAAAGTGGAAAATATATCGGGAGAATAGTTTAGTAAAAGATAGCACAGATTTGATGGGCCTAAATACTAGATGGACAAATTACAAAGAACAATACAGCATGTTGAACAGGTGGAAACTATCATGCTATATGAAATTATGAAATTTTTATAAGCAGTGATTGCCTTAGATTTAACCAAACATATTATCTACCTTGACAAAATGAACATAGGAGATCATGCTTTTAAAACTGCTTTGTGACAAAAGAAAGCACAGCTGAGGACCTGACCTGCTTTCCCCACTCCAATGCTCTATCCACGAGGTTTGAGTACTCCAGGTCTTCAAAACACTTTTGCAATGAAGAGAGTGGTTCATTAAAATAAACAGGGAGACAAACTCCAGAAAGATCCTTCCCAATATTGTCTTTAATGATTGACCACAAGCCAACAGGTTTATCTTTTTCTTTTGGTTCTGGTAAATTATCCCTTCTTTTGACATAAGGATAGCTTATATCTTTGATCGCCTTCTCAAACCCATGCAAACCATCATGGAGAATATAATCTCTATCATATATACTGGAATTTCCTGCACCTTCTCTACTTCGATAGGAAGCACTTCTTAAGGCATCTGAATATAAAGTCTCATTTGTATCAAAATATGTTCCATCTTCATCATCAGTTTCAGCATCTGCTTCATCTTGACTTTCATTGTCTACTACTGAGTCTGTAGCACTGCCTTCCGACATAACAGAATAGAAATCTGATAGATGAGTGGTCAAATCAAGGAGTTAGATGATTTCCACCAACATAGAAACTTCAAAAAAATCAGTTGGTAGCTTCATACAAGCGACAACTACCCAGAAATCAACCATGTAGGAACTTGGGATAAAAAACATTTTTAATATCAATATTTCAATCCCAAACTGACATAAATATTGAAAATTCTTAAATTTTATATTACATGACAAGAATAAGCACAACTGCCTAAAATGGTGTTCATATTGACTTCTACACATGTATAGATTTTAATGATAGTTCGAGGCAAAAGACATGTCAGAAAATATTAACACCACACTCACCACTAAACCTTCTATTCGCTTGTCCGCAATATGACTCACGTTCCTTTGTTTCATCTATTACAGTAGTTTCCAACTCTATTTTCTCCGTCTGCATTATTTTTTTAAGAGAATCAAAATCTTAGCTAATAAGAATTTCATCATTTAACAAGCCACTGACAGCATATACAGGATCATAATCGGATCTAAATTGAATAAATTCCAAAACAAATATCATATCAACAGTATTTAGGGAGACTCCGACAATATACTCTAATCCTACAAAATTATTAATGAAGCAAAGAATGTCAGCTTCGTCATAAAATCCTTTCGCACATTTTGAATTTCCTCAAACACTAAAAAGCTAATGTTGAATTGAAAGTCGTGTAGAAGTGTAAGCATCACATGCTTCCAACATTAGGTTATTAATGCCCACAGTTATATTTGAAAGCTTAAGCCAGACAAGGTGAGCTACTGAGCTAGGAAAATTAAAAACCAAAATCACAAAAAAACTGATTCTGCAGCCAGGTCAGAAGAAAACCATTATTGTGTTAAAACCATCCGCGACAGAAATGCAGATTATTAATCCGAATATAATGTTCCAAGTTTTGTTTAGAAAGCAAAAATCAATACCTCCAGTTGTTTTAAGGTGTCTAACAACATAACATGTTTCTGCTGAAGAAACTTCAATTTGCCTTGAAGATATGAGACTTCAGAGAGCATAATGGATTCACAGTCATTAATGATTTCTTCATTTATGCCTTCCTGTGATAATCTTGATCGCAGCTTCTCTGTTGAAACTACGATATCTTCTGGAGTTGCAAGGTCGCTGCTTGTCAGAGCTCTAGGAAAAAGATCTTTTGCGGACTGCAGGGCTTCAATCCACATGGCTCTGTCTTCTCTAGACACACACCTCAAGTGAAGAGTTTTTGTCCCAGTAAATACTGAAAGTCGCTTGTCATCAGACTTGCTGAAGCGAACTGAAGAAACCTGCAAACAACATTATTAGATTTGGCACTCACAGTCACAGGAAATGACAGGCAAGGAAAGTTTACATTTAAAAAGAAAAAGAAAAAAAAGAAAAAAAAACACACCCATGGCCATGGTGCAATACAAGTGTAAGGATATAATCACAGTCCACATAAGTCAACAATTTCTTTTCTGCAGATATGGTTTCGGCAGCAGTTGATGAAAGACATTGAAGAACCCATTATTTCAACTACCCAAATGCCACTCACAGATAAAATGAAAGGTTTTAACCAATTGTTCATTTAACACAAACATCAATAATATGATTATCCAACCACAAAGAGAGTGCATATTTTAAACATATTTCAAAGTAGATGCATTGTTCATGTTAGCAAGCAAATACAATAACAAAAGTGATATGTATGCAGGTCAGTTTAGAGATTTTTCATCTAATCCCCTCTCTGCGCGTTATTTGGCACACGAGCGATAAATATCTTAGTTGATAGTAGTTCTCTTACCTCACGGCCCATCCCCTATTGCACTCGATACACATGTATGACTCGTAGTATACTAGTATGTTTGGATAATAA
This sequence comes from Trifolium dubium, assembly GCA_951804385.1. NCBI lineage: Eukaryota > Viridiplantae > Streptophyta > Magnoliopsida > Fabales > Fabaceae > Trifolium > Trifolium dubium. Next base: position 17,569,143 of record OX638064.1, on the reverse strand, counting down.
TTTGATCCAACACTCACAATTATGACCTACTAAAACTACTGATTTTAAACATATATAAAGTTGAAGCAAAATTCCTCATTACAATACTATTCAAAAGAAAATGGCTGCAAAAAAATCAAACACTAGTATGTATCAGTATCAGAATCAACATCTAATCTAATATTTACAAGAAGAACAAACCAACCAACCTTCAAATGTATCTCACCAAAGGGCTTGCATTGCTTAGTAGCACCATTACCTCGATTGACATTATTCCAATTCGCCTTTTTCACAAACTTCGACGACTCCTCTCCGATCACTCTAACACTCCTATCCTTAGCAGGACTCATCAAGATCTTATCCGGTCCATGAATCTTATAATAAGAAAGCACACCATCTTCCAACACAAACCACCTAGACCTCCAACCCTTACCATAATTCACCCACTTATACAATATCCCCGCCACACTACCAGCAACACCACCACCACCACCGCCATTTAACACCTTAGAATCCCTACCCTCACGAACTACATCACCATCATCCTCCTCATGATTCAAACCCGCATAAGAAGATTTAACCGAATCCGCTGCGACCGACGAGTCGTGAGTTGAAAAACTCGATTTCGAAGTAGAGTTCACCGTTTTAATCGACGAATCTAACCCTAACTGACACTGAGCATTTGATCTTGACACGACGGAGGAGTCGCCTCGGTCTCGATCGATCGAAACCGGAGCAATGCAGCACAAAGGATTCATCGTTAACTTAACTACTCATCGGAAAAACTCTCCGATGCTCGACGGTTATTTTCCGATTTGGATTCAGATTTGAAATTATGATGAGATGAAGATGAAAATGAAATGAAACGGTATCGTTTTAATGAGAAGAAAGTGATGTACAGTTGTTGTTGTTGTAATTGTTATGGAAGGCTATAAAGGAACTGAACCACTGTCTATATACATCCATTTAAGGCACTACTCACTCAGTACATGCCTGCCACTCTGTTACGTTCATTAACCATTCTCTATACTACTATAGACTAAGCTACATCTAAATGCTACTACTATACAATAAATGCATTATTAATGTTTAATGATTTTAAATTATGTTTGGTATCACGGTAAGTGTGTATCAGAATCACAGCGAAATTTTATAGAAATTACAACTTGTAGTCAACTACTGATATGTATTTGTAAATTGTAGCTTTCGGGGTGAATTATCGTGATTCTGACACACAAAACTCGGATTAATTAGTTTTGTTACGTTACAATTTGAATGAATGAAAATGTAAAGTTTTGTTTGTTTCACTAAGAGAGAGGAAGTGGCGAAGGGGGAGAGGACATGATTATGAGGGGGGGACAGCGAACATGAGCATTTGTGGCACGGGTAGTGATTGAAGGGAGGGAGTGGGGGAGGGTGTGTCCGTTGGGTAAGAGGAAAATGCTACTTTTTTTCTTTGGGCCAGGCCCATTTGACATGATGAGAAGTGTTGAATGACGTTTATGTACTTGTGTGTTTGTTATTGATAGTGATGGATTGAGGGTGTATGGGTAATTTTGAAATAGTGAAAGTGATTGTTGAACGATGGATTTGGGTGGAGTCCGTTACTTTTGTTGTTTGTAAATAAAAACGAAACGAAACGATCCAACTATTGTGATTTCTTTGTGATGGTGTGTGTTTTTTTGGGATTGGTTATGTGCATAATAAGCAAAACTGTTTAGCGCGCCCAAGTCTGTCTCGCGCACCCTCCACCACCCAACGTCTTCGGGTGCCTCCAGCGTCTCGCGTGTCTCCCACAAGCGCGCTCTTATTTATAAAAAATTATTTTTTGATTTATTAATTTTTTATTTTTTTATTAATTGAATTTTAGTTTATTGATTAAGGATAATTTTCAGAGTATTATGTATGGTTAAATATTTTTAAACTAAAATTATGCCAAAACTATTTTTACTGTGAAATGAAATCAAAGATTTGTACGCCAAAACAATGGTTTCTGTGAAATGGTTTCAGAGATATGAACTCTAAAACCAATAGATGTACTTAATCATGCCAAAACAATTTTTGTTGTGGAATGAATTCAGAAATTTGTACGCCAAAATCATTTTCGCTGTGGAATGATTTCAGAAGATATGTACTCAAAAACCATTAAAAGTACTTAATCATGTCAAAATCATTGTTGTTGTGGAATAGTTTCAGAGGATTGTACTCCAAAACCATTTGATGCACTTAATAGTTTTTATGTTAATTGTCATAAATTAAAGGCTTAAACATCCTTTTTGTCTCTGTATGTACACCCAATTTTAGTTTTAGTCTCTGTACCTGATTTTATTCTAAAATAGTCCTTGTATTGACCAAAAAAATTTGATTTTGGTCCCTGCTGTCCATTTTCGTCCAAGTGGAAAACGTGTTGCCACATGTCCATAATGACGTGGCATAGAATAACTGCCTGACTGAATTAATGATGGATAGGGACCAAAAACAAAAAAAAAGTATACATTATAAGGGACTAAATCCAAAAACTTTAAACATTGAGAGAAATATAAAACCTAAATCCTCAATTCAATATCATTCTCTCATTTTACCCAACTAACCAAATTTTTTTTTCTCTCTTCTCACCAATATGTTCTGTTCTTCTGTTTAAGGATGAGTTCTTCATCTTCTTTTTCTCAATCAATTCTATACTATATCACAATATGTGGTTGCAACAAAACAATGAAGATGTTTATGTCAAATTCCAATGAAAACCATAAGAGGAAATATTGGAAATGTGTTAACTTGGGTAAGTTTGAAAGCATGACTAATTTGTTTTATGAATGTTTATATGAATTGTGTGTTTCTGAATGGGACTGCAGAGCTAATGGGACTGCTTCTAATATTTTTGAACCTAGTGTGAATTTTGTTGCAAATCCAATAGTTAACCCTTCTACAAATGAGTTCCAGGTGTTAAATGGGAAATGTTTAAGTTTCACACTTAGTTGATGAAGCTCCAATATCGAGCTTGGATTCTATAGATTGTACCCATAACTTCCAATCAAGGGAGGAGGACGAGGACGCTGGTCAGCCTCTCACAAGACTCCTCCCCATCTTCATTGTGAGTTTTGCATCCAATTCGATTACTCATATCGTTATCAAATATGACAATAAAATCCATCGTCATTTATCATACCGTTCTAAACCGTGATCGCAAAAAAACATCGATGAGAACGATATGAGTAATCGACGACGGACTATGCGTCCGTTTACATGAAACTTACACAAACTAACACAAGCAAGATAGAAATAAAATGAGAGAATGTGGTGGTGGTGAAAATTTTCATCACAAATGTATCATATATATAGAATTTTTGCTGCATTGTGATTGGCTAGTGTATAGGCACAACCTCCCAGGTGGCCAATTGTGATTGGCCACGTGGCAATGAATTTTTTTTTGACTAACACGCGACAATTAATTTTAATTGCATGAGACTGATTTTTTCACTGTAGAAGTAGAACGCTAGGTTTCCAGTTTTCATCATTTTACAGACTTGCTTCCTACATAGCGAGCGGGTAAAAATGGAAAGTCAGGGGGCGCGGTAAAGAGCTAGGGGGTGCGAAAAGATATTTTCTAAAACAAATTGACAAATACCCATAGAAAAAACTGACTAGCCCAGTTCAGTCCAGCCCATTGAATCTAGCCCAATTTCACCGGGCTTGTAATTGAAAAATCTCAGTAAAAGGTGGGAACCATACAAAACAAGTAAGCATCATACATACCACTAGCAACACTTCACACACTCTCATTCTTTCTTTAGGGTTCTACACTTCTCATTTTCCAATCGCAGTTTCTGTGTTTTTCTTCGAAAACCACATCATAGGGTTTTCGATCGTGATCTTGTAAACCAAAAATGGCTTTGGCTTTCGACGAGTTCGGAAGACCTTTCATTATCCTCAGAGAACAAGAATCGAAGAACAGGCTTCGTGGTCTCGATGCTCAGAAAGCTAACATCTCCGCCGGTAAAGCCGTCGCTCGTATTCTCCGAACATCTCTCGGTCCTAAAGGCATGGATAAGATGCTCCAAAGCCCCGACGGTGACGTCATCATTTGTATGTTTTTTTTTTTCCATTTCACTCTCATTTTGTTTTTCTATTACATGAAAACCCTAAAATGAAACCCTAAATGTGAACTCTATGGTAATGTTTTTGTGTTTTTGTTTGTTTGTGTGAAGCGAATGATGGAGCGACGATATTGGAACAAATGGATGTTGATAACCAGATTGCGAAGCTGATGGTGGAGTTGTCGAGGAGTCAGGACTATGAGATTGGGGATGGAACTACTGGTGTTGTTGTGTTGGCTGGATCTCTTCTTGAGCAAGCGGAGAGGCTTTTGGAACGTGGGATTCATCCTATTAGGATTGCTGAGGGGTATGAAATGGCTTCCAGGATTGCTGTTGAGAATTTAGAGCGGATTGCCAATAAGTTTGAATTTGGAGAAACTATTTTGGAGCCGTTGATTCAGACTTGTATGACTACTTTGTCATCGAAAATGTAAGCAGCGTTAAGTTAATGAGTTAATCAATACATACATACATGATCTATCGTTTGTAGAGATTTTAGGATGCTTACTAATTAATTAATAATTTTATATTTATGTTTTTTGTTTTTGTTTTAATGTTGCAGTGTGAATCGATGCAAGCGTAGCTTGGCTGAGATTGCTGTCAAAGCTGTTCTCGCTGTTGCTGATCTAGAGAGGAAAGATGTTAACTTGGATCTAATTAAAGTGGAAGGCAAAGTTGGTGGGAAATTGGAAGATACCGAGTTGGTATATGGAATCATTGTTGACAAGGATATGAGCCATCCTCAAATGCCAAAGCAAATTCAAGATGCTAAAATTGCTATACTGACTTGCCCATTTGAGCCCCCGAAGCCAAAAACCAAGCATAAGGTTGACATTGATACAGTGGAGAAGTTCCAAACATTGAGGAAACAAGAACAGAAGTATTTTGATGACATGGTTCAACAGTGCAAGGTTGGGTTTCATTGATAGTCTTGTAAATATTTCTATTAATGACTTTTTACCGGTCAATTTGCCCACTAATTTCCTTATCTGTGTAGAGCACAGTCACCTTAATTTTTAGCTGGCGTATGAGTTAATTGGGATTAATGTTCAATTCAATATGCTTATGAACTTACTTTTTATTTGCTTGAATGCATTTGAACTTTATTAAAGGATTATTTATATTGATTTGCAGGATGTAGGTGCAACCCTTGTCATTTGCCAATGGGGGTTTGATGATGAAGCAAATCATCTCTTGATGCACAGGAACTTGCCAGCTGTTAGATGGGTCGGTGGTGTTGAGTTGGAATTGATTGCCATAGCAACAGGTATGCTTCGATTAGGTTTCTTTTTATTTGAAAGTTCGAATATTATTTCAATATCTTTGTTTAGTAAGAGTAATGATTGTAGTCTATTCTAAGTTATTACTGATCCATGTCTATCAATTAACAAAATAATTATCTATATGTAAATTTAGGCGGAAGAATTGTTCCTAGGTTCCAGGAGTTAACTGCTGAAAAGTTGGGAAAGGTATCATCTCAACATTGATCTCTTTTTATGGGTTACCACTTTCCAAGACTTTCCTTTTTTGGGTCTGTTTGTTTAAATTCACATACAAATTCTGGGGAAAGGAATTTTGAACATGTGCTAGTAGCGACGTCTTTGCATTTGTTGCCTTATCAGGGTTTTTGCTTTATGCAATGATTCTTATGCTGACTGTTTTTTCAATTTGACTATAAGTAACATTAATTTATGATCTATTCAAGGCTGGTATCGTTAGAGAAAAAGCATTTGGAACAACTAAAGACAGAATGCTGTACATTGAGCATTGTGCAAACTCAAGGGCTGTAACAATTTTCATTCGTGGAGGTGAGGTGTACGTTTTGACATTTTTCTTTACTGGTTTGCACTAAATTGTGTAATTAGTCATATGTAGGAGAGATATTGTTTTGTAGTTTTGTTATTTGTTCAACATTGTATGTACCACTTTACTGTTACAGAGTGTGAAGTATTATCGTCTTTTATAGAGCTTTATAGAATATACGTTGAAGACCGATGAATATCTAAGCAATCTCGACAAATTTACTTAAGCTGTCTTGTTTCACTGTTAGGTAACAAAATGATCATCGAGGAGACAAAGCGCAGTATTCACGATGCACTGTGTGTGGCTAGGAATCTTATTCGCAACAATTCAATTGTGTATGGTGGTGGTTCTGCTGAGATTGCATGCTCTATTGCGGTGGAAGCAGCTGCTGATAGATACCCTGGAGTAGAACAGGTATGTATATGAATGTCTAATGTGGGAATTTTCTTCTCAAGAACTCTTCTCAAATATAGATACAAATACTCTTTTCAACTCTTTCCATGTTTTTCTAATTAGTAATCTAATGTATTTGGTTGTTCTTTAATGCTTTGTTGATTGATGATTTTTCTTTCCTCTGCAGTATGCCATTAGAGCATTTGGGGATGCTTTGGAGTCTATCCCTATGGCCCTTGCTGAAAATAGTGGCCTCCAACCAATTGAAACGTTATCTGCTGTCAAGTCTCAGCAAATAAAGGTAATAATTGAACACGATGATTGCTTTTAACCTAGTGTTACTACACTAATGCACTTAAGTTTTCTGTATTTTTGATTGATGCCTATAATTTTCTGTATATCATGATTCATGACACTGACTTTAACCCTGTGTTCAGGATAATAATCCCCACTTTGGCATTGATTGCAATGATGTTGGCACCAATGACATGCGGGAGCAAAATGTCTTTGAAACTTTGATCGGAAAGCAGCAACAGATCTTGCTTGCAACCCAAGTTGTCAAGATGATATTGAAAATTGATGATGTTATTTCTCCATCTGAGTACTGATATATCTGTTTTTGAACTCTCATTCCATGTCAAGATGCTGAATTTCTGATAGTATTTTGTTCGGTTTGTATGATTTTAGTCATAGTCTGTATTTTAACTTGACTTGAAGTATATTTATGTTAAGAAAGATTTTGGCACGTTTTTGGATTGGAGTTGAGTGATCGATCCTTTCTTCTGACAAAGGGCGACTCTTGTTTTGTTTGATGCTTTATTTTTGCGTTTAACTTGAATATTATGATTTGATTTTATCAGTCCTTGCAATTTGAACCTATTATTGTGTCAAGATAGAGTTACATCGCAGAATCATGTGTAATGGATCTCACAGTGACGAGGAAAGCCATAAAATTGTTTGATGGTTCTAGCTGCATATATCAAGTTTGATATTTGATGGATTTTTTGTATTATATTTGATTTGTATATGATATAAATAAATCACTTTTTATATTAAAAAAAGTAAAGTATTGTTATTGTAAATTTATAATTTTTTAAAGCTAAGAGTGCATAATCAAAATTTTCCATATTTAGATGCAATGTTATTTAACAATGCCAATATAAACTACGGACTACATATTATTGTGAGTAGACAAAATAACACACTTTTTATCTAATATTTGTAATTGTTGCTATAATCTTCATCAACCACACCTATATACCAATATCGCCGCACCTGCAATAACATCAATTTCTCGATCTTGGTCGCCTCCGCCTCCAAACTTGCCCAATATGATAATTTTGCCTAGTGAGACAAAATTATGATAATAGTGTCCTAGGAACGCACGCACGGGTAAAAGTTTAGGCAAGAAATATCATTTATTTATCTTTATGATTTTGTTTTTACCAGTGGGCTACATGACTTTGGCCCAATATGATAATTGAGGACAGGTTTTTGCCTAACTCGGTTTGAATTCCTCCTCCGGTAGCGAAGACAGACAGACAGACAGACAGACGAAGAAGCAATAATGAGCGTAGAAGATCTTCCGCAGAAGGAGGTGAACGTGCTGAAGGGTCACGAAGGTGGAGTTCTAGCCGCAAGGTTCAACTCCGACGGCAATTATATCCTCAGTTGCGGCAAAGACCGTACCATACGCCTCTGGAATCCTCACCGTGGAATTCATATCAAAACCTATAAATCACATGCCCGTGAAGTCCGCGATGTCCACGTCACCTCGTATACTCCCTCACCTTTTACCTTTCTTCATTCATCATAAGCTCTTATATGTTTGTTAAGCACTGACTTAGTAAGTTAGCATTGTAACTGAATTTGTGTGTTGTTTTGTTTAATTAATGTTAGGGACAATTCAAAGTTATGTTCTTGTGGTGGAGATAGACAGGTCTTTTATTGGGATGTTGCAACTGGACGTGTAATTAGAAAATTTCGTGGCCATGATGGTGAGGTAGCTTCTTCATTTTCTTGCTTTCTCTTCCAATTAGTTAGTCAGACTATGATTGCGCTATTATTATTATTATTATTATTATTATTATTATTGCAGTTAAATACGTCCAAAGTAATTTGTTCTGCAGGTAAATGGTGTAAAGTTCAATGAATATTCATCTGTTGTAGTTTCGGCTGGCTATGATCAATCATTGCGTGTTTGGGACTGCAGATCCCACAGCACTGAGCCAATTCAGGTGAATTTTATTATCTCACTCCCTTAGCTACCCTCATTTATTACTTGATTTATTACATGTGATATTCCCCCAATTTCTTTCGGCTGGCTTATTGATCAGGAGTCGCAAACTTGTAAATGATTTGCAGATTATTGACACATTCGCAGATAGTGTGATGTCTGTTTGTTTAACGAAAACTGAAATTATCGGAGGAAGTGTTGATGGAACTGTTCGAACATTTGATATTCGTATTGGCAGGTTCGTTACTATAGAAAGAAGAAAACTTCAAGACTTACATTCTTCATAATTCCGGAGTTTTTTTGTTTGAACAAATTAGTAATACATGATAGGTGACATTTCAAATTAGACAGTTCTGTTTTTGCCATAAATGTTATGTGCATTGTAAATTTTACTAAGCTTCTGTATTTGTTCACCAGAGAAATATCCGATAGCTTTGGGCAACCTGTCAACTGTATATCGATGTCAAATGATGGTAACTGCATCCTAGCCGGTTGCTTAGACTCTACTGTACGTCTTTTGGACAGGTATGTTTGTAAAATTTGAGGAACATTTATGATGAAGCTATACTCCTGTTAAATTTACTCTCTTTTCTTGTGACAGAACCACGGGTGAACTCTTACAAGAATATAGAGGACACACTAATAAGGTTAGTCACTTAGTCTGCAAGCGACTAAATCTGGTTATAGCACTTTCAAATGTTCCACATATATTAGCATATCTACTGATAAAGGAAGATAGCATATTAGCAAGTGCATGCTCTCAACTATTTGGATGCAAGTTGATATTCACTGTCATGGGTATATCTGCATTTGTGGAATACTCTTTATTCATTCCTGCAATTACCAATTCGTTAAGTTTGTTTTCTTCTGTTTTAAGTAACTTCACTATGTTCAATTCAAACTAATAGACTCCAGCATTTTGTGAAATTTGATCCTTTATACTGCATTATCCCCAGTCTTACAAATTGGATTGCTGCCTCACGAATACGGATGCTCATGTAACTGGTGGCTCTGAGGATGGCTTTGTTTATTTCTGGGATCTTGTAGATGCATCTGTTGTGTCAAAGTTCAGAGCTCATGCCTCAGTGGTAATTTTTTTAACTAGTTTATTCTTTCTAGAAGAAAGGTGTTGAAGGATGATACTAAAAATAACATTAAAACAGACCATTCATGAACAAACTTTAACATGGAACATATTTATGGTTTTGTCAAGTTTTTTTTTTCCCTCTTGATGGGGGGAAAATTGACGACTTCTTACTTAGTACTTACTCCTTGATAATAAAACCACACCTGTATGAAAATAATCTTTACCACAAACACTTGATAGTTTAGATAAAATGATAACTTGTTTGTGAACAAAAAACTCTCTCTCTTCGGTCACAACTAAGTGCATGTTTGGATTGCGAGTGAGTTTGGCAAAATTATGGTAACACTCTGATTTTGTTGAAGCTCACCACCAATCCAAACATGCATTTAGCAGCTACTATTATTATTGATGCAATTTTGGTCTGTTGGGGTAATTTTATTATTGCATTAATTACTCTACCTTATGCTACATTTTATTATTTTAAGTTTCTAGTCTAATGACAATGTCACTATTACCTTATACGATGGATTATCTTTTTCAGGTAACAAGTGTAAGTTATCACCCAAAGGATAATTGCATGATAACTTCATCAGTAGATGGAACTATTCGGGTATGGAAGACATAAAGAAAAATATACAACCAAGAAGTTACAAATCAGTATGATGATGAAAACATGTTCAATTGCAATTGGAGTTGGCACTTGTCACACACCATGTTACTTTAGGTGTTTGGAAGATAGTAAAACTATATATGGTAGGGGTCTGTTTTGTGATACATACAAACCATGATTTTCAGTCAAATGATATGACAATTTCTTTGTCACCATAAGAAATTTGGTATTTGGCAAATCACTTTTATGTCTGTGAAGGGAAAATGAGTTGTGTTTGTTCTATGATACATCAATTATTGTCATTTTTATTTACTCGGTTGATCTCATCCTGAACCCTGATTTTGTGTTCCCTGTATCGGTTGTAGTTAACTTTACAATGGTAGTTGGAAAACAAGTGGCTTCAATACTGTTAAGTAGCTACAAATATGTCTATTATAAGATCTTTATCCGTGACTTTTGTTTTCCAATGATTTTTCAACACCTCAAATGTTAAAAATGCTGAAAGTGATGCTTTGCAGCTATTTATTTAACCCAAAAAAAAAATATGTAGTAATTGTTAAGATGGAGGGAGTATTATAAATGTCAAAGGGCAGTACATCAACTAAACATGTAGAAATTGGAATTGATAGCAGACACATGTTGCCTTCACAATTTTTTTTTTTGGTCAACTAGATAAAATTCATTGAACAAGCTAAAAAGCCAAATAATACACCACGTGTAGATTACAACCCACTAATGGAGTAAAGTACAAAATTAATGCAAACTCCTTTAACCAACAAACAAACATCCACCAAACAGAAAACAAATTACATATAAGTAACAATAAACAAAGCACAAGACATTAAAACTCCCAATTTTTCCAGCCACAAACTCCTTTAACCAAGAATTGGAAACGTTATTAAGAAAGGGAGTTGCTGGAGGATTGGTAATGGCAATACACTGCGGGCTTGGGAGGATAATTGGCTCCCGTATCAAAATAGGTTTAAACTCCTAACACATAGACCTTTGGATACAAATATTTATGGAGTTAGGGAACTTTTTGTAGGGGATCCTGTTATTTGGAACCAAACTCTTATTGAAAACAATTTCTATAATTTTGAAAGTGAGCAAATCCAACAAATTCCTATAATAAATGCTTATGAAGAACACCAACTTATGTCGATGGGAGCTAAAGATGGAAAATACACTGTGAAGTCGGGCTATTATTCTATCAAAAATTGGAAGCAGGAGAATGACCCCGGGCCATCTAACACTAACAATGCAAATTTTTGGCATAAGCTTTTGAAGCTTAGAATTCCTCCTAGAGTTCAAACACTTCTATGGAGAATTATGAATCACGCGCTCCCGGTTTGCTATGAACTATCAAAGCGAGGATTAAATGTCCCCGATGCCATAGTAAGGCCGAAAACATTAGCCATACCTTCATGCAGTGTCATAGAATCAAAGGGGTGTGGTTTGGATCTAACATTGGCATCAAATTTACAGGTTGCATTAATATGGAATTCACAGATTGGCTTCAGTATATGCTAATTAATGTTACTCAGGATGTGATGGAATGGAACAAATTGCTACTATAATTGATGGCATATGTTATGCTAGAAATTTGCAACTTTTTGAAAACACAGATATTACTGAAGAGTGTATTCTTAGCAAAGCTCAAAACAATCTCAAGGATTATCATCAAATTACTAAAATGAATATGCACAATTTGGATCAGATTAGCGCAGAAACTCAGAAAGAAACCAACGGGTTACAACAGAGAATCAGAATACTAACCAACACAAGCGGAAGAAACCTCCAATCGGCATATATACTAACATAGTAAGAACTTAGATGCTACCTTTGTACTCTTGTGGCCTTTATATAAAAAAAAAAACATAGTAAGAACAATGTAAAAAGGGAAAGACAACTTTGTTTTTCACTCCCAAGTAGAGAAGAATAATCACATAAATGAAGGGGTGAGATTGAGAATCAATAACTAATTAAAAATTATAAATCTTTTCAAAATACCATGTCTTGTGGGAAATATATAAAACACTTTTGGCAATTTCATTTTTACTGCCATATTGACAAGATTTAATACTAAAAGATTAAAGATGCATACTGCCGCCGCATTTAGTGCATGAACCCAATGTTATGTCTCACAAGTCACGTCCTCTTTCTTCGCTTTGCCCCTCTATAAATTGAAAGGGCCCTGTATAAAGTGACAAGGTTTTCTGTTAGGAACTAAATGAAAAGATCAAAATTGAAATAAATAACATTAGGGAAAAATTTAAAAGTAAATTGATAATTTGGTTTTCTACCGCTAAAACTGAGAATTACACATTAAGTCATTAAGTAATGCAGACATGGTTTATGCAAATCAAATCAAATCAAACGAAGGATGAACTATCATAACCTAGTCTAAATAAATAAGAAACAACTAGGACATATCAAAGCACAGATAAGTAAATCAGAACAACATTTTTCACCATGTCAATTCAAACACACAAAAAAGAAAGAGTTTGTGTCAAATGACCGATTATCCCAAAAGCTTAAGCTGTTAGGAAATGCCACATCTATGGTTTTATATTATTTTCTAACACGCCCCCTCACGCAAGAGCCCATTGGGCTTGAAGCGTGGATAATGCATAGGCCCACCTACCATATGCTTAAAATTCCACTTTTTAATTAGAAAGTGAGGGGAGTGGGAATCGAACTCTAGACACTTAGTCATAGAGGCTCTGATACCATGTCAGATGACCGATTATCCCAAAAGCTTAAGCTGTTAGGATAGAGCCATATCAATGGTTAAATATCATTTCTAACAGCTTTTGGGATAATCGGTCATTTGACATGGTATCAGAGCCTCTATGACTAAGTGGTCTAGAGTTCGATTCCCGCTCCCCTCACTTTCTAATTAAAAGTGGAATTATTAAGCATATGGTATGTGGGCCTATGCATTATCCACGTTTCAAGCCCAATGGGCTCTTGCGTGAGGGGGCGTGTTAGAAATGATATTTAACCATTGATATGGCTCTATCCTAACAGCTTAAACTTTTGGGATAATCGGTCATTTGACAGTTTGCAATCATAGTAATTAACATGCACTTGAAGACAAGTGAGAAGATGGAGAAAATAGGATTCGAAACCCTAGGAGAGGGTTGATTTTGTTCCAAAAATCATATATCTCTTAAATGACATCATAAGGTTTGATAAACAAATGAATGGAGTAGTGCATCCCAGTTCATTATCTACCTCAAGAAAGCATGCATTTTGGAATACCTATAATGCAAGAGACAAAGAAACTACGAATATAAGCATTTTTTGTATTTACTCATTTGCATAAGTAGTAGAGTTTAAAAGTTTATAAAATCTAACAACGGAAACTAAGCACAATAATGCAAATTAGAAATATTTCAATGCAAGATAACATACTCTCAATCCAATCCGGAGCTGACCACCAGAACAAGTTGAAAAGTCGACCGACCTTGATCCATGTCAAAAAACACTCATGCCATGCCACTGTCTGTCACATTATATCTTGTTGATCAGCTGGTCTAAAATGTATTGGTCCATATATAATGATGACACAATTCCCTTTAGTTAGTAACACACAAATCGGCAGCAGAAGCAGAAAACGAACATCTATCTATCACTCAAGAACAAAACCCTATCCCCTAAACTCCTAAAATTCTCACCCATTTCTTCTCCTTCTCATATCAAGCCAGCCTAAATACATCAATTATTATGTAATCATAACCTAAAGACATACATACATACATACATACGCTAACTAACAACAAAGTTAAAAATCAAAATCGAAAATGGAAAGAAGCAATGGATATGATGTGGACTGGATTCCAGTTGTTGATGTAAACTGGATTTGAAAAAAATTGATGAGAAATGGATAATATGAGATTTGTTGGAAAGAGTGATAGAGAAAAGAGGAAAGTTTTGTGAATGGTGTTTGATTATGAAAGAGACTTGTGGAAGAAGGTACAGATTATTGCAAAAATTGGTTCATGTTTCACGTGGGTGAAAGCCTTGGAAGAGAGCAGGAGATGAATTTGACTTTTACTTTGGAGAATTTGAATAAAAATAATGTGATTAATCACAGTTTTAGCCGGGGGGGGGGGGGGGAGTTATGTTGTTGATATTGATGAGAGTTAGTAATTTCTAATGCTGTGTTTATTTTTACTTCTTTGACTCATGTTTGTCTATTTGATTGTTGTTGTTTGTTCATTCTCAACTAAGGCTGTCAAATAGACAGGTCTGGCCCAGTTCGGCTTGGTCTCTTGGACTTTGCAATATTTATAGGTCCGATTCAATTTTTGTTGAGTTATGATTTAGTGAATTCAGTCTGACTCTGCAAAAGTTTAAGTGACTTTTATATATTAGTTCTTCATCATTATTAATTTTATTGAGATATAACTGTATGCAAGTGTAAATAACTTTTACATCATCACCAAATATGTATTAATAAATTATAAAATTATTTTTTACTAAAGTTTTAGGTAACTATAACGATTTTTATTGAACTTAAACGTTAAACTAAGTTTTTTATAATAAATTTTCATTTAAATGATAAATTTTTTATGTATTTATTGATATTATTTTTACAAAAATGATATAAAAAATTTGATAATGGGCTAGTCCGGCCCGGCCCGATCCTCAGAAGGACCACATGGGCTTGGACAAAAAAGCCTGATTGCGTTTGAGCTAGTTTTTTTTGAAGCTCAGCCCGCCCAAGTCTGTAGGCTAATGGATCGATCCGTCGGCCCGACTCATTTTTGACAGCTCTATTCTCAACTAAGTAAAGCAATAAAACTCATAACCGTGGATATTTATATGCTTCGTCCCGATCTTGACGGGAAAATTTAAGTTTATTGGATATGAGTTCGGATTTGAGTTTTCTTCGAATCTTGATCTATACTCATAGTGTAATATTTAACTATTTAGTTTTTTTTGAATGAATGAAATTTCTCTATTACAGTGGGTAACCGTCATTTTAAACTTTGTGGCAAACGAAATTATGGGATAACCAGAGTCTCCATATGTGTTGATTATGGAAGTTGATTGAAACCATCATAATACACTTTTACACACTTTTTAGCTTATAAAACAAATGCTCAGTGTTCAAAACAAGGTAAAAAAAATCTCAGTTTCATTAAAATTGTGCACCAAATGAAATGTAAACGAATTGTTTTAAGGGAAACGTATGTGTTAAAAGACTTTATTTGTCCACTTTAAATTTTATGGGTGATCACATTGATGTGTGTGGACTACTTTGACAATAAGTTACTCCTTTCATTTCAAAATAATCTCAAAATAATGTCACAAGTTTGACTTTTTGTACATTTATTTTGATTGCATTTTTTATTAATATATAAGGACAATTATTAATATATAAAAGTTTATAAATTTTTAAAGCTAAGAGTGCATAATCAAAATTTTCCATATTTAGATGCAACGTTAGTTAACAACACCAATATAAACTACGGACTACTACATATTATTGTGAACAGACAAAATAACACAAACTTTTTCTCTAAATATTTGTAATTGCTGCTACTTTACAATACACACTTCTATTCTACATTGCCCTTTATGGGAATGAATTTCTCTTGTCCTAATTGACATTGGTATTCCTCATATTCATTAGGAAACCCAATTTTGGAATGCCCCTACAACTTCATACAAGTACGTACTCTAGTAGCACTGGTAACCTTTTTTGCATCTAAGAACTCCAGCCCCTGCTGTCATTGAAGCCACAAGCATAGGTGGTTTTGCTGACATGCTTGAGGCTTTGGCATATGTCGATGACGACGCTGCTCCCGCCCCAGAAGGTGTGAAGAAGGCACCGTTCAGCATTAGATCTCCTTCAGATCTCCAATTCCAGTTCTGCCACTCACCCTTTGATGAGTCAAAGTGTTTTGTGATCTGAAATATCACACAATGGTTCATGTTCAAAAACACAAAATTAGTAACTCATTTTACTACATCATGCATATATAGTTATTAAAATTTACTTTGCATCTCAATAACATTTATTAGTTAGAACCTAATTTAGTATATTCACATTGTTTTTATTTTTATGCATCTTTTACCTCTTTGTGGTCATCATCATCTGGAGCTAGAAATCTGTTTCCTTGACTGAAAATAGTTGGGGATGAACTTCCACCTATTGCGTATTGTTGCCAATGTGTGTAATCGTTGTTCACCACATGGAAGTATCCGAACCTGCATCTGCAGAAATTGTGTAGAAAAATATATTCACATTAATGTTTTCCATGGATCTGAATTGATTGTAGTCAGCAATCCACACAAATAGACACGTTGAAAATGTTGATCGAGACCAGATGATCCATATTTCAATGCATATTTTGATTTTAAAAAAAAAATTAAAATATCAAACAGGAAATCTAGACCGTTCAATTTTGATCAACAACCATCGACCTCCTTGACTGCGTGGATTGCTGAATGCAACAAATCCAAATCGGTTTTAATTAACTTGTGAAAGATTAAATACCTTGGCATTCTCCCCCCAAGCCCTTCTCCAAAATGATTAAAAGCAATAGTAGCTTGCATTTTTTTATCCTCATCATATGAATCACTATGACCCAAAAGCATGACTTTATTATGGTGTGTCATATAATTATTAGAAATAGTAACAGCCGTTGATCCATGAACAACATCAATCAAACCATCAAAACAATTAGACAAAGAACAATGATCCACCCAAATATGTCTCCCACCATAAATTGTAATCCCATCACCATCTGATCTTGTTTTCAACACACGATGATTTGGTGAGTCACTCACATAGCCACCACCACCTCGTACACAATGATGAATATGTATACCATGAATTATAATGTTAGTCTTTTGTTGTATCCTAATACATGGTCCTTCAGCTATGTGTACATTTACTCCTCTACCATCAATTGTTTTGTAGGAATTAATTAGAAGATCCATTTTTAGCTTAATGACCATGTCATGTTTGAAAATGATCCATAAAGGCTCTTGTTGGATAACAGCATGTCTTAATGTACCTGGTTTTGGGTTTATAGGGTCATCACTTGAGTCACTTACTATGTAATATTTTCCATCTCTGCCTCCAATTGCATGTCTTCCAAATCCAATAGCACATTCTGCTAGACGTTTGCGGTTGTTTTCCCAATTGGGGTCACATCTCCAACAATCATCAATTGGGTTGTTTGTGCCACAAGAATAATAACCCAATTTTCTTCTGTTTTGATTCTCAATGATGCTCCTATAGAAACAAACAAATAACATTAATGTGATGTGGTCAATATAGTTGAAGTCTATTTGCATAGATTGGGCGTACAGGCATTTCAACCCATTTTAGTAGAAGGACGTGCTATTTGTTTACATCCACTAGTGTGGAAGGGATTCAGGCACACAAGTGAGACAAGTCTTACATTATGTACAAATTTATTTTTATACCGTTGAATCAATAAGTTTCACCATTAGACCAAATAAGATGTGATGAAATATATTGATAAATGGTGAAAAATAACCTTGTGCACGATAAAAGACTTATTTAGGTGTGCACATTAGACAAAACTCTCTATATATATCATTAACATATGTCTCACCATGAAATGCATCTCTCATCCTATTCTATTATGTTTTATTTTAGTGTGATAAGAGGATATCCTTGTAACCCCAAATATCGGAGTTTAAATCTTCTCAGAAATAATTGTAAGATCACCATTAGTTACTTTAATTATTTTCCTCTTTTTCAATTTTTTTAAAAGAAATATACAATGGAATCGCTATTTGAAAAATATGAGAAAAGAGTTTAATAGCTAGTAACGTATTAAAATCTAAATAAGTTTTAAACATGCAAAAATCATATGATTCTGTTCTTATTATAAAACTACAAAAAAGTTTGGCGGTGCAGTTTGTTTGTTGTCTGTCTACCTCTTTTTCATGTAATATATATTTAAAAGAAGGTTTTTGGACATGACATCTAACTTTAATAAAATAAACATTATCAATAAATACTTTAGCTCTAGTATGCTAGAAATTAATGTGAAAAATAAGAAATAAAAAGAGTTCCTTGTTTTCCAACATGACATTTTTAGCAGAATAAGACAAATACAAACTTGGACTGATATTAAAAAACATACTTCTGCACTTGTTGGACCACTGATTCAGGATCTTCAACTGGAGAAGAACAGATCAAAATTGGAGAAAGAAGCAAGAAGTAGAACACTAATGTGGATGCAAATGCCATATATACTACTTAGAAGAAGATTAGCTAGCTAGTATTAAGTAGGAAACTTAAATATAGTAGTGACTTGTTCTATAAGAGTGATAGAAGCTTATATATATATAACAACTGTTTTTTTTTTGGTAAGGATATATATAACAACTGTTAAGAATAGTATATGCTTTTGTCAAAAAAAAAAAGAATAGTATATGCTAAAAATAATATACTCATTAAATTTGAATTATATTTTGTTTAGAGAATATCTCTCTATGATTTTATTTGTTAGAGTAGTTTGTATTTTGTATCCCTATAATAAAAGGATATAGTTTAAATATATTCTTTTTTTGGTAAGAAATTTAAATATGTTCACTTGGTTATAAATACCAAGTTAATATTATTATTAGTTTTTTTAGATATTGAGTCATTTTTATTATCAATAATATTATTTTCTCTCATTCTTTTACCTAAATACCTCAAATTCAACAACAATATAATTATAAGAATCCTAAATTCATGGTTAAACAAAAATGTTTATTAAAATGTGATTTGTGGATTTAGGGACCCTGTAATTGCATCCCTATATATGAGGCATCTTTCTTTTAAGGTCAACTCATACACGATTAAGTAACTCTATTGTATACCATTGAGTTAAATAAGTGATTAATTAGTTATAAACTATCCTTTTCAGGAGTTAGGAGGACATTATATATTAATCATAAAATATAATAATAGTAATTTGAGCTACTGTATATATGAGTTTTCACTTTTCTGTCTTTACATAAGAAGTACCCTTGGAGATTACAGAATCAGAATCTCCCACTTTGTCTTTTTATTTTTTTATTTTTATATCATTCATCAATCATGAATTATGGTGCATAACATTGGTCGTTAAATGAAGCAAATTAAAGTTGTATTTTTTTTATTGATGATTGTCATATTTCACATTTTCCATGTACAATAGTAACATTGGTCCAAGAAAAATATTATATGTCCAATTTTTTTTTTGACAAAACTATATGTCCAATTTTATAATCTTCTATTTATGTTTTTCATATATATTAAGAAAAAAGAACATTATGAAGCTCTTAAAATACACTGTGTTCAAATTTGATTTCTCATTTTTCAACACATTTATTTTTTTCTTCAAATACATGTTTCGTATTACGGTCGATGTATTAGAATCACGGTGAGTCAATTCTGACACTCTCATAGGCTAAGCAATAATAATAATATTAATATTAATTGAAATTAAAAGATGAAAAATACAAAATGTGAGGACAATAAACAAAACTCGTGTTTTTTTTAAAAGGAAACAAAACTCATGTTATTTTATAATTATAAGTAACTTGTTTTATATCCAAAAGAGGTGGGGGGCAACAAGTCTTATAAGAAGGCTTTGAACTAATTATCATCATTTTTTGTTGAAGGAACGAGTTACCATCAAATTGGATTTTAAAACAGTGGTAGATGGAATCAATAGATTTTTTTTGAAAGTTTGAGTTTCGATCTATTTTGTACTATTATAGGCTTTTTTTGAATATTAATCAAAATTATATGTTCAACTGTACTAGTAGACTAGAAAATTTATTGCTCACATCCTTATAGTTATAAAATCGTCAAAATCTTATGTTAGTTCCCAAATTATGTTGCAACCTCAATAAACATCCATCCTTATACAAATGAAACATCCATCTTACGAAAGCGTCAAATGTTAAGTATAGTAGATAGTAGAATGACTAATTCGTAATCTTTATAAGCCTAGCTCAATTGATAAAAGATATTGCATATTTGTGCATATGGATCGGAGTTCGAACCTAAAATATCCACTTATTCATCTTTAAAATGGAAATTTTTAGTCTCTACACTACTTGACAAAAAAATAAGGACTAAACTCGTACAACATAGTGATCAAACTTCAAACGTTACCGGAAAGATGTGTCTATGTTATATTTAGTGGACAAGAGTGATTCAAATAGGATACCAACATGGAAATTTTTTGTTGCAACACATTAGATTCTTCTTTCACTAAAACAAATTTATTTAAGGTTTTAGTATCATTTTTGTTTTTGTATGTATGCAGTATTTTGGTTTTAATTCTTATATCGATTTTTGTTTTAAATAAGTCGTTTATGCAAATTTTAACTTTATGGACCAAAAATAAAAATTTAGTTGATTCAGGAACTTATTTAGAACAAAAATTAACACAATAATTAAAACCAAAATTTCGCGTACATACAAAAACGAAAATCGAAAATGATACTTAATTTATTTAATAGTTTGTACCCTTTAACTCTATGTGAAACGGCCATATATTATGTACTACTACCATTCAATTCAACTGGAGAGAATGTGTATTGGAGTTCATTCCTAATTTACCAATCTAATCCCCACCTCCTCAGATTACGATCTAATCTAACTGCTAAATATATTCTGCATGATGATACTAACTCCCAACGGTCTCTCTTCATTTTATAATTAATTAAGAAACCGTTTATTTATTTATATACTTTTATTTTTTGAAGCTAACTAAACAGCCGTCTTTCTCTATATGAAATTATTAAAAAATTGCCGTAAGCATAATAATTTTGTATAGAGTATTGTTTGTTGAAACTGTGATGTAGATTGTCAAACGTTGCTTTACTATAATCTTATAACTTATGGGTCTGTTTTTGTTAGGTAGGTAGTTTAACGGTTAAAAACTCACTCATTAAAGATGAATAAGTGGTAGGTTCGAATTCTGGGCTCTGCACAAATGTGCAAATATCAATTGAGTTAGACTAATGAGGACTATGAATATGTTTAATATGCAAAATATAAACACCGGAAATAAAAGTTTGGTTCAAAACTGAACAATACAAGATAAATATTTAATATATTGAATAAATTTTGTTTTGTACTATATTTGGTGGAGAAAATATTATTTTGATTTCTTATACAATTTGTGTTAAAAACAAAATGTTGTCTCGTGGTTTAGTGGAGAGAAGAATATCTGTTTTTGTTCACCCCAATTTGTTCAGTTTCAAAAATAATTTTAAAATTAAATACAGTACAACTGAAATTATCTTATCCAATCGTTATTATTTAGCAGATCAAATGAACCTAATAGAAAATAGGAGTTTATTTTATTACAAATAACATTCTTTTAGAATGGAGTATTTAACGTTTTTGAAAAGTATGAAGAGCCGGCCTAGCAGTTCAGAGATTCCCTTGCTTCTAGCCTTCGACTGAGACATGCCCTTTAAACCCAATCTTCGTGAATTTGCAAATTGATTCTCAAAATTTTTGTTTTAAGCATCTTTCAAAATAGTCTTAAATCTTTTATGCATTGTCAGAATTGATAAATACATTTTTAAAATTGTAAAACAATATTAGTGAAAATAATTTTTACCTCTTAAATTTAATAAGAGTTTATGACATTACACTTTAATTGATTATTAAACTTTTCCACTTTGGTTCCATATTAAAGTTATCAGATCAAAGATTAATTTTTCAATAATTAGTTTCCACACAATTAAAATTATTCAGTAAATCGTAGATAAATTTGTGATAAAGACAAATTTACTAAAGACAAATTTAACTACGATATGATATTTAATGAAGTAGGACAATATGTTATGTGACATTCATTTGATGTGTTAGGATATCCCGGTGAATGGAGCTGGGACTCGGGGGAATATATATCTCAGTGATGGAGGTTTGATGGATAGATGGTTTTGCTATATATTTCTTTAGTTTTATTTTGGCGCTATTTTTAGTCGTTATAGGCTAGTTTGTTGGCGGTTGTGCCTTTGAATCCGTTTGTGTAGGTTCTAAGGGAGTTTTTGTAGTTCTCTTTTCTTTTGATTTATTTTTGTATATTTCGTGCTTCTCTTGTACTCTTTGTTCTAGAGTTGCTTAATAAAATTTGTCATTTAAAAAAGTGTTAGTATATCATAATTACTAACGACTTCTGCTTAATTCTCGGACCACACACATGATACAATTGTATGGAAAGCTACTCCGAGTGATTGCTACACGAATCAGATTACAAGCTATGTTTGAATCTCACAATTCATGATCATCACTCTCAACCAAGCGACAATTGGCAAAAAAATTGGACTCAAACTCCCGGCCAAAATCAAGCATTTTTCTTGGCGTTTACTCTGAAGCTGCCTCCCAACACACCTTAATCTCCACATGTGTGGTGTTCCTTGTCTTCTAGATTGTGTCTTGTGTTCCACCGCAACTAGAAAGAAACAGAAGAAAAAAAAATGTAAAAAGTAAAAAAAGAGATTGAAGAAGTTAATTCAAAAAAGTTAATTTTTTGTTGAAACATTGGTTTAACCAATTATTGCCAATGTTTGATTTTGTTTTTGTTTTGCAAATGATAGTTATTTAACATATTGAGTATAATAGTATAATTTAACTTTTATTGTAAGAAAGTATCATAATTATAAAAATTTAAATGATTTTGTCATTTTATGTGCAAGAGAGCTGTAGGGCCGGTTTTGAGCATAGGTTTAGGGTGCGACGGCTTAAAGGCCCATACTTTTAAGAGGTCCAAAATATTTATATAAAGATGTATATAATAATATTTATTTTTTATAGGGAGATTGTATAGTAAAAAGTATAAAAAAAGATCATAATATTTTTCAAATTTGAGCTCAAAAGTCCTTCATATTTTATTTATCAACTCACCATAATTTTTTTTACGTACATCCTAAACTCAACCCTTCATTTTTATACCTTATAATTTCGTTCTCCAACACACAAAATTGAGAAATAAAACTTCAAATGCATAAGTAAAATTGTAAAATATAAAATCTCTTCTTGTCTTGTATTAAAATCTAAATTCGTATTTCTTTTCTTCAGCTATTGATTCCCGCGATCGATTCTATTTCTACCTTCTTTATATTTCGATTTCTGATTTTGTTGTTATAAACTTTATTCTCAGAATTTTCATTTCTATAAGGTTTTCAACAACAAATATTTGATTATCTATCCACGATATCGAACAACAATATTTTTTTTTCAAATTTAGATGCTTTTTCACTGAACTTCGATGATAAGATCTCTTTTTTTATTCCCTTTTGTCTATTTAGCTATATTATATTTCTCCTACTCATTACGGAAATCGCATATTACAAACAATCATCTTAAATTTCAAAACATTGATGCCTTGAAGTTATATTATAGTTGAGATGTCCGAAATCAAAATTAATTCATGTTTTATTTATAAATAAAAAATTGTAAGTTTTTAGTATTAGACAACAATTTTTTCAAAAAAAATTGGCCTATAGCCCGTAAAATGTCAAAAACGGGGGTGAGGTGAGTGAGAGTGTTGGCTAAAATTTTACGTATTTGAGCGATTCTAAATTTTCTCAAGAGCTAGTTATCTTATATGCCAAATATCTTTTAGTATTAATGACTACTTAGTTTAGATATATGAGAATAAAATCAATCAATCAAGTTGAATTCCACAAGCTTTGTAAAAATATACGATATCCGTCTTTAATTATAAGACATTGTTGACTAAATCACATGAATTAAGAAAGTGGATAGAGTACATAATATATTTATTGATAGTTGATATTATTTTTATAAGTTTATCTTTTAAGAGAGAGATTTTATCGATGTTTTATCATAATATTTATTGTACACTCTAGAAAAAGAGGTAAATTAAATAAAAGTATGTATTTAAAGAAATAATAAATATAGTTGAAATTCTTGGCACGCTATGCACGATGTGTGATACGATGTGCTAAGCACTTTGTCAGATCTACCACGTAACAATGCAAAGCAAATAAAACAAAACAAATAAAGGAGACAGAGTATTTGTTAACCCAGTTCAGTGCACAACGACAACCTAAATCTGGGGGATACCAATCCAGCAAGGAATATCACTATGATAACCCTAGTTCTAAGTTATCAACAAACGCCCCGTTTACAACTTATGACCTAGGCACTACCAATGACTCTTCCACCTAGGAACTCCTAGATCATAGATCCCATCTCACTCCCTTACAACCTTACAGACAACAAGGATTTCAATAACACAGATCTAAATAAGTTTTGGAGACACACTCCTAAAAATTACACACTCGTACCTAAAGGCTTAGAGTGTTATAACCACAAAAAGTCCTAACTCAGTACTTCAAAGTTTAGGAGAGGATCACACACATTACGTTACAAAAACACATAGTCCTAAACTTGTATCAATGAGACACAAGAAAGGCTCACAAATAACACACACGTAAAACCTAGAATTCTAGACACAAACACAATAACTGCGTGAACAACTCCACTGGAATTAGGTTTAGCTCTTCTTTAAATACTCCAGGAAAAACATCCTTGATTCAGAAGTGACATGGGCTTGACATGTTTGACCCAAACAATTACTCCATATTAATTAAAAGAGATTCTCTACAAAAATAGTTATAATTATTTGTATTTTTTTATAATAATATAATTATTTATAATAGAAATGAAATATTTCACCAAAAAAAATAAATAGTACTGATCAAGTATTTAAATTTAATAATGACAATTAAAATCTATCCAAACTATGTCAATTTTGGTAATTATATTTTGAAAAGCAATTTTAATCAAAAGTATCCAAACAACATTCATTTTGTTTAATCAATTCTGCATTATTGTATCCAAACATAAATCAATTCTATTTAACTCAATTCTAACAAAAATTAATTCTAACAAAATCAATTCTATCAGAATCAATTCTGTCCACCGCCAAACCAAACACACACTAACATTACTTTGAATAGATCCCTAACGAAGGAACAAGATCTCCTTTTTGAAGCCATAAATGCTATCACTGATCCTCATGTTAAGAAAGTTTATCTTGAAAAATTAAAATCCTCTCTTGTGACTAAACCAACTAGAAATCCTCTTGTAGCCAATAAGTTTAATCTTACTGATACTTTCAAAAGACTTGAAAAGCTACAACTAAACCTGTCACTATTCAAGATCTCCAGCATGAGATAAATACTCTTAAAATTGAAATACGAGAGTTAAAACAAACTCAAGATAGTCATCACATAATCTTAGATCAATTACAACAATATGAAGGTGTAGATGATAATCCGACCGAAGTTTATCCAACCAATCCTACTAACCATGTTAGTACCCAGTATCAAGGAAACCAAGAGGAAGATGATTTCTTGGGTTTAATCAATCAACTTAAGATTCAAAAATTTTACATAAATATCAAAATTGTTATAAAAGAATTTATCCTTGAAACTACGGCTCTCTTTGATACTGGGGCTGATTCTAACTGTATTTTAAAAGGTCTTATTCCTACAAAGTACTTTGAGAAAACCTCTGAACAACTTAGCACTGCTAATGGTTCAAAACTTAAAATCAATTATAAGTTATCTACTACTATAATTGAAAACCAAAACCTTAAGATTGAGACCCCCTTTTTATTGGTCAAAAATCTTAAAAATAAGGTAATCTTAGGAACTCCTTTCATAAGATCTCTTTTCCCTTTACAAATAACTAATGAAGGAATTATTACTCAACATTTGGGTCAATCTGTTATTTTTAAATTTATTAGGAAACCTATTATTAGAGATTTAAACCCAATTCATTACAAACAAAATCAAATTAACTTTCTAAAAGAAGAAATTTCTTTTAAAAATATCGATAGACAGATTCAACAACCAAATATCAAACAAAGAATCCAGATACTTTTGGATCATATACAATCTACAATTTGTTCTGATATTCCTAATGCCTTTTGGGAAAGAAAACAGCATATAGTTGATCTTCCTTATGAAAAGGATTTTCAAGAGAAGCTTATACCTACTAAGGCTAGACCTATTCAAATGAATAATGAACTTCTTCAGATTTGTCAAAAAGAAATAAAAGATCTTTTAACAAAAGGATTTATTAGAAAAAGCAAAAGTCCTTGGTCTTGCTCAGCCTTTTATGTTAATAAACAGGCTGAGATTGAAAGAGGTGTTCCTCGTCTTGTCATAAATTACAAACCTCTCAATCAAGCTTTAAGCTGGATCCGTTATCCTATTCCGAATAAAAAAGATCTTTTAAATCGTCTGCATGACGCCAAAATCTTTTCTAAGTTTGATATGAAGTCAGGATTTTGGCAAATTCAGATTAAAGAAGAAGATCGTTACAAAACAGCGTTCACAGTTCCTTTTGGGCAATATGAATGGAATGTCATGCCTTTTGGTCTAAAGATATAAAAAAGATATATATATATTAAAAAAGATATAATTGATTATTTTGGATATTTTCACCTGTAAGATTATTTTGGATATTCTTGAATTTATAAATTGTAGTTTTGATTTTTAGAATTTTATTTTTACATTCAAATTTATTATTCAATTTATTTTTATACGAATATGAATATGAATATATATATATATATATATATATATATATATATATATATATATAAATTATTTTATCTTCAATTCAATATAGTCAGAATCAACCCATTCAAAATCAAATTTTCTCACTGTAGAATGAAACATATACTATAAGATAAATAATTTGCTTATGTTGACGTATGAAATTCGAGTTCTCCTGAAATTTATTCTTAGGTGAAATTCATTAACCACTAAACTCAATGTCTTAGTTCTCTTTAGACCCTGTTTGGTTAGGGGTTTTTTGAGGGGAGGAGAGCGAATAATTAATTTACTTTTTTATTCTTAATTATATAAACTTAAAATATGGATTAAATTATAATGAATATATTACGTCAAAAAAAAATTTAAAGGATATATAACAAAAAGAAAAATCTAATGAGTAGAAAACCTATATTTTTTTTGTTGTCAAAAAAATAAAACTTAAATTTTTGATATTTCAACAAGGATAATTTAGGATTTTAATAAAAAAATGTGGGTAATTTTGTCAACATAATAAATTATATTTTCTCTCGCTTCACCTCCTTAAAAATCTCTCTCTTACCTCCCCTCCTCTCTCCTTCCTTCAGTTGAACCAAATAGGGGCTTACTTTTATTTTAAATACTTAAATATTGTATAATTCATTAATCACTTCGATCTTATAAAACTTTTGAAAATTAACGTGTTAATTTTTTTTTATCGGATCTAATAGTCTATTAGATGTAATTTCCCTTTTAAAATAAATAATTGAATATAGTTGAGTTCAAATTCAGTCCCTACCAAACTAGGCTCACGTGGATTATATCAATGAAAATTTTATTCCCTTCGTCTTAAAACTATTGTCCTTTTAGAGTTATGCACATGGATTAAGAAACAATAAAGATTGATAAGTTAAGTCTATTTTATCCTTACTTTATATTAAGAAAGAGAAAATATATTTAATTAATACTTAAACTTTTGTAAGAGTACAATTGATAAACTAACATTAACTTTACATTGATTTGCGAAAAGGACAATAGTTTTGGGACAAAACTAAAATGCTAAAAGGACAATAGTTTTTAGACGGAGGGAGTACTAAATTAAGAATAAAAATAACCTAACGCACTCCGATCAAATTTAGTAAAATAATTTGATATTTAAGTAATGGGACCATTGTGAAATAACTTGTAGTACAAGAAAAAAAAAATGAGGGGATGAAAAAGCACTTACCACGTAGACGTGGGTGTTGCCGTCTTGGGGTTAATTACTTGCGGCAATACATGGAACAAACAGAGACCACATCCTTGAACATTGGAAAATAATCCGGACTTGTTGCCAACATGTTTTAGGATGGGGCAATTATTACATGATGAGATCAACATAATTTAGGATAAGGACTATATATAGAGTAATTTTATAATTTTAAAGAATGAATAATTAGTGATATTACCGTCCTATTTCAATCAATTCGGTAGAGAATAAAAATTGAGAGTGTGACAGAATGGATGAAATAGATATCCTTAGCTTTAATTCCATTTTGAAGATTTGGAAGAACTTTCATGTAAATTCTATTAAACTTTAACGATTCAATGTGTCTAATTCAACCGAATCTTACATATCACGTTGAGTTTCACTTTCAGTATGTCTAACTCAGTTCAACCATCCACCGTGCTTAGTTAAGTTTGACCATTATTTATAGTCATGCCTAGCTTAGCTATACTATTCATCATGCCTAGCTTAGTTATACTATTCATCGTGCCTAGTTTTAACTCCACCGTTCAACGTGCTTAGCCAAGCTTAACTATTCAAGTCATGTCTAGTTCAACTACATACACCATTCAACATGCTTAACTAAGTTTAACCATTCAGATCATGTTGAATTCCTTCTTGATCAACTACATCAAGTTATCGTCTAAGTGCTTCATTTGGACATCAGATTAACGTCTAAGTGAAAGTTGTAGTCCTTCGGATAAATGCTTCATGGCCTTCCAGGCGCCCTCTACAAACATAGTGATTTTTGCTCCATGTGCCTTGCACAAACGAGTGACATGAGCTACACGTGCTTTGGCTCCATGTGTGTTGTACGAATGAGATTCACATGGATATCAAGAACATAGTTTATTGTGTCTAGACATCTAACGAGAGAATTATTAGGCCAAGAAAAGATGAACTATAATTTAAGAGGCAAATAATAATCAATCTATTAATTATAGGGCAAACCGTGTTCTACCTTAATCAATTTTTGAATGCTATTGGAATTCCTCAGTCTTAGGACATTCTATTGAGTAACTCACCTATTATAACTATTTGTATTTACATACGTGAACACAAACAATGAAAGTATAACTTTATACCTTTCAATTTCATCTCATTCAACCTATCTATAAAGATAACTTGAGAGATTTAGTTTCCCGTGTAAAAATTTATATACTAATAAATAACATAAACATATAGTCACTTTCAATCAATAAAAATGACCACAAGGAAAATAATCAATCAATAACTTTATTGTGCTAGTAGTACTACTATTAAATAATCACAAAGAGTTAAGAATTGTGACTATCAAATAGGTCAAAGTCCATTCAAGTATGTGATCCATCCTTATTCCCGATTTAGACTTAATTAAAGGAGACAGATGACAAAAAATG
Organism: Trifolium dubium; assembly: GCA_951804385.1. Taxonomy (NCBI): domain Eukaryota; kingdom Viridiplantae; phylum Streptophyta; class Magnoliopsida; order Fabales; family Fabaceae; genus Trifolium; species Trifolium dubium. Next base: position 17,539,729 of record OX638064.1, on the reverse strand, counting down.
ACAAATCTATATTAGCTTAAATGCCAAAAATTTCATTTAGCATTGCAGCATACTCCACTATGCTATCAAAATCAGCTTGTGACATTAATAACAACAGTGTCTTGTCTCAAACACAAACTTCAATCATTGTCTCTTTATATTGCTTTCTTAATTGATTTTCAAAAAGATTACTCACTATTATTTGTTGTATTGCATTGCCTTGCATGTCAGGGAAAAAATAATTCAATTCATTTGTCTAAAATTCATCAATGCTGACACAAGTCATTAATAAGATGCTTATGGGTCCCCTTCCATGATCTTCATGGTTACAATTACCAATGGCAAATTATTCAGTTTCTCTTCCACTCCATGTGATGTAAGGGGTATCCTCCACATGAGCAAATCACATAATTTTCATTGATAAAGTATGAACATAGACATATCCATTGATAAAGAAGTTATAAACATTTTATCTTAGAACTACTGACACATGATACATACACCAAATGTGACATTTACAGTGACACGACGACCCCGATAACAATAGTTGAAGAAAATGACATAAATAAATATAACTACCTGTGTCAGTACGAGTCAGACAACAAACACGTCTTTGATCAAAAGTGTCATACATATCAGAGATCATTTCATTGATTTCTGATTTTTCATTAAACATATAATTATATCAACTCTATCACTTGTGTCTATCAACCGCATCATGTTACATCTTATACAATAACACAAAGTGGTTTGTTGTAGACACAAGCTAAGGTTGTAGTTACAAAACAAAATTCCAAAAAGTTCAATTTACAAAAAAAAAAAAAAAAAAAAAGATATATCACTTTTTTTTTCAAAAGTAGATACAGTTGGCTTGACATATTAATGATTAATTCTTGCCTTTATTTCTAAAGTAATATAGTTTTAGGCTTTTTAATTTAATTCAGCAACGAGATCCCTTTCTGCAGTTTAGTGATCCAGCTGATGCAGTGATAGAAGCTACTACAGAAGATGGTTTTGCTGCCAAACTTGATGCTCTTGCATAGCTTGATGATGAACCTGCTCCTGATGGTCTAAAAAAAGCACCATTTAACATCAAATCACCACTTGATCTCCAATTCCAATTCTTCCATTGACTTTGTCCTGCATTCTCACGCTTCGTCACCTGAAATAAGTTATAAGTTGTTTTCATAAGTTTTCCTCGAGAACTGAAAACAATTTATACTCATGTTATAAACTGTTTTCATAAACTCTTTCAAACAGTCTCCGGATTACTTATACAGTAATACTAATAAATAAGTTCAAATAAGCCAATCTGAAGAGACACCGACTCAAATTCTAAAATGGTACACAATAACGAGTTAAACGGGAAAATTTTACTTTTGCCAATGGATCTAACCTCTTTGAAGGTATTATCATTGGAAGCAAGAAATCTATTGCCTTGGCTGTTGATAGTTGGATTAGCACTTCCCCCTATAGCATACATTTGCCATTGTGTATAGTCATTGTTCACCACATGAAAATATCCATGCCTACATCTACAAATGTAACAAAGCTATTAGAAAAATGAGAAATTTAAGCAACCCCTAATAAGAAAAAAGTATAATCTAATTCAACAAAAGGTGTTATATATATACATACCTTGGCATTCTTTGAACTAGTCCTTCTCCAAAATGATTAAAAGCAATAGTAACTTGCATATTCTTATCTCTAGTGAAACTATCACTATGACCCAAAAGCATAACCTTATTATGATGAGTCATATAGTTATTAGAAATAGTAATAGCAGTAGATCCATGAATGACATCAATTAATCCGTCGCGGCAATTCGAAAGAGAACAATGATCAATCCAAACATGACTTCCACCAAAAACAGAAATCCCATCACCATCAGAAAGTGTCCTAAAACCATAATGTGTAGGTGAATCTCTAACATAAGTATTCCCACCTCTTTTACAATCATGTACATTAATCCCATGAATAATAATATTTGTCACAAATTGTATAGTAATACAAGGTCCACCAGCAATATGTACATTTGCTCCTCTACCATCAATAGTTTTGAATGAATTCATCATTAACTCTTGTTTAAGCTTAATCACCATATCACGTTTGAAGATTATCCATAATGGTTCTTCTTGAATAACACCATATCTTAATGTTCCTGGCTTTGGTGTCACAGGGTGATCACCAGGGTCAGTTACTACATATATTTTTCCATCTCTACCTCCAATTGCATGCTTTCCAAATCCAATGGCGCAATCAGCTAAACGCTGACGATTCTTTTCCCAATTTCGATCACATCTCCAACAATCGTCAATCGGGTTGCCCGTTCCGCATGAAAGAAATGCTAAGTTTCTCCTTGAATCATTAATACTCCTAAAAAATATCATAACAAAGTAGATTTTAGTATATCATAATATGTAATATGTAACATTAAATAAAATATATATGCTATGCTATGGTATATAGTATATAGTAGTTTCTTACTTTTGTACTTGTTGGACTATTAATTCAGGATCTTGAAGTGGGGAAGATTGAATGAAGGAAGGTACAAGAAGTAATAAGAGTAGAATGAATGAGAGTTGAAGTGCCATAACTTCTTGAACTACCCTCAATTTTGAAGAAACAGAGAAGGTAGAGTGTGATTTTGTTTATGAAGATATGTTAGGACAGTTTATACTATATATAGGGAACAAAGTGGAAATTTGTGCCTCATTAAATAAATAAATAATTGTTTCTTAAACCCAAAATTTGCATGATTTAAGGTAATCATTGTTGATAAGACAAATTATAAGTATTTTGGTAATGGTAATTAATTACTACAAGTAAGCTAATATATGATGCATTAGTATATTCCATGTGATCCATTGAATTAGTAATTATTTAGAAGTATCATCAATATAATGAAGTGTTATAGAATGTTGATGTTTAATCAGAAATTAAGATTGTGCCGACAGTTGCATAGATGAATTTGATTTTTTGTGATAATTTGAAGTACTAAATGTAGTGTGTATACTCTTTGGAGTTACAGGCATACAGCAAGCTAAGGAGACCCTACATTAGTGAATTTCAACTTAATAATATTACTAGCTATAAGTTTGAGCTATGGCCGTAGAAGTAGGTTTTCTACTTTCTAAAACATAACACAAACATCATTTATTATAGGCCATTCCTTCACCATTCACCAAACATCCATGTATTAATTTAATTTACAGACCTATTACTGTTCCATTTCCATGTGGTCAAATTTATTTCCCTCTGCAATTTCACTGTATGTTGCAACAAATATAGGTACTAGTAACCCAAAAATGTTTGGATGAGATTAGATGGTAAAAAATTTCTTCTAATTTAATAAGAGGTTATGAGATCGAAATCAGTCAGTTCAAACCAAAAAAATATATATGTATTAGTATATATATATAGTATTATATTTTTCTTTTATTTTTAATGAAGATGTAAATAAATACTATATGGTGTACAATCTTATATTAGTAATTGCAATTCTTATTGTCTTGGACATTATGAAATGAAAATGTGCATTTATTTGAATGCGGTGATCCATGAGTAGTAGTTAAATATATAAACGATTAGTGTATGATCCCTTATCTATCTATCTATCTAGCATTACAAATTAAAGTGATGGGATGAGATAGGAGGGGAATTAATTGTGACAATCATAAAATAGTTTATTAATTGAGTCTACAAAGAAGAAAATGATGTGTACACTAAATGGTCTGACGATAACACATGCATAAGCGTCAACTGCGCAGGCAGGAAAATGAAATGAAATGTGCTGAGATGGAATCTAGCTACATGACTTTTTTTTCTTGTTGGTTTTAATTCTTTTCATATTGATTATAGATTAATAGAGTCTATTAAAGATTCAAAAAAAAAAATAGAGTCTATAAAAATATAGACCCAAATATTAATCAAGAAATTTTGGAAAATTGCATAGTTAGGAATATTGTGACTGTTTTAGACCGTGCCATGGCCATTTCGAAATGGACTCTACCGTGAAGGTACGCTGCACCACCAGCACAGGCGCATGTTATCAGTCAAGTAATCAATCACCCGAATATGATATATGATCCGGGGATCACAGCGCGAATCACGCAATGTCATCGACAAGTTTATCATTGATTTTTCTTGAAACATTAGCCATAAAAGGATATGTGCACCAAGAGAAAGGTGCACATCCAATTACGTCTTCTCTCACACCACCTCACTCAAAAGTTTCTTAAAGCGCCGAAGTGTTTGCATGTACAAACACCCTGTTAAGGAGTATTGCATATGTCTTTTGCTACACTTCCATCACTTCGACTGTTGTTTGGATCCATCTGGCAATGTGTTAAAATCGTGATAGATATTGGTGTAAAATGTTTTTATACTACTTTTTAGTTTTTCATAATTTTCTCAATATGTATTCGTATTCGAGACACTATCTTAGTACTAAATATAAACTTTTCATTTGGTACATAATGTAAACATCTCTTAACTTGGAGAATAAGGGATTACACTTTTTTAAATTTATAAATTGCAATTTTGTCCTTAAATACAATAAATATAAGCTACAATTCTTAGGTAATGGTACATATTAAACTTTTTCTAAAAATAGAAGTCAATATAATTTATTTACACATGGGAAAACCGTACCATCCGTGAATGGGGTGACATAGATGAGATAGGCATGTTCACCCATGTGGGATGTGTTCCCTTTAATACTTCTCTAAGTGGAGCCTACAAGTTCAGTGCCTAATCTCAGCCCTTAATTTATATGACCCATCTTAGTCTCAACGAGCTTCTTCAAATTGGGCCAAACTAAACCATTCTGTAACTTGGGTGGATCACTTTATTTGTCAAAAGGACTCTAATACAGTGAGATTCCAATTGGTTGTGGCTAACAATGCTCAACATTAATGGCTATATCAATCTTCATGCATCCCTAACATGTTTATTTAAAATATTTATATTCATCTAATCGTTATGAATTTAACTCAGTTAATAAAGGCATAACATTTTTTTTGTCAAGTAGTCTAGCGGTTAAAAATTCACCTCTTAAAAATAAATAAATGGACATACCCCGATCTCAGCACAAATGTGCAATATCCTAACAATTGAGTTAAGCTTATGAAAATTAAAAGCATAACATTTTGGTTGTAGAAGTTGGAATTCGAATTCAAACATTCCATTTATTGATCTTTAAAAATAAAATTCTAATTATTGAACTATCTAAAAAAAACTATACTCATCATTCTCTTCCTCCACTTTCATTTCATCCATTTAAATTCAAAAGTGAAGTACCACGTTGCATGTATTTCTTAACTTTTTTGGTAATAACGTGGTACATCTTTCTCAGAAGATAGTTTGTTTGTTTTTGAAAGAGAAAAGTGGCGTATGATATGGTGTAGGTTTTTCTTTTTTACAAAGATAATTGTGGGGTTAAACCAAATAATCATAATTTAGTTGAATCCCAGAGTTGGAAATGATCTTCAATTATTGAAATACTCTGTATATATAATATTAATTGCACATTTGCAATAAAAAATTGCAACTTATTAAATGTATTATTCTTATTTAATTGTGCACTCAATCTTAATTTATTATTCTCTATTTATTTTTACCTTCTAATTCATAGGGGAGATGAACCCTAATAGTCCAGAACTCGATGCATCAAGTAATTTTAATCTACTCTCCAACGTAGTCATGGAGTCGAACTGTAGTCCTCCCTACAAATTTTTTTTTTTTATATTTGTGATAATTGTCGTACATTAATAGTTATGGTAAATAATTAAGTAAAATATTGTTTTCTTTCTTTTATTTATTTTCCTCGTTAGATCGGAGACACCTCGAAGAATGAGATAGCTGATCCAGAGATTTAAAGTTGCTTCGTACCTAAGATAATGATCGAACCCTCGACTCTTATTTAAAAAATGATGAACCCCAACTGTTCAACGACACCTCTTGGTTATTTTTTAATTCACAAGTATAGTCTTCATATTTCTAAAGTCATTATAAACTCACACACATAAAGAGAAAGAACCGGGGATCGAACTCTGATCATGAACGTCGGACGTAGCAATTTCAAGATTTGCTAATAGTTGAGTTAAGACTTATAAACCTCTTAATAAATATTTCTTCTTTTTTTGTCAAGTAGCCTAGCGGTTAAAAATTCACCTCATAATAAATATTTCTGATAACTTAATTATATTCACGGGAACATTATGCACTTTAATCTCTATATATAGGGTCCGTTTGATCTGCAAAATAAAAATACTGGACAGAACAGTACAGGACAGCACAAGGAAGAACAGCACAGGACAAAAATTTATAGTATTGAACAAATTTTGTTTTGTATGATACTTGACGGAGAAAATGTTATTTTGCTGATTTACACAAGTTGTGCTGAGGACAAAAAGTTGTCACATGGTTCTGTGGGGGACAAGAATATCTGATTTTGTCCAGTCCCTTGATCCCCAGTTTGTCCAGTCCCAGCAGCAGTTTTAAAATCAAACACAGTACAACAGAAGTTGTCCTGTCCAGTACCTTATTTTTTAGCAGATCAAACGCACCCATAACGTGATTCTAAGTTAACAAATAGTCTAATTAATATTCCTTCAAAAAAAAAATAGTCTAATTAATATATAAGTTAATCAATAAATTTATGTCTAAAAAATCAAAATGAGTAACTAATAACTAATATATCCAAGTCCAATTCAACTATAACAAACCGTTTAGGGAATATTCCAATGTGATGTGTGAATGTAGATATGTAGTTGCTTCATTCACGTATTGTTGAACGGACAAGTTGCTCAAGTAATTGACTTATATAGGAAAATAATCAGTTGGTAGTTTGTTTTATAAACTGGTTGTTTAAATCATGTGTGTGTGAAATGCATATATAATGACAAGAATCACACGGAACGGTTATCACTTTTTTTTGTATCAGAAGGAACGGTATCTCTAATCATACGCCAAATTCATCAAACTATATGAGAATGTAGTAGGATATATATATATTATACTTTAGTCAAATCAAGAAATAACGTGCAATTTGCATTAACTTGCATATGACTAGATCAAGAGAATGTATTACGGATTTCGTGTAATACTAATTAATGTGTTGATAAGTTATAAAAAAATTTCATTAATTAAAGAATACATTAAATTTTTATATTCTACCTAATTAACCATCATTACAAACCAAGTTGTATGGCCAACAAATTTTTTTTATGATAAAAAAATAGTTTGAGTTGATCTGAACAAACTTATCATAGATTTTAATATTGAGCATAGTTCATTCTCTCATGAAATTGATTTTTAAAGTGAGATATACTTATCTTTATAAACTATTTTAAAATTTATCTACTTATAATGTGAGATTTTAATTAAGTTTTCTTCTTCAATATATAACAATAAAATTTTTTCAATTTGTTGACAAAGTGACATGTACCACTTAAAATTTTTACACAGATCGAGTTATGAGGTACCTACTTCAAACATGAGTGAATATATTTAATTTAAAAATATTAATATTTGTCGGTTGAATTAAGATTTATGGACAATATAACAATAAATTTAGTAAAATAAAAACAAAATTGAATAGAATATACTTTTGAGATTTAAAATTTGTGAGTGGTTGGTATATATACAGCCATATGATTGGTTTGGTTTTGTGGCCATGCCTTTAGTACTTTCATTTTTATACCTTGTACCCTCATTGCTGAAAAATTCTCTCTAACCCCCACACTTCTTTTTAACCCCCTAAAATCTCAAAATATCCTTGACTTTAACCCCTCTAAAATCCCTAAATTCGGGACGCATCTCACGAAGTGCACTTCGGGAGATACGTCCCGAATTTGATTACACCCCCAAGTTTTTAAGTTCAGTATCGATACTGAAAAGTTCAGCATCGATACTGAAATGATTTCTGGAGAGTTTTAGGGGGGTTACAGGTACAATTTTTAAGTTCAGTATCGATACTGAAAAGTTCAACATCCATACTGAAATGATTTCTGGGGATCAGTATCGATGCTGAAAAGTTCAGCATCCATACTGAAATGATTTCTGGGGATCAGTAACGATGCTGAAAATTTCAGCATCCATACTGAAATGATTTCTGGGTGAGTTTTTGGGATGCAGGCCAAGTTTTTAAGTTCAGTATCGATACTGAAAAGTTCAGTATCGATACTAAAATGCTTTCTGGGGATCAGTATCGATGTTGAAAAGTTCAGCATCCATACTGAAAATGATTTCTGAGTGAGTTTTTGGGATGCAAGCCAAGTTTTTAAGTTCAGTATCGATACTGAAAAGTTCAGTATCGATGCTGAAATGATTTCTGGGTGAAAAATAACTCATTTCGGGACGTAGATCCCGAAATGCATTTCGGGATCTACGTCCCGAATTTTGTTGATATACCTCCTAAGGGCAAAAAAGGTAGTTAGGGGGAGAAAAGAGAGTTGTGGGGGGGCTAAAGAGAAATTTTCCTCATTGCTTGCGTATTTCTCTTCCTAAGTAACGAATTAAAATGATTTAATTAATTAGGGACCTCTCTCAAGTCTTTTGTACAAAGGCAACTAATGCGGTGTTATGTACAAAGGGCATGTGAAGGTGTTTGATCATACGACTAAATTCTCTAAAAATCATATGCTTTAAATTGAATGCATATGATAAATGAAAATATATGAATTAGAAATTGGTATAGTATTGATTCTATCTTCAAATGATTATAATGGGGTCGTATACCACCGTACATTAGGACATGCACGTCTCCAATATGAATTTTGTCAAAATGTGCATGTGATATTGCATTAGGATTAGGATGGAATAATGTATAGAGCATTTTGCTTATCATGAGCACACCATGTGCGCAACTAGCTATACTATATACCTTTCCCATGCATGATGCTACCACAACCAAATCCTATATTCTATTCTCATTAATTAAAGGTATAACCAATGCAAAAAAGAAATTAAAGACATAACGAATTACTAATTTAACTTCTTCAAAAATATTAATATAAAGATTGAACTATGAATCTCTCCTAAATATATAATTTATTAGTGTCTCAATTCAAACTATTGAACAACTCTTTGGAAACAAAAATATGTGAAATTTTAGGGCTATTTGAAACAGTTTATTTTTTAGTTTTTAAAATATATTTTATAATTAAATTTTAAAAATAGCTTTTTAGAAAAGAAAGGAAAAAATGTGTTTGATGATGTGACTTTTTAAAACTATTTTACAAATGATGAGAAAATTAGAAATCTCATTTGGTGATCAAATTTTTAAAAACTGTTTTTAAAATCTATAGTAACTATGGCCATGTCTAATGTCCACAAGTACATCAAGTGGTGTACGGTGTACAAATTATTAATTACACTATAACGAATACAAATTTTATAAAATTTATCGTTTGATTATAAGTTTATATTATATAGATCATTTATGTTAAATTTTATTAAAATTAAAAATCATTTAATGTCATTAAGACCTATTAAAATTAAAAGTATACAAAGAAGTGTATGGAATTGAAATTTAGTGAAATGGGTAAACAAGCTGATTGGGTCAGTTAGCAACAAAATCCAAAACAATGTGGGGTCTTGAGAAAATCCAAAGCAATGTTTTAAAGGCAATTATAGGTCATAGCTTATGATAATTGAAAGCTTGTTCAACCATGACATCAAATTTAGATCATGCAAATTGCAATGCCCACAGTACATGCTTGGCTTTTTTCCTTAGAAACTAAACATGCTTGCCCTTTTGTACACAACTTACCTGTTTATTGTATGTATATTTTAGGTGCATTGGTCTATTCATATTTCATAGGCCGTGGTCTACTTACCGGGCAATGGTCTATTTATAGATCTTTTGTTGTATGGTAAAAACTTGATACATTTTCTTATGTATTTTCCTTTTGATATGTATTAAGAACTTATAATTAAATTAAGAACATTCACCAAAAATAAGTTGAGCTGATCCTGATTATTAATTTTCAAAAATGTTAACATATGCCTTAAAACTTAAAAGTACATAATAAAAAGATAAGTATATGTCTCGTAAGTTTAACTCAATTGGTTGGACATTTACACGTAATGTGCATCGAACTCTGGTACGTCCACGAGGTGAAATTTAAATAATAAACCATAGTTATAGGAAATTTAAATATACTACCTATCTAAATAATCTTTTGTCTCACTTAAAACTCATACTATCTGTTTACGTATGTAAACACAAGTTGAATATAAAGAAGGTGAGTTGCTCTCTAGGATTAGAGCACTCTGAAAAATGATCAATATGCTACTAAGCTACAATATACAGTTCAAACCCTAGATCCCCTTCCTCATGTCTTAAGTGCTCCTTTTATAGTCTCAATTTTTTTTTGACCTAATGGGTCTCTTCTTGAAAGTCCGGCCCAATAAACTAAGTGCAATTGCTTAATAATGAGTCGGACTATATAGAAAAGATGCAAAATGTTAGAATCATTTTTATACTTGCATCAAGTTTTAAGTGGGCCGAGCTGATGTTGCAAGAAGAGAAAACGTATATAATTTACACCAAAGTACTCTTATTTAAAAAGGGTGTGTAATATGGATAAATTACTTAGAGTAAAAAGATAGTTTCTGTTGAAGATTAGAGATAGTGAGGAGACTGCAAATGTTGAGTAGATCCAAGAGAGTGAAAAGAAAAATGATAGTGGTAAAAAAAAAGGGGGAAAAAGAGTTATATTTAAAGGCTGAGATCTAGAAAAATGTGTTGAAAGAACATTTGATGTGACAAGACTAAATGATTTAATGAGATGAAGACTAAAGTTTGAAAGGACATATCAGAGACATATGTTAAATTATGAAGATACATGTCAAATCGGAAGAACAAACGCCTACGCCTTAACGGCTCACCGCTTGGTAGTCTGTAGATTGTGGACTGATATAAACGATATAACCAAGAACAAACGTATGCGCCTTAACAAGCTCGGCGTTTGGTGGACTATGGACTTATATGGAGAATCATATCATGCTTTGACCGTTGACCGTCCAGCTCAACTTGACCGTCCAGGTAAACTGGCTCTTATTGGTCTGCTCAACTTGACCATTCAGGTCATTAACGAAGAACAAATGCGTACGCCTTAACAGGCTCGACGCTTAGTGGACTGTGGAGTGATATGGAGAACCATATCACCTTTGACCGTTGACCGTCCAGCCCAGCTTGACCGTTCAGGTGAACTGACTTCTATTGGTCTGCTCAGTTTGACCGTTCAGGTCATTAAATTATACTGCCAACCTACTCTGCTCAACCATCAACTACTCTGCTCAACCAAGTTAATCTGATATTCTCATCTATCAGCTTCGCATGCTCCAAACTTCACATGTTATGCATGGGTGGGTGACGTAGCTACACATGCCCTCAACTTCACGTGATTTGCACATACAAGAGACGTCAGCTTCGCCTGATCCAACTCCACGTATCAAGCACGAACGAGCTACAGATAGATCTTGGAGCCTTAGCTTATTGGGCCGGACTTTTAAGGAGAGGACCATTAGGTCAAGAAAAATTGAAACTATAAAAGGAGCACTTAAGACATGAGGAAGGGGATCTAGGATTTGAACTGTATATTGTAGCTTAACATATTTGATCATTTTTCAGAGTGCTCTCACCCTAGAGAGCAGCTCACCTTCTTTGTATTCAATTTGTGTTTACATACGTGAATACTATCATACCACACAAGTGCAAAATTTCAAACGAAAATATATACCCTAGTAACAACATTGACATTGTCGGTTGAGATAAGTCTTAGCTTGCAGACATCTATCTATATTTGTTAGTTGAACATTTCTATTACAAGGTGTATTTGTTTATAAAGATTGTTCCCAGATATTATTATTCTTCTTATGAATAAAATAAAATTCTAGACAAAATAATAAATATGCAATTTACAAACAACTTCTCAATTTGTTATTTCCATGTTAAAGGGTGTGAATTTATTTTTTGGTACGTAAGAGGTTGTCAATTTTTTAACACAGCTAATAATACTATCCGCTTTTCTTTATTATTTTTCCTATTTCTAATTTTACATTTTTTTTTTGACACTAACAAACTTAACTAATTTCATTCATCAATTGGTTTTCAATATAAAGAGGAATAAATTGAAATAATCAACAACTAGCCCAAGAATTAACCGCTATAGCTAACTTATCAGCAACCAAATTCACTTAAGACTTAACGCTCGAAGTTGGAATATAAAACTAACAATTACTTAATAATACTAGAAACTATCACACTGATTTCAGAGGCTCCACTACAGTATACATACATGTATATTGCTCCCACAACAATTTGTGAGTCACTTTCAAAAATAATATGCTCAAGATCCATACTACTAATTGGTTGTATTATATAGCCTCCAATAAAGCTAGTCCCTCACCCTCAATGACTAAAAAAAATGCGTCTAATTTTTCATATTTAAACTAAAAAAATTTAAATAAGTTTTCTAGAAATATAAAAAATTTACCAAACACATTTGTGTATATTTCTGGTAATAGGATTTCTGAATAACCTAATAAATAAATTTTGAAACGATGAAACAAACATATCCCAAGGGTCTTACTATATATGTGGGAGTTTCAATAACCCCACATCTATGAAGCACGGACACTCCTCATGTGTCCAACATCAACACGACACTAACATTAACGATTATATTGAATCGTATCAATTTTTCAAATTTTTATCCATGCCGATGAATCTGTGTCAGTTTCATTTCAGTGCTTCATAGCCCCACATTATATTTCATCACTTTCCACATGATTTGGGGTACAAGAAGAAAATAATCCAAACCATGATAAATTTGACAAATAATTTTAGATCAGATGATGAAATGAAAACAAATTCAAGACAAACTAAACTTTAAATAAATGAAACCTTCAACAATGTATAAATAAACTATCAACAAACAGTTGAAACCTAAGAGTAATATGAAAGACCATAAATAAAGACAGTAACTGAGGCCCTTGTTAGCTATTTTTACCTACCTTGGACCTTCATGACACTGCACCATTCTTTGATTATATTTACAAACTAGACAAAGCAAATTTAAACACTAAATGCTATGCATGGTTACGATAATAAATTAAGACGGTATATAATGGTTTAAAGAATTGGTGATTATAGGCACAAACAATTAACCAAGATCAATGTCGACCCGTTCTGGATTTACCCTGTCAGTCTCGTTTGCAACGAGTTCAATTCCTAGTTGTCCTTTGTCTCCAGCCCCAAATGAATAAAGCTTCCCTGATTCAGTGAGAGCAAAGGTATGAGCATTCCAGTAAATGGAATTGGTCAGACTAATCTGTACCACCCTTTCATTGATCTGTTTCAGTGATGTCACAAGCTCTGGAATCAACACATTTACATTTCTGTTGCCCTGTAATCATAACATTAATAGAAAAAAAAATTAATAAATCATCATTATATCTAAAAATTACTATATGTAATGTAAAATTGGTCAATTGTTTCATTGAAGTCTGCCTAACTGTGAAGCACCGATATAGACACGGACACCAAACACGAGACACATTACTGACACTAACACAGACACCAGTAGTAAGTTGATCAAATGGAAGTTATTAAACGTAACCACATGTGTCAGTGTCAGTGTCGTGTCGGACACTTGACAAACATTTCATTATGATGTGTCGGTGCTACATTGCTTTCTAATGCAACATCCATTATTTTGATATTTGGTTATTAATTAACAATTCGTGAAATGCACAATGTGACCTTCATACATGATCATGGGAAAAAATAAATAAACAAAGCTAACCTGTGCATCATTTACTGCAATATGCCCGAGACTAGACGATTCTCCACAACCAAATGAATATACATCACCATCTTCAGACACCACAAAGGTTGTGTAATCTCCTGTTGCAACATGAACAGCTTTGACATTGGTCAATGCATCAATTACCTTAGGTGCTGCTTCAAATTCTTCATTCCCATGTCCCAAACAACCGTATCGGCCCCATCCCCATGTGCAAACACGGCCATCCCGTCCTACCACAGCAGCGTGCCAAGCACCGGCTGCAACAACCATTGGTTGAAGGTTTAGCGTCTGGAACTGTTCAATCAAACGAGGGAACTTCTCATCAGTTCTTGTTCCGTGTCCTAGCTTGCCTCCCAAGCCACACCCAACTGAGTACACTGACCTGTAAGTTAATACAACAAGAATGAAGTTACATGTATAAACTAGTTAACTTCAGAAAAAGAATCAATAATGTTTCACAACTTCCATGAGTCCCTGAGATTGAGGATTCTTAGAATTTGGATTAGGCCTAACTCAATCCTACAAAACCAACTTGTGTACGACGAGGACTGTCCATATCTTAAAAACACATTTTCAGGTCTTTTCGCATCCAACATGGGACTTTTAAGAATGATATATGGACTTGTACCGTAAATACATGTAAGAATTAGATTAAGATATTTGAATGGAACTCACATTCCACTTGGTTGACAAGCCAGACAAAGAAGGTAGCAATATCCAGCAGTAATTTGCACTACTGGTATGTCTTCCAAAGCTCCTAATAAAGGACGAGGTTCCTTATCATTTGAATCGGTGTGGTGGCCGAGTTTGCCATCACTACCCCAAGAAAATGTGTAAACCCTTCCTTCTCTTGACAATACAGCTGTGAAATAGTTACCAATTGCAGCTTGGACAACAAATATGTTTTTCAAAGACTCCACTAACTGCGGAGTTGTAACAGTTTTAGAGCCTTGACCTCCATATTCAGCTTCTCCAAAAGAATCTTTCCCAAATGCATAGACCCGTCCAGAATCAGTGATCAACATTGTCCTCCCAGCACCAGCAACAGCCTGTATAATTCTAATGCCTTGCAAAGTACTGAAACATAATGAAGTTCCGTTAACTTTTAAATCAACTAGTTCACTTTCAAGTTAACCTTAAGCTTAGAATGTTTCCAACCTTATTGGTCGAGGTCGCCATTCGTCTTCGGTGGTTCCATGCCCGAGTTGTCCTGAACTGTTGGATCCAAATGAATAAACGTTCCCTTGAGATGTCACAGCAATGCTGTGACCAGGACCTGCTATTGCGTGTGATTTCTCCCTCCTACAATATGCTTCTCCAGCCAACAAATACCTCAGAACCAACTTCCAAGAACCTCCACATCTTTGCTTCAAATCTTGCATTTCTTCTGTTTTCATTGGCTTGAAGATGGCTCTCTTCATGCACATGTCAAATGCAGCAAGCTCGCATAACGAAAGCGCGGGATCCGGAGCATAGTCTGCTGGCCTCCTGAAGAAGGAGCATGTTACCTGCAATAGACACATACAAACAAAGCCAGCAACATTATTTGCATTGGTAAATTGGTAAGAGTTTAAAGGGGATGCACCGATAGTGTAAACCAAATTTACAAATGTATCCAATGAGAATCCACTCTTGTAATTGAATCTTAAACTTAATAATTTGAAGCTGCAAAACAAAATGTTCTCATTGGATATCAGTGTAAATCAGCCGGAATCTCAATTGGTAATGGTAGTAGCATTGAAATCAAAAACAACAACTTGATAGATGAAATGTAGATAAGCATAGATAGAACTTGCCTCTAGTTTAGCAAGGTCTTGAGGATCCAAATTACACGATGTAAGGACATGGAGAACAATAGTGGGTTTAGCGGACAAAGGAAACTCTCCGGGAGTAGAGTTTCCTATGCAATGGCGTTGTTGCCTTTGAAATGTCGGAAGTGGCGTGGCAACGACAATGGCAGTAATTGTCTGGTCATTGATGTTAGTATGGTATTGGATAGTTGGGGTTCCGCTTGTTGTGGCATCCATCATGGGCACTGCAAAAACTTTACGCAGTGCCCCAAACTTTGCAGAAGAAAATATCTAAGTTACCAAAATATGTGCAAATTTATTACTACTACATTCAATTAATTAATTGATTGATTTCTTTGTTTCTTCTAATTATAGCATGTGAAAGTTAAACTTTACATATTATTTTACTAACTAGCAAAAAATATGTACCTCAAAAATATAATTCACTAGCAAATCTCACGTCTCAAACCTACAAAGAAAAACATACTTAACATAAACTCATTATTATGTGACACAAAGTTACACTTACAAAAACGAAAAAACAAAAACAAAAAACTATATGATCAATGTCTAGGTTGATTATAACATTAGAATTTACTATAAATCATGAACTATAAACACAAAAATGCATGCATTTAGATTTTCAACCCCTCCTATAAAATAGGATGATCAGAAAAAAAACAAATCACTTCATAAATACCAAATTAAGAAACAAACAAACACAAAAACAAAAACCTCAACCAAAGATGAAAATCAACAAGGATCGTTTCGAAGATGACCCAGATGAATAAAAAGCATAAGAAAATGGAAAAAAGTAAAGGGTATTTGAAGATGAATCCAAAGAAGAAAACTTTAGATAGAAGTATAGTATTCATTCTTCTCTTCACCTAATCAACGGTGTTGGATATTCCCAAAAAAGAAAGGAATTTTAGAATTTTTTGTGATCAAAGTTAAAAACTTGATTCACGTGAAGTCATCGTGATTGATCAAAGTAAGATCATCATAATCAAAATGAAAAATCAAACCAGACAAACAATAGTTTCTCATCGAACACCCCGAAACAGAGGCTTGTTGTAATTGGAACCACAACAAGGGTTTGTTAAACATGAACATGAAAATAGTAATTAATTTTAATTTTATTTTTGTTTTTTTGTGTGACTTTTTTAGATCAGAGAATTATTTGGGTATCTAATTCAACAAGTACACTTGCTGAATACGCAACCAGAAAAAAAAAATGAAAAATGAAAAAAAAAACAAAAAAATAACAGAGAATTTGTGATGAGTGGGATTAGGATGGAATTATAGAAAAGGGTGATGATGATTATTACATATAAGAAAGATGATGAATGAATTGTGAAAGTGAATCTGGTGCATAGATAGATGGAGGAGAATTTTGTGAAGGGAAAGTTGTATGAAAGAAAAAAGACAGAGAAATGGGTTTTTGTTTTTGTTTTTGTTTTTGATGGATTAACGTTGGAGTGTGTGTGTGGTGTTGTGTTTGGAGGATTATGATTATCAAGATTATGATATGATGAGGAGGTTGAGAGATAGAAGGAGAAAAAACAGAGTTTTTTGTTTTGTTTTTTGAGAGTGAAATGAATGAATGAATGAAATGAGATAGGAATAGAATTAGAATGAATAATTTTAGCTTTTATTATCATTTGTTTTCTTTTCTTTACTTTCCATTTTTTTATTACATTTTTCATTTATTTATTATGAGTTGATAATTGATATGATGGTGATGATGTGTCACTTTGGTAACTGAGTTGAAACTGATCTGCGTTTTTACTGTTTATCAGTGTCGATGAACATATACAATATATTGGCTTTGTTAGAAGGAAAAAAAAACAATATATTGGCTTTTATGTAAAAATGTAATTATGTGTTGGAGTTAGACAACAAATAATCACATGACTAAAAAATTACTTCAAAAACATGACCAAATAATAATAATAATAAAGTACATATCTCAAATGATTGTTGGAGCATTGTTCAACCGCTCGATTATATAGAGAGATTTTGATATGTTCTGGACTGGACCTGGCAACGGCCAGTCTACTACTTCATACAGTTTAGCAGGCACATAGCACACTAAGTTCAACGCGACGTGTCTAACAGTCAGCTGCAGTCTTAAGATCGTAACGCTCGACATCGGGATGATGAGCATTGCTCAGGGACGGATTCTTCTCCCTCCTCATCATTTGTTTTGGTCCAGCGCTGGGATATAAATATGTCATTCTCTGCAATGGTCAGGTATCTAATTTATGTCTATATACTTGCTTCTCCTACCTTCACTGATTTGAGCGTCGGAGTGTCTTGTAGGTACAATTTCCCCCTCCGCTTCATCAAGCCTACGCGACGGAACGATGAATGGCCATTCATTCTAATCATTGAGATCTGGATCTATTATTTTCATTATATGAGAATTTCCTTTAAATGGTACGTATAAGTTCAATGTGGAAGACTCTTATGATAAAAGACTATTGAATGGTCTTATACAAGATTTCTCTTGCAAATAAACCCAATGATTCTCAATGTGATGGAATGTGGGTTTAGTAAATGCTATGTGCATTGTCTACTAGCTCAAGCTCAATCATGTCATCTTCAAAAAAGTTCTACTCTTGTTGCAACAACGTTCTTAACAAAGATACATCTCTATCACCTATTTTAAAGTTCTATTAGAAGATGCCTCAATCTATGTGACTAGTGTGCTTCTATTCGTCAATGCTAGCTTTTGAGAGATTAATCTATGTATTGATTCGTTAGCTAAGCAAGCAAGGTCATAATGCGTCCTTTTGAGTTCTAAAATTCTAATATTTTCTCGCTATAAAATAAAAGTACGAGTCATAGTCTCAGCTTAGGTACACATTTTAATTTTAATCATCGGAATATTTCATGTAAATCCGACCTCTACCTTTGAGAGCAGCTGATCAACGTTCACCACCTACGATCTTCCCTGCGGTCCGGATACATTTTCCTCCAAAAAAGGGAAACAACCTTCTAGTACTAATCATTCACTTTATCATTCCATATTTGCACATTGAACTCTGTTGTAATTAACTCTTCATCTACAAATTAAGTTGGAACACAATGTTTCTTCACATCTCAAAAAAAAACGTTTAATTTTCTTGTTCTTCAATTTATAAATTAAATTGATTCTCCCCCTCAATGTTTTGGAAAATGTTATTTATATATCATGTGCATTTTGCAAAAGACCCATTCACACGTTGAAATTAATAATGGCATGTGCGTAGAGGGTCACTTTCTTACTAACAAAGTCATCTACAGTTTCTACCTTTCAATTCTTTGCAAAAGCGTAACAAACAAATCTTGTATTGTTACACAAATATGCATATGATGCCATGCTTCAAGTTATACAATAACGACATCATATCTAATATATGTCTTTGTCATGTCATGTTTAATTTTAAATATTAAATTTTTTTATTTATGAAAAGTAATTAGAGAAATATTGAGAGTTGAATAATTAATAGTAATACTGGTTATAGGATCTTTCCCTGAATTAAGGAGCACATTTCCAAAGTGGTTGAACCGTATACACAAACTTGAAAACTCTGTTTAGCCTTAGTGAAGATTCGTAATTTGTTTTCTATGTACATAAAAGGCTTAGTTATTTGTACCTAACAAAAATAAAAAGCTTAGTTATAGTTTTGACCTATGAAGTCCGAACACTAACACAGACACGGACACCGACACATCGACACGGATAATTTTTTTTAAAAA
Organism: Trifolium dubium; assembly: GCA_951804385.1. NCBI lineage: Eukaryota > Viridiplantae > Streptophyta > Magnoliopsida > Fabales > Fabaceae > Trifolium > Trifolium dubium. The sequence continues at coordinate 17,520,396 of OX638064.1, read as the reverse complement.
TTGATATATTTCAATATATTTGTAACTCTCGACATCGGGACACACCTATTCTGAGAAGTGTCCGAGCTTCCTAAGTTTTGACAAACTATCTTGGTAGTACTAGTTTGGTTGCATGTGCACCAACCAGCCAACTGTGGGAGAAGTGTCTGTGAAGTACAAAAATGTTTGTAGCAGTCAAAGGAAATAATGCGTGTCGGGTGGTCATCTTATGTTATGTTATGTTATGTTATTACTCCTTCTAGTTCTAGTGTTCTACCCAGCTAGCTCCTTGTATTGTACGTACTTCCACCACCATCATGCATTGCCAATAAACACTCTCAATCACAGTTTTAATATATCATCATAAGCATCATAATCATAATTTCGTAATCAAACCATATCATTACCCTTTTTCTAACACCAGCAAGCATTAATAAGCTAAGGTTGTGTTTCAAGGTGAGTGTCGCTTTTGATTTTTCACACATATTAAAGAATATAATTATTATGTTAAAAGTACTAACAATTTTACTAAATTAACCTTACTTTTTTCTTTGTTTTCTTAGAAATTGTGTATAAAGTAGTAGTTAGTGGGTAAAATTGAAAAATGTTACTTTGTAAATTGAAAAACTACACTCATTTTAAAATAAAAATTTTGAGCTAAAACGACATTCATTTTGAAATAGAGAGAGTAGCACTGTAAAACAATACACGCCGTCAAACAGAGTTTGATATTTGTCTCCTCTTTCAACTTAAGTGCACGAATTTGATGGGTGTGTGTATGTATGGATAGGTTCGAATTCATTTTTTAAGTACAATTAACGCTTAGAACTAGAAGTGCACGTGCTGAACAAAGAATGGCCACAAACAATTACAAGGAACTGGCCTAAATTTTAGTACAACAGTTTCATCCAATTAGAATAATTGCGTCACCAAATTAAACTTGGCAATAATTTCCACCATTTGAAAACTATTGAAACTAACGTGCTTACTTTGTTTATCAAACTAAGTCTCACATAGAAGGTAGTCAAAAGTTTGAGTTTAGACAAACTTGCATCACATGTCTGAAAATTTTAAACCAAATATCATGGACAGATGCTATTGAGGGCAGGAAAATGCCTTATGGAAGTTCTTCAATTATGGTATTTTGGTCATAGCATATAATTCGACCAGAGTATACCGATCCATGATACTTGGAGAAACAAAAATACTGACTATAAAGGCTATTGTCCTTATTTATTAATTAGTGAAAATTGATAAAATATATGTAATACAAACTCAAACTACGAAGCTGCATATCAACCATCAAATCTATAACAACCCAACCCATCCCGCTTGACAATTGTAGAAGCCTCGAATCTCATTCATTCCATCATTTCTGTGGCAATGCAGAGTGTTAACCAGAGAGGCCTCATATTGCTTGGGACGTCGCATTTCTAAGTTCTAACATAGCCTATAGATGCCAACTGGGCCGGTCAATCTTACAACAGATTTCTTACTCTTCTATTTTGGTCAATCCTGTGTCACGTGATCTGGGTCTTCTCCATGAGGTTGCTTGTTTGTAGTTGTGGTTGTTAATACTTCTCTTGGTTCCTGTAAAATTGTGACATTAAAATGTTTCCTCATTGCCCTGAGAGGTAATTAGCAAAAATTAAAAACATTAACACATTATTATGAACACCCTTAACATCAACCAATCATAACTCAGCTAGCAGTATAAGCCAAGCAAACACATGATATCATAGGATATGTTGCTACAAGATTTACTCTTGCACGATATTTAACATCAGCCAAATCAAAAAGTTGATTGACGGTGTCCATGCACACAAAATTACCACAACCACATTATAGTTCCCGCTTACCCCATCATTCTTAAATGTGAGGCAGTAGAAATCAAAAAGCATTTTCTAGCATACTATGTCCTATATTTATATATGAAATAATAATACCTTTTCAAGATTTTTCTTGTTTACTGCATCAAAATGAGCAGACCCTTCATTTTCAGTATCAGATTTAGATGTAGAATTCTGATTTCCCTCCAAACTCTTACTTAATGGATTGCCATTTACTACTCCAGATATGGACGGATCAGTATCAGCAACCACAGATTTGGATTTTTCAACTAAGTCCTCTACAGCTTGATTTCCCCCTTCAATTGTTTGCTTGTGATTAGCTTTAGCTGCAGCTTCCTCAGCCTTCCTTTTTTCTTCTTCTCTCAGCTGTTTCTTCCTTGCCTCTTGCTCCATTAACTGCTTAAATCTAAAACAAAAAGAAGAACACAATTACAACAGGATAAAATAAATCAATAGCATTATGACATAAGCGTAGCTACCTACAATCATAATTACTAACCTGTCACCAGGCCGTGGCCCCTCTGATGTCAATTTTTCACCTTTTCTTGTTTCTTCAACTTTTGTGGAATTTAGTTTAGATACTGACGTCTGAATCTGAATTGGGTCATTTTTCACATTATCATCTAGAACTTGTATGGGAGGACTTTTTGCACCTCCTAACTTTTGAAGCCATACTTGTTGTAAAGTGCTCAATATATTATTTGTGAACCTGCATAACTTAAAAGTATGTCATAAGTAAATATAGATAACACTGCTAAATATATAGGACCATTTGGAAGGTTTTACGTATCCTTACCAGTAAAGGCTAAGACCAGATGGAACGGAAAGAGAAAAATAACCAATCACTAATGGAAGGATCTTGTTTAAGACTGGAGAACTCTTCACGTTGGGATCAGTAGCCTGAAAATTGGAATGAAAAATGATGAGTAGTTCAACTAAAAAGGTAAAGACAAAGATGTACTTTAATCTATCTGCAGACACCTAACTGACCAAAGTAAATTAACACATACTTTTCTTTAACTCGTGTAAATCTGCCCTATAAACTAGATTATATCAATTCAGTGCGTTAGGAACCTTTCTTTGGTATATGGAAAGAATACCCAAAACTGTTAAGAATTGAATAGACAAGAGAATGATTCCAACTAGATTTTTTTTTACAAGATCAAAAGTAGTTTGAATTTGAAAATTCCAACTAGAATATAGAATGATCAACAAAATTGAGAAAAGAAGAACTCTTTGAATATCTATCTGCTACTATTAATTGAATGGGATAATAGGGTTGAAAGAGAAGCTACAAAAGGTATGCAATAAAAATGGTAACCTTGCACTCAAGGGTCAAGGCTACTTTCCTTTCACTAGAGCTTTCTCTACCAATTACGAGCAATTTAAAGATGTTTTACTTTTAAGAATAACCAAAATAACAACTCTTAACAACCACCTAACAAACTTATCAACTGACTAACTAACTTTCATTAACTAACTCTTAACTACTCTAATTCTCCTATATTCTATATCCTAACAGTGCGTTTATTTCTTAAGCCGCAGTTTCAGGGACAACTTTAATTATAGAGCCAAGAAGTATCCAATTTAATTGTTGTAGATGCAACATCAATTACCTGTGATGATTGTATTATTTGGAGAGAAATGTATTGAGAGACAACCAGCAGAACAGGCAAGACAAGGTAAGCAAATGTATCTGGCCATCCAAGGGGAGGGTGACCATCCTGAAATGAAAAAAAATAAAACAAAAAGCATAAAAACAAACCCCAAAGGAAAAGTGCTCAATATATTACAATTTACAAGCAATGTGAACATCAAATCAAAACGATAATATGGAAACTTTTCACAATAATCTAGATCAATTAAGGTGAATCATGTTAGTAATAGGCCTCCAATTGTGAGGACTTGTTCAAGAGGAAGCCGAAAAACATAAGTGGGCTGGGGACAGCATTTGTTTAATCTATAAAAACCCAATGTTTATTGAAAAGAAAAATACATCAAAATCAAATAACTGATTCCCAGAAAACGTACACCTAAAAATTACAAAATGTAAGTAATGTGCCTCGTGTAAATGAAACAAATGAATAGAGTTCAAAATTCCATTTCATAAGATTTCAGAATGAAAGTAAATTACTTGGTCAGAAAATAATTCTTACAAGGTTGCAAATTTAATAACCTCAAAACATGTAACTGTAGTTGCTAGGTGAGATATTTACCACAAAAGGAAAAAGCCAAGAGATACCACTTCCATTTTGCCGATCTGCAATTGTAGTTGGACCAGAAAGAGAAGGTATCCAAAAGAAGCCTTCACTAAGGAGTCCCTTTAGAAATTATAAGAGAAAAAAATAACATTAGCCATGAAGATAGAAAGATATGTATACCTGAAAAACAGCATAGTAAACTATCAAGTAAAAAATCAACATAATCAGCAACATACCTCATCTGCCACATTAGAAAAGGCTCGATATAGCCCGATCCACACTGGTGTTGTTAAGAGAACAGGCAGGAGGCCTGGAAAAAATGAAGGCTGATTAATAAAAGAATTAGCAAGTTCAATATTAAAAAGCAATATTAATGCTTTATACTGGAGTGGATACAAGTTATTATTGTGTAGATAGATAAATCCAAAGCTAAAACTACTGGTGTATCATACACCATTTGTCTAACTTTTGCATGTTAATTGTCACCTATATAACAATGCTTGTAGTTCCATGTACAACGTAAGAAACCGTAAAAGCAGAGTTGTGGAAAAAATCAGGAAACAACCGGTTTTGGGACAAGAAAGCTAAGGAAGGCCACATCCTCAAAGCCAAAGGAAATATTGATAACTAAAGTCTACAACCCTCTTGCAATACAAACAATTATGCCATGGATACCTGCTAGTGGATTAATGTTGGCTAATTTATATAACCGAGCAGTTTCAAGTTGAATTCTCTCCTGCAAGATGAAAACATAGAAATTTTGTCAATTGAAAAAAAAATCATAGTACAAAGGATACAGGGCCAAAATGCTAATATCATGTATTAACATCCTCAAATAAAAAATGATTTTGATTTGATTTAGAAATTAAACTTAACGTTTAAAATCAAATCTTATGTTTGAACTCATTAAAAACGGAATTGAGTTTTTGTTTTAGTGGAAAGGCTATTAATAAGGGTAAATGGTCAATTTAATTAATTAAATTAAATTGATTCTCACAAATACTACCATATACAATAGGATTTGCTACATGAGAAAAGAAATCAATGAGATTTTAAAAATCAAATCATTTCTCTTTTCTTTTATCATTTTAAGCAGAAAATTTGATTTACATTTCAAACCAAATCCCATTTCTCAGCATTCTAAAATCCAAACACACTCTAACAGGAGTACTGGCATCATAATTCCATCAAACAATATAGTAGAGCTCATTCAAATTCCTAGTTGCACAGAGTAGGAATTATGATATTATATTTCATTGTTTAAATTACCAGGAAATATCTCAAAAAGAATACCCAGTAGTAATTATAAAATATATTTTATTGGGAAAAAGTAAAACTTATAGAAGACATAAGAAATACCTGATCCCCGGCATACTTTTTTTGGATAGCCTTTATTTGAGGTTGCAAAGATCGCATTGCCATGGCAGATTCTACCTAAGAACAGTAACACATAAGATCACATCACATTTCTTATCCATAAATTTAAGAGTATCAAAAGAACACAACTCATATTGATAATTTTCAGCTCATCAAAACAAGTAAAGTAAAGCAAGCACTTTTCAACAACGACAAACCTGTTTTCTCGTCAATGGAAATGTGGCAGCTTTTACTATAATGGTGAGCATTATAATTGCAAAACCATATGCATACGGAACATGCAAAGTAGAAAGCCCATTCTTGAGTACCTGAATAGAATAAAATACTTTCCATTAGAATTACTTAGACAGAGCATGCTGGTAGACTAGAAATAGAACCATCAACCATGTGTAATTATGTAAATTACATGTACAAACAAATCACAACTCACAAGCTCATATTGCATAAGAATTTCAGAAACTGAACTATAAGAAATACGAAGACAAAAATACTTATCCCTCCAGTCATATTTATAAGCAAAAATCTACTTTTTAGTTTCATTGAATAATCTATGTATCTAGTCCATAGTTTAGACTAAATTGTGGCTCTGTTTGGCAAAGCATAATTTTGAGCTTATAGCTTATAAGCTCATTATGAAAAAATTGCCCTGTTTGGTAACCTTTTATCCACATGAGTTTATAGCTTATTTTTACTAGATTTTAGTTTGTTTTGATTAGCTAATTCAATTAGCTTATAGGTTTTGGCTTATTGTTTTTTCTTCCAACTTTACTCCTATCATCTTACTTAAAAACAATTAAATATTAATTAAACATATATTTTTTTACATCATTTCAAGTCAATCCAACCGCTAATTTTACCAAACACTTCAATTTAGCTTATCAGCCATCAGCCATAAGCTTTTTTTTTTTTTTTCAAACAGAACCACAGACTATTCAATGAATCTAAAATGTAAATTTTTGCTTATAAATGTAACCAGAGGCAGTGTGCTTTAGTAAACTGCATACTCCCTCCGGTCCTTATTATAAGAAGAAATTTGCTTTTTAGATTCATGGAATGTTTGATGTATCTAGTTCATAATATAGTCTAGATACAAAAAACATTCCATGAATCAAAAAAACAAATTTCTTCTTATAATAAGGACCGGAGGAAGTATAATTTATGGCTAAGTCGCTACAAGAACTTTATAACTTGAAATTCATTTCCACAGCACCGAGAACCACTATGTGAAATCATGCACTTTTCTCAAGTGCCAAGTATAACCGAAAACACCATTAACAAAACCCTATTCTACCTACCTACCAGCACCAATAAGTTCAAAAAACAGAAAGCTACAACTACAATATTACTACTTTACAAGTTACAACTATAATTTCCTTCTATTCATTGATCTATGATTCATCCAGCATCATGATAATTCAAATTCAAATAACTGTGTCAATTTTTTTTTATACACCCAACATAAACATTCGGCCTAACAATTTGGGCATTTTATGTCAGTTGAGCTAGGACTTCCAGACAGACATAACAGTGTCAATTTTACAATCAATAGAATCAAAACGAATTTTCATATAAACCAATATACCTTAAGAACAATCTCCATATACTTAGTAATTTCAGAAAACCAATCATTATTCTGCTTGGCGGTGGTGGTGGTTACCACCGTATCAGAAGACGAAACAGAAGCATCTGCAATCGTATAAATAAAACCCTCCGCTCGGTTAACCAATTCCCTGATAACAAATTCGGCTTCTTCCGGTTCGGGAAAAAAACCGGGTTGAAAACCGAACCGAGCAACGGAAAGAGAACCGCGAAGAAAGTGTTTGGTGGAGGGTGAGAAGGAGTGGGAGTGAGGTCGTAACGGAAGATGGGGTCTGCTCCGGTTTATTAACGGACCGGAGACTATAGTCGGCGTGCAAGGTAATAGAGCCGCCATTAGTTGGCTTTTGAACGAACCGGTTTAATAAAAAACCAATCACCGACCGGGTTTTTTTGAGTAGTAGCGTTGTGAAGTTGAAGTAAGAGTGGAGACGGTAGTGGAAATGGAGGCGATGTAATTGGACATACAATTGTGGTGATATAGTTGGAATGGAACTGAGTTCTTCGTTTTATTTTTTAAGTATTTATGGCACCGGCCTCTATATGCGGAAAAGATTTTCTATTAAAAGAGTAAACTATGGAATGTCTTCGAATTTGTAAGACAATGCGTTTCATCCGCTAAAAATTAGAATATTGGACAACTTTTGTTGTATTTTGTTTGATTTGAAAATTGGTTATGAGATTGAACAAAATCAAAAAAAATTATGCTTCACTAAACCACAGCATAACTTTTTGTCCACAGTACAACTATAAAAAGTCTGAAAATAGCCTTTTTATTTTTAAATATAAAGAAAATTATTTTCCTATCTCTTTTCGATACAATTTTGTTTTGTCCTGTACTATCTTATTTTGTCTTGTACTGTCTTGTTCTGTTGTCTAGTACTTACTGCTTTGCGAGTTAAACGCACCCTTAAATCGATAATTGATTTTATCATTTTACCAATTTTTTTTTTGAACACATCATTTTACCAATATTTTAAAAAGGACTTTGAGTTTATTAAATATTATTCATATTAATCATTCGAAGAATATGTTAAAGACTAAATTGATACTCTCTCTCTCAAAATAAATATCTTATTTGTTAAAATTGTTTGTCTCAAAATAAATGTCATATATTATTTATAATAATTGGTTTTACCAATTGTCTCAAAGGATTTTTTGCATCCCCTAACTTTTGAACTCATATTTGTTGTAAAGTGCTCAATATATTATTTGTGAATATGCACAATTTATAAACCATTATTAATTATATCTTGATTTTTAGAAAGAAAAACAAAAATTTTAGAACAAATCTAAAAAGTTTGGGATAAGGGAGTAAATAGATAACATGGTTAAACTTAAACATATAGGATATGACTATTTGGAAGGTTTCACTTATCCTGTAAAGGTTAAGATAAGAAGGAAACCGAAAGAGCAAAATAACCAACCACTAATATTGTAAGTGTTGGAGAGTCTGGGAGGAACGTCATGATTAAATATTAGATTACTTAACAAAAATAGTTTGGGAGGAACTTTTTGTTTTGCAACTCGAAAAATTAGACTTTACTTAAAAACAAAAAGTAAAAGAAGTTAACTACAGAGCTCTTAGTTTGGCGTACTTATATGTTTATTATCTGCTCATAATAGAAAGTACCGGAATTGTACCCAAAAAAAAAAGCACCGGAGTTGATATGGAGAAATAAAAAAGTAAGAATTAAAATGAATTTGTGAAGACCCATTTGGTCTCTCAAAATTTATGAGAGTCTAATTCAATCTCCGACAAAAATATAATTTAAATTATTCTTGACATTTTTATACTGTGGACAAATTAGTCTTTGATTTATTATAATGAAAGAACTAATTTTTCTCTAGTATGAAAAAGTTAGAGACTAATTTGAATTTTATTTTTGTCTCATATTAAATTGGACCGTCAGAAAATTATGAGGGACTAAAATGAATCCTCACTCTATCTTTTATTTATTGTAATGAATTACTACTATAATTTAGGTATTTAATATGATTTATAGGGTATGGGATACAAGTTGGTAGGATGGAGACTCTTATCAAATGTTGAGTTACTTGAATTGAGCCTATCAATAATTTGGGCCTAAATTCATAGTTGTAGGAAATCATTGGCCTAGGCCCAACTTCTTGCATGAACTATCGCCAAATGAATGTGGTGATTGTTCTTTCCATGTCGCTCATGCATACAAAATACATTATTAAAAAATATTTTTTAACAATCCCTCCGTTTCAAAATAAATGTCGTTTTATCTAAAAAATTGTTTTAAGATGAGTGTCGTATTTCAATGTTCAATGCAACATTTTCCAATTTTACCATTTAATTATTACTTTATACATTATTTCCAAGAAAATAAAGAATAAAGTATAGTTAACTTAGTAAAAGTGTCATTATTTTAACATCATGATTGAATTCCTTAATATGTGTGAAAACATCAAAAACGACATTCAAATGGAGGGAGCAAAATTTTACACTACCAAATACGAATATTTTTTGATGGATAGAGACATGAAGAGCAATTAGTAATTAACAAATAAAGTTGCCCAACATGTATTTTGTTTTGATTTGATGAATAAGATGTTGCTCATGTTGTCACAGCCAACAACAAAATAAGACAATAATAATGTTTATAATATTTTTTTGACGTAATAATAATGTTTATATTGTATATAAAGTGAAGTGATAAGAAACCAAAGAATAGGAGGTGGAAATCTCACCAATGAGACCATTTAGATAAGAAAAGAATCTAGAAATCACAATATTACTGGTCCTCAATTTTCCTACGTGTCTTTCCCATCTATATTCCAAACTATAGTCTTCATTCTTCCATAGCAAGTAGCAACGACCAAATTCACTTCCACTCTTGAGAAATCAGTGCCTATCCTCAACATATTCATCAATGGCAGCAACAATGGCAATGATGATCAACTCAAAGTGCTTAAACACAAGCATACCCAAGTTACAAAATCCCACAACTAAGCTAGCAACATCATGCAAAACCACCACCATGCAAAATCTACCAAAGGGTCTTAGTCTTACCTCAATTGAAAACACCAACTTTGTGTCACCTTCACTTGCAATTGCTGGGGCAATATTTTCATCCCTTGCAACCTCCGACGCGGCTTTCGCTGCTCAACAAATAGCAGACATAGCAGAAGGTGATAACAGAGGATTAGCACTGTTGTTGCCATTGATTCCAGCCATAGCTTGGGTTTTGTTCAATATTTTGCAGCCGGCTTTGAACCAAATCAACCGTATGCGTAGCACAAGAGGGGTGATTGTTGGGCTTGGACTCGGGCTTGGCGGGCTTGCAGCTTCTGGTATGGTGTCAGAAGCATCTGCAAGTGAGATGAGTTCAATTGCTGATGCTGCTGCTGCTGCAGGAAGTGACAACAGGGGAACACTTCTGTTGTTTGTGGTTGCACCAGCTATACTTTGGGTGCTTTACAACATTTTGCAACCTGCTCTCAACCAGATCAATAGGATGAGATCTGATTAAACTAGGGGAATTTTGTGCAATGTTTTGTTGTAAAACTTCGTTGTAACTTGTACCTAATGCTCTCTCTCTGTCTCTATATTATGTGTTGTATATCAAACTTGGTTTTCTACTTAGCAGCCATTGCATTTTCTTATTTGGCTTACAATTTTTTTTTTTTGAGATCATCTCATTCTTGCACATCATAAATTTAAACAGTTAATCTCTCTAACAAACACCTTCAACAAATTCACTACATACATATATGTTATCATAACATGTTTGGATTCATTTTGTGTGAGGCAAAAATGAATTTAGAATCACAATTAGTTTTGATAGATGTCTGTATTTGGCTTACATAGAGAGAAAGCAATTGTATTCTATTTTAAACTTTCATGATATGAAATTAATTCAACTCTCAAATTTATTGTTCTAACTCATTTGAAAATATATTCAAACAAAAATTGCTTTTCACTAAACTAACTTATAATCATAATACATTTTCATCATGTTCATCAAAATACACCTTACCTGGACCTGTGCAATCGAGTTACATTGTAATTCTTGATCACTTCCCTGTACATTTATGTTCATTTCCTTTTGTTTTTAAATATATGAATACGCGTATGTATGATTTTCAGTTCAAACATAAGTTTGGTTTGAAAGCAATAATTTCTTGGTAATATATCAATGCTGTATATACTTGTAATGAACCTCTTACACAAATAACATACAAGGTATTATTAACTGTGTATAGAGGCGCAACATATGATTTCGCACTTCAAACTTTCTACAAAAAATTTGATTAATGCACTTCGTTTATATCTCTATGGTAATAATAATATAACACATGGTATAATAAATAAACTCAACTTGTGACAAAAATCACTGCATGATCCGTAAACAAGCTTAAAAGAAAATCAGCACTGTTTGGAAAGAAGGTAAAAATAAGATAGCTTAAACCCTAAGTCGAACAAAAATGAGACACCTCACACCAGCTACAGAGAAGAACAAAATTATCACAGTGCTGAAACTTGTGATTACTACTGAGCAAGGCTGTCTGGAACAAATTCCAGCTGACTGTCATCCAATTGAGAGGCTGTAAGTCTGGCTTTCTTATACCTTGTTGAGCTTTTAAAAACATGATCAATTGACATTTTTGTTGTGCCTGACAAACTGGACAAAAAATGATTCAGAATTTCACCTATACCAAATTCAAAAATATAGTACATAACACATGAACAATAATGAAAGTGAATTAAAAGAGAAGTCCCTAAAAATATCTACCTATATTAGGATATAAGAATAACAAGCATGTCCCAGACAAAAGACAAGCATATATACATTGAAAGAATCGTTTAACTACCCTTATAACAGAATGACAATATTTTATCATAAAGATGCATGTAACATTAGAACATAAAGGTTCTACAGATAATTGGTAAATATAATAAAATAAACCATCAATGTAAAAACTGTTGTATTAAAGGAAGATATTCCATTATTTCCTTCTATTTGTATAGACTATGGATATGGATAGATATGTTTCATATTACTTGTACAACTGTTTTCATATTCTTGGTTAAAAGGGCAGGTTATTTTTACTTAATTTGAGGATACCTGTTAGAGAAGGAAAGTCTCCTGTAACCCCTGAGCTATTGCTCCTGTGAGAAGAAAAAGATTCTCTCTTCCTAACCATAAGGTCATAATTGAAATGTGATCCAGAATGATCTTTCACATTCCTCTTGCTGCCTCATATAAAGACTGAATCAGTAAGATTACCCTCTTTACATATGGGATAACCATATTCTAGCTCACTAACTAACTCCCTTGACCCCACTCTATTTCTTCTAGAATATGCCTAGGTTTCTGTCCTATCAATTACAATTTATAGAATTTATCAACATTAGTTTATAACATGTTATAAATTCTGTTGCAAATGGTGGGTGGAGTATTTAAGTTGCTTGCATACTTATCAGAACTAACAGATACTTCTTTGTTTCAAGCATAGCCCCCAATCTAAGAGATTACAAACAGAACCTTAGCACTAGGTTGTATTCATTGGAATCTTGGGTTGTTTCCCTATTCAGGCACCTTAATTATGCCTACTCTTCAATGCTCAGTGTTTATTATAAGCAACCCCACTGGCCATGCCACCTTTTGACCAACAGCCATATCCAAAGGTTTGCTACCCGCGACTCATCTACATCCCGTTGAGCTTCCTATCCTTCAGTCAACACATTGCCTCAATTAAAAATTATTTGCAAGCCCAGGTTGTTCACACTACACTCAAGGATAGTAGACAACTGATCGAATTGAAGAAATGCTCCGTTAATTGAATCAGTCTCCAAGGTGAGGATGGTCGTCACAGTCACAGAAAAAGCAAAAAAAAGCCGCACAAGGTTTAGCACATGGAGCCGTTTTGGAGGAGAAGAAAGAAATGATAAGACAGAAGGGGCACATTTCGTTCATTGAAAATTTTAGGACAAAAACAAAAAAAAAAAAAAAAAATCTACAAAGACAGCGAAAAGCTAAAAGTTGGAAGGGAAAAATGCTATTTTAGGGTGAATGACCAAAATCTCGCAATTTTACAAAAGATCTAAAGTTAACTAGTGGCAGCAATAGCTGCTATTGACTATAGAGATCCTTAAAGATACCCCGCTATTACTTATCAGTTTTTATTCTTTGGCCATCTATAACTGCAGATAACAAACACAAAAAGACCTAAAGAACATAATAATGGTAAGTGTAGCTATGTTAATAAGTAAAAAATAATTTGACAGTTCAACTATAAGTTCAGCTTTGAGTCAAAATCCTTGTTATAATCAAAGTTTAAAAATACAGTGTTTCAAGTTTGTATTCAGATTCAAATGGTCATGTGCAAAGAATTTTCGAAGGATTGAAAACAAAATCAAGTATGGAAGCAGAAAGAGACACATTAGAAATAATTTATTGCTTTAAAACATGCAGATATACAATGTGCCCACTTTGCAAACTCGTAGCAGAAATACAATTTATTTACTTACCCTGCTTTTAAGGGACTTCTTTCATCATTATCCAGCATTTTCCCATTGTAAGTACCTGATCCAATTTGATACAAGAGAGGGGGAAAATCAGTTCCAAAGTTTAACATCACCATTTTTATGAAAAAGCGAGATCTATTGAACTTAAGAATACAATAATATAAACCTTTAATTCAAACAAGTCATCAAGAATAATAAGCATTCCAGGAAACAGACAGATGGTAAACTGATGACATATAGTAAGACTACTACATAATATTAATAAATAATGACTACCAAAAGTTTTCCGAGTAAGTGCAGTAGATAAGAAATAGTAGCCCAACTAGTTAACAGAATAATTATCAAGTATGCTGAGTGCCTGCCTGTAATTTCTTGGAATATAAATGAACAAGACTAATTAAAAAAACATCTGAACTGCATTAATCTAATAGTTGCCAATTCATCCTTCAGCACTAAATAGTAACTACTTAATAATAATAAAAACTTCAAAAGTCTCAAAATTAGCAGAGGGAAAAGGCAAGCTTTTCATCTCAGCTTCCAAAAAATTCAATATTTTAAACCTTCTTAATAAATTATTTATCTACATGCTTGCAGCTCTTCTAACACAAGGTATATTAGGACTAACAGTGCATTACAAAATTACCAAAGATCATATCTCAATGAATGAGGAGAAAAGGAAAAGTTAACTCCTAACACTGTTTGGAACTCTCATCCATCCACCCAAATAATATTTGCATTCACTGTATCAATTGATACATAAATGAAGGTATACTTGCAATCAAAGTAGATTTCACTTACCATTTTGTTGTGAATCCAGACCTGGACTGTCATACCCGTCAAAATCAGATACGAGTGAATTATCAGATGGAGTTCTGGTGCTAGCATCAGAATTATCAACCTGATTTTCATCTTCATCTTCGGAAGCACTGCTATCATCATCCTTGAAAATTGCTCCCTCTAACAAGCTCTTTTTCGGTTGCAAGTTACTCACAACTCCCATATCAGAATTCCCAGAAGCTTTTTTTGCTTTATTCTGAACCATTTTGTTGGAACCTTCAAGTTTTCCATTTGAAATAGGAATGTGTTCCCTTTGTTTTACCAAATCCATACTTTCCACAGAAGCATTGCCACGAGGTTTTCTATTTGCACCAATTGAGGACATGGCACTGTCAGACTGACCACGCAAGTTTGCAACTTGTTCAGTCTTTTGTTCATTTGGTGCCTTATCAATCTGGTATGCATCACGCTCTTTCTTTCTATCAAAAACATGACCATTTGTTAGCATATCCGATGTGCCATTTTGGGTAGAAGATTGTTTGTTATTTGGTTTCTTTTTCAGTCTCTTACTGCCTTGTTCATCCACATTTTCAGCATTAGATTTTGTTTTAGTTTGTTCCATGGAATCAGCATTGTCCATGATAGAATCGCCTCCCTTATTAGACACAGAAAGAACAGACCCTTGCATTTCCTCTTGCTGCATTACTTTCCCTTCCATATGGTTTAGAGGATTTTCCTGTGTCTCAATATTTCCTGGCATAGGATCACAAATGGTTGCTTTAAGAGACTTGGCAACAACAGTTTCACTCTCCGAAGCATCCCCAAGGCCATTATCTTTTCTAGGGGTCTTTCCTTCACCTTTATTCTTAACTTTTTTTATCTCCTTTTTTTCCTTCACCGGTTTTACAGGTTCCTTCATTCCACTCACTTCATCATTTTGTGGTAATACTTCTCCTTCTGCAACTCCCTTGATTTGACCACCTTTATTCTTAATTTTTTTTATCTTCTTTTTTTCCTTCACCGGTTGTACAGGTTCCTTCATTCCACTCACGTCATCATTTTGTGGCGATACTTCTCCTTCCGCAGCTCCCTTGATTTGACCAACTTCACTTTCATGACAATGACCAACAACAACATTCTTGTTATCCTCCATCAGATCCTTGGTCTCATTCGCGTCAGAAGGATGTACTTCGATTTCAATATCACTTTGATTCTTACAATTTCCTGCTTCTTTTGTTGTAGACTGTATAGTTTCTTTGCATGCATCCGTTCCAATCTCCATTTTGTCAAGATTTGTTTTGCTCAAAATGATATCTACCCGCAAAAAAGAAATATCAGTGATAGATCTAGAAGTACACTATTCTAAAATTTATTTATCAAATTAATATTGACACGATAAAAACTAAAAGGAAGGTATTTTCTATTTTCACCCATTTATTTACTGAGTGGTAATACCTTCTGATTCTTTCCTTTCCCTGTGAGCTCCATCAGCTGTCTGTGCTTGATCCTTTTGAGATGCTGTCTCTACCTTCAAAGGTTCTTTAGAATTATGACTCAGAGATCTCTTGCTTTTCTTAGGCTTCTTCTTTACAGGAGATTTGAGTTCTGAAGCATCCATCATTGACACAGCATTACCATCATTCTTAGTGTTGTTACCATTGCTTTCAGTATTCTGATGCTCCTTTGGAACTTCTGTTTCCTTAATTACTTCTTTAGCTACATTCTCTGCAGTGTTGGCTAGGACTAAAATGTCCTGCTGAACTGGTACAACAACAGAAGTGTTCTTCTCTTTCAAAGTGTCATCACGCACCATATCTTCTTTTTTCCTTCCACTCTTATGCTTTTTCTTTGCACTTGGTGTGGGATTAGAAGTTCCTTTCTCACTTACAATAGAGTCGCCCTTAATGCCTTTATTGGATTCATCTATCTCGCATTCAATATGTGAATTTGGAACAATCTCCAAATTTTGGACAAACTTTTCAGTGTGCTCTGGAACATGTGGGCGATCGAAAGAGATTTCTTTTTCATCTTGTTTGTTCTCTGATTGAGCAACCTGAAAATTGTTAATGCCAGATGTTTTTTCGGATGGATAAACAAGAGGATTGTCAACGGAAGCAATGCTATCTTTTGAGATATCACCTCCCACAGTGTCTTCTTTTTTCCTTTTACTCTTACTCTTCTGCTTACTCTTTGCACATGGTGGGGATTTAAAAGTTCCTTCCTCGCATACAATAGAGTCAATTTTGCTGCCTTTACTGGAGCCATCTACCTCACATTCAATATGTGAATTCGGAACCATCTGCAATTTTTTTACAGCCTCTTTTTCAGTGTTATCAGCATCACATGGGCAGTCAAAAGGGATTTCTTCTTTTTCATCCTGTTTGTTCTCTGATTGAGCAACCTGAAAATTGTTAATGCCAGATGTTTTTTCGGATGGATAAACAAGAGGATTGTTAACGGAAGCAATGCTATCTTTTGAGATATCACCTCCCACAGTGTCTTCTTTTTTCCTTTTACTCTTACTCTTCTGCTTACTCTTTGCACATGGTGGGGATTTAAAAGTTCCTTCCTCGCATACAATAGAGTCAATCTTGCTGCCTTTACTGGAGCCATCTACCTCACATTCAATATGTGAATTCGGAACCATCTGCAATTTTTTTACAGCCTCTTTTTCAGTGTTATCTGCATCACATGGGCGGTCAAAAGGGATTTCTTCTTTTTCATCCTGTTTGTTCTCTGATTGAGGCACCTGAAAATTGTTGAAATTGGATGCCCTTTCGGAAGGACAGTCGATAGGATTATCCACAGCAGCAATGTTATCTTTTGAGTTATCACCTCCCACAGTGTCTTTTTTGTTTTTGCTTTTCTTTTTACTCTTCTTTTTTATCTTTGCACTTGGCACAGATACTAAAGGTACTTTTTCATGCACATTATCTTCATTACTGTTTCTTTCACCGGATCCATCTACTTCACATTCAATATGTAAATTCGAAACCACCAAATTTTTCGTAGCTTCTTTTTCAGTGTGCTCTGAAACATGTGGGTGATCAGAAGGGATTTCTTCTTTTTCTTTTGAGTTATGACCTACAGCAATGCCTTCCTTTTCCTTTTTACTCTTCTTTCTTCTCTTTGCACTTGGCACAGATGATGACGGTACTTCCTTATTTTCTACTTCACCATCAATATTTAAACCTGGAACCGTATCCAAATTTTTCACAGCTTCTTTTTCAATCTGCTCTAAAACATATGGGCAATCAGAGGGGATTTGTTCTTTCGACTTATCACCTCCCACATCAGCAGTGTCTTCTCTTTTCCTCTTACTCTTCCGTTTTCTGTTCTCACTCCTCACAGATACTAAAGATTCTTCCATACCCACATCACAGTCATCCTTATTTCCTTTGCCCCCAGCCCCATCCACATCCCATTCCATATGAAAACTTTGAACTTCATTATTCAAACGACTACTGCCATCTCTCTTCGGAATTGAACCATCCAACGGAGTCATTACCCCATCATTACCTGATAATTTAACACCAGCCTCTTTACCAGTCTGTTCCAAAACACAAGGGCTAACAACACGATCATCTTCCCTCTCATCTTTCTTATTCTCCAACAGGTTATTACACGGTAAAATGATCGCGTTATTATTATTATTATCATTATCATCACCAGAATCAACCACAGCTTTATTTGCAACGGCAATAATTTCAACATGATTAAGAAAAACATGAGGTAACAGTTTCTGATTCGGTCTACAATGTTGTTCCAATGCAGAAATATCAACATTAATAAACCAGGTCTTGTTGTCCCAAACAGAAAAAGCAGTTTTCACAATGACTGAATCCGGTAAAAGATAAAAGTGACTATTATACTTCACCTACCGAAAACAAAAACAAAAACAAACGAAAACATCAAAATCAATCAATAAGACATTGTAAGTAATTTGCGACAAGAAGCAAGAAGCATTTATTTATAGAGGATTCTGTTATGTAATGTATGTACCTTAACAGCATGAATCTGTATTTGACCAATATTGGGAAAGCATGAAGGATGGTCTAACAGGATTCTGTTTTTGAGGTCGGAGACGGTGTCGTTATCGGAGAGAGTGAGGGCGAAGTGAGTGTCGAGGTTAGTGTCGATGAAGACGACGAAGTTGGAAATCGGAGTCGCCATGTGAGTGAGGGGTTGCGCTTAAACCCTAATTTAGAATCGGAGTGGTGAAGAATGCATGTGAGTGAATTTTGGTATTCAGCCTCTCTTCTCTTCACAAGGGTTTATGGCGAAACAGACCCTTTTATCTTACTTATACCCCTTCCGTCCCTCGCGCCTCATTATTACAGTATTTTATTTTATTTATTTTTGCAAAAGAGGGCAAGAAAAAAAAAAGGAGAAAAAAAAATAGCAACTTACTAGTTAAAGAAGAAGAAAATCGTATGTAACCAAAAAAAATAATTCATAATTTAAATTTGATCTGATTCATCATATCTTTGAATAAATCATAAAACCTAAAAGTATTTGAATGAGATGGTAAGAAATCTCTTCTAATTTAGTCTTTGTAGTTGTATGTAGAAGATATCCGGTTAAAACTAAATAAATAAATAAATCATAAATAAAGTAAATAGTAATGTAATAAAATATCTTCTTCTTCTCTTCTTTTTTTTTTTGGCTAAAAGTAATAAAATATCTATACTACTACTAGTATATAAGTTTCTTTTTTATAATAGTATATAAGTTTTTTTTGATAATACTACTAGTATACAAGTTGAATATGTTAGAAATAAACTTTTAAAATTATAGAATGTAGAGACTAGAGAATAGAGATAGATAAACTTTGTATTATTTTATTTATTCATATGTGTCTTTACATCGAGTCATATTTATAGGGCATAAATAGAGAAATGAAAGAACAATGATAATTAAGATCCACTTACTAGTGGAAGAAAGTGGAAGATCATGCACTAAGACATCCTCTAAGTCATATGGATAGACATCTACTAAGCACTAACATAAGTATTATTTTTTTTTAAGCAACATAATTATTCATAACATAATACAAATTTAATACTAGTATATTTTTAATTCAAAGTTGAATTTGAATTAGATGAAAATTTAATTTATTTTGTTCTTAGACAATTAAAGATTTGTTTAGATTGATTCAATTTTTGATTCAAACTTTTTTACCCTACTTTGTCTTTTTTTCTTCATCTACCAAATGGGTTATTTTAGATCAATTTCTAATTTGTTCTTTCCCTTTTTTTTCATTAAAATAAGTGAATTTCACATAGTATTTAGTATTTTTCTTTGTGATTTCTTCGTCTTATAGTGCGACGTTTTGTTGTTCGTCGTCTTGGTGCGACGTTGTTTTGCTTTCCCGTCTTGTGCAGCGTTGTGCTTGTACAATGTTTGGTTTTCCCGTCTTCGTTCGGTGTTTGTTTTGTTTCAGGTTTGCAAATGTGCTTCAATCTAACTTCATAGCAGATTCAATGATTTTAGCGTCTTCAACGTTGTAGATTCAGAAGCATGAGTACTCCGAACATTTATATTTTGTCATATCAATTGTAGGCTTTATCATTTGGCCGTTTTATGCTATTAACTCGGATGCGGTGAGCTTGTTCGCCTATTTATCCTTTTTAGTTTTTAGCAAATTTGAATATGTTATGATGTCGATTGATGTACTTTACAAATTTGTATGAATGAACATCGTTGTTTTTTGTCAAAAAAAAATTGATTCAATAATTAAATTAGATTTATTTTAAAAGTTAAACCATGATTATATCAAATTTGATCTCATTCAATTTAAAATTATGATTAAATTCAAATATTTGATTAGATACAACAAAAAAAGTGTGTTAAAACTGTAAATAAAATAGTTTACTTTTTTTGTTTGACAAAAATAAAATAATTTATATGAAGAGGTCAATTGAAGGAAAAAAAAAAAAAGCTATATCAAATTATATATTTTCTTTATATTGAACTTTAGATTTGATGTTGTAGCAAAAAACACACGGTTATACACAATAATTAATTGCAACCATTGATTTGAGATTAGACAATTCAAATTATATATCAACTTTAACATTGTTCAACGATCTCAAATATTAATTTAAATCAGACGATTGAGATCAATAATTGCATGGGAAATCCAACTCCCTCCTTATATGGGCATATAACTCTTGTTAGTATTGTAAATATATAAATGTAAATAATTAATCACATTTAAAAATTGACTTAAGGACTAAAAAGATAACACAAAAGAGTTTTATTCTTGTCAATAATAATAATAATAATAATAATAATAATAATAGTTTGAGGATATGGAAAACATATAAAGAACCGTATCTAAAAGAAGTTGAAATTAATTTATGTTTGTTATCAGGTGGATATGTTAAAATCATGTTAATCCACTATAATTATACAAAAACTATAACCTAGTATTCTTCAAAATCACACCATAATTTGACACATCACTAATTCACTATAATAGCATACATAATATATTAAAGTTTTACAATCTTGTTTTAATCTGTTGTTTGGTGCATTAATAGAAAATGATAAATTTAATTTACCATTAAGCCTATCAAATTACTCTTTATTATTTTAATCCTTATTTTTTGGTTGGGTTATCAATATGAAAGGAGTATATTAACCGATCTCACATATTTGTTTGCTCGCTCACTATTATTTGAACTTATCATGTCAATATCAAATGTGCATCAAACACATGATATGATAAACTAATGATATTATTTTTCTTATCATGTGTGTACCAAACACATGACATGATATGTGTTAATCTTGACACTATAACATTATATTATTATTTAACTTCTTATCATATCTTGTCTCTATCTATCCGGCGCACCAAACAGACCCTTAGAGTATATAGTAGAATTGATTCCACATAGAAATAAAACAAGATTATTGAAAAAGAGAACATTTCAAACTTCAAGGATAAGTTTAAACAAGTTTACATGCATATCTCATTAGTATTTTTATTTTGTCTTAGGACTTAGATGATGTGGTAATCTATTGAAATTAAACTCACACACGATGTTCCAGGTTCGAATCCGAGTCACGACGTCCGACCTAACAATTTTATCGGTATTTTTTTTGAAAGCTCGGTATCCGACTAATCCGAGAGGACCAATCCCACCGCCCACTTGAGGGGACTCCATTTAAAGCCAGAGTTTTTGCTTTGTATGAACTAGCCCACCGAAATTAATACCAGTGGGAATCGAACCTGAGACTTTGTGAAAAGTACACTCCAATGACCCAAGCCAACACCACTAAACCAACTCAAGTGGGTTAATTTCATCAGTATTTTAATTTGTAACCATCCAATTCAAATGATATCTCTCCATTAACTTCACCATACTCAAAAGTTTAAGGACAGACCGTTCCTCTAACAGCTAGTATGTATTTTTACTTCATAAATTTCATACACAATTTAAGACCTCGTGATGCAATGATATTAGATTTACGCATAAGGTCATATGTTCAGTTAACATGCAACATCATAGCCTGTAACATGCTCATTTAACGGAGGAACAGTTTTGACATGAGTTACAATTTCAACAATTTATTTGCCAATTTGCAAAATTCATTATTTTGACTGATTTTCACAATTTTGGGACTCAATTCGCCTATCCGCTCTGAAAGCTCGGAATAGTAGAAAGGTAAGGTATAAATAACAACATATTTTGACAATGTATCATCAAAGAACAAGCAACACAATTGATACTAATTAAGAGACCAACAACACTAAGAGTAAAACTAGAAACACAACTTGGGAACATAATCTACTAGCAGTAGTGTGCAGTTATCAGCAACAACATCTACGCCTACACAATACAAACAAACAAGCAACATTTTATTCTTGCTTCCTTGAGTCTTTGAGCTGCCCCTTCTTTCTAATACCAATACAAAACCGCAGGCGCCAAGCATCAACTATAGACTCCGGCAACGAGCAGGCCACGGCCCAAAGAAGGGTATGTGGCCAGTATGGTGTGCAACGAGGTTCATATCCTATCCATTTCACACCTGCTTTGGCATAGCCATCTGTTGATGGAACAAAGAATGAAGATCTTCTGATTGATGCCATCTTTGTTGCCACATATAATGGAACCTGAAATCCAGAAAAATCGATATCAGAAACATGACAAGAATCATACCAAACACTCAATCCATTTCAACATAGTCAATTCTCTTCCATAAACAGATAAATTAGGTGGACGGCTTTCCAACTACTAGAAGGAAAAAAAACATTGGACGGTGTTTGGGAAAGGAAAATGGCAAAAGCAACATAGACTTGTGAAAATGCACAGTGTATCCACCTAAATTTCCCAATCTAGTCATTGATTGAATCTACAATATCTTAAAAAATGAAATCAGATGAAACTTGATAATGAGAAGAACAAAATAAACCAGTACCCAAGAAAAAACTAAAATAGGATACATTGCCAACAACTTGAAATAGAGAAAATCAGGGGAAAAAGTGACAATACTACTCAAATTGCTTTTAGAGTTGCTGCTACCCATGGAGGTGGGATCCATTTTTAAAATAATTCTAAAATTCGTCACGTCAATATCGTGTGTCTATGTCTATATATCTCTCTCATAAATATAACCTTTTGAGAAATAGAGAGGACCCCAATTCCCGACTCCAAACATACGAGGCTAGAATTCTTATCATGAAAAAGGACCAATATCAAACAGAATTATAACACATCAGGTCCTCAACTTCCAAAACTTGTTAGCCAATTAGTTGCAACAACTTGAAAAAAGGAAAACAAATAAAAGAGTTTCTTTTCTGTTTAGTTTTTGTCCACGGTTTATATAAGTAAACAGTTGTAACCATAAACAATTATGCTTTACCAACTAAGTCATACATTGTGCATTTTTGCATTATGGTGATAGTTCCGCCTTGGTAAAGTCCATAATAATGATGAAGGTCATGCTACTAAAATTAATGGCTATGCTATTTTTATACTCTTATCACCACAAAATTCAATTAGCTAGATTTCTAAATTTCAGCCTCTTCTAACTGGTACTGTAATTATTAATTAGCTACGGTATATTTGCTGAAACTTGATACATAGGGGTATTTTAATTTAACAAGTTACACTTAACCTCCAAAATATGTTTTACTAAGCATGTTATGAATAGAAGTTACAATAATGATTGTGTCGCGATCCTTGATATCGCAGATAATTGCAATCAAATGCGACCTAGACAACCTCAATCACGCAGTCGCGATTCAGTCTCAACATAAAAAACTGTTATGTTGCGCCCAAATTGCGGTCGCAGACCTTTATTTAAAATTAAAACCATGGAATACTAAACTACAAGTAGAGAAAAATGAGTGACTGAAACAAAAAAAGAACATCACAATACCTGACACTGCACATCAATCCCACTCTTCTTGTATTCAACATACAGACATCTAGAAAATTGATCTATGTACCTGAAACAATAAACAAACAAACAAACACAAAAAACCTCATTTCAAAAACATAAAACATCAAAACATAAATATTTCAGAACCTCAAAATAGAACAAAATCTCAACAATTAATTAACAAAACTCACGCTTTTGTTGCAGCATAAACAGCATAAAGTGGATCAGAAGGAATAACAATAGCAGCACCAGAACCAATATTAACAATTGCTCCTTTCTTCCTCTTCAACATGCCAGGTAAAACAGCTTGAGTAACCTTAGTAGTACCAACAACATTAACCTGAATCAAATTCTTCAAAAGCTCTTCATCAACTTCATGAAAGAATCTAGCATAAGGGTAAGATATTCCCACGTTATTAATCAAAACCCCAATATCCAACCCATCAATCGTTTGACTTATCCTCTTCACACCCTCATCAAGATCACCGGAAAAATCAACGACAATGGTTTTAACCTCGGTTTTTCCGAACTTTGATTTAATAGAATCTGAAACGTCTTTGAGTTTGTCGGGGTTGCGACCAACGAGGATTAGGTTCAAACCTTTACGAGCGAGTTGAAAAGCGAAGGATTTTCCAATGCCGTCGGTGGGTCCAGTAACGAGTGCCCAAGATCCGTACTTTTTGAGATTTTTGGGTTGTCTGAGAAAATTGACATAGACCCATTTGAGGAGAAGGAGAGTGAATCTGAGAATGGTGAAGAGACCGAGAGAGAAGAGAAGGATGAACCAGAAAGGTTGAGTTTTGAGCTTAGTGAATATGCAGGAGGAATCCATGTTTTGAAAATGGTAGAAAAGTTGAAGGGAGAAGAAGAGAGAGAGAATGGTTTATGAATTGAAGAGAAAGAAATGAGAATGGGAATGGGATTTATGGTAAGAGAGTAGTGTGGGAAGGTAGTACTGAACTGGTGAGGTAGATGAGCAGTGCAGAGCAGAAAAATCAGCAGAATTAAGTAGGGAGGTTGGACAGTTGGGACACCATGCTATTCAATTAAGCAACTCATCTCATCTCATTGCACATGGAAATAGGAAAATGATTAGAAAAATCCTAGTGTGTTTTTATTTAGTGCACTTTGTAAATGTATATTTAAAGATAGAAATTTTGTTTTAAAAATCGTGCATTTTATTTTATTTTACATAAATGAAATGATAAAATTGTTATAAGTTTATATACATAAAATGGAGTGATTGGGGTTCGAATTTCAATTATAAACGTCTGTGTATTTTTAACATGCATAACTAAACAGCTTTGGTAAGAAAAGATGAGATCTTGGTGAGTGATTTGTAATGAGGTTCTGGTATTGGTCTCGCCTCAAGAGGGTACCTGCAAAAAATCTATCACTCTGATGCCTAAGTATGAAATGGATAAAAGTGTGTGCTTTAAAAATTAAGGTTTCAAGAGTATATATATGACAAATGAGAATGTCATTTACATGGGAGTGACGATTCCAATACTAAAGGCAAGCTGTCTCCATAGTACTACTCTGCCCCAAAATATAAGCAAAAGTGAATCAAACAAATTTGATGTATTTGGTTCAAATGTGTAATAGATGGGGCAGCTTCCGGTAGCTTTAGCAGTTTGTGGTGGAATATTCGGGAACAATGAAGCAGTTTATGTTGGGTGTTTTGCCCAAAAATTTAGGCTTTGGTTCTTCCTTGTTTGCTAAATTATCTAGTGCAATGAAAGTTACTCCCTTCGGTCACTATTATAAGAAAAAGTTAACTACTTTTTAAATAATTAATACTACTATTTCAAATATACTCTTTTTTATTTCTACTACTTTTTAGACAATTATTCCACTTTATTCTTTGATACTTGTGATTTAAAAGGGCAATACAGTAAACTTAACATATGTATATCATCAAATCAAGAAAATTAACTATACTTAACTAAATTTCTTAAACACTGCGTAAGTAGTTTTTTTTGCTTATAATAGTGACCGAAGAGAGTATTGAATTAGCAGATTCCATAAATTGGAGGAATTTATGGCTAGAGATCGACTTTATGTTAGTTTGCTTTGCTTTCCAATCTCTTGCGTTAGTCTCTTGATCTATCAAAAACAGATGAAACAATTGTATATAGAACTTACACAAAAAACATGAACATTTTAGTTTTAGACATTTTCAGATAAGGAAATAATTATGTTGATTTTCTTGCTAACATTGGTTTAGTTTTTCTTCTATACTTTGGTTTGAAGAATGGGGCAGTTTGTGTTGGGTGTTTTGGCAATGTTAGCAAGAATCACTAGGGAAATAATGTAATAACTTGATGTAATAACTAATAGTCTTTTGGTCTATCAAAAACAGATGGAACAATTGTATAGAACTTAAAATATGAACATGAACATTTTGGTATTAGAATCACTAAGGAAATAATGTAATAATATGAACATTTTTTTTTTCAAAAAAAAAAAACTAATAGTGATTCTAATACCTATTAGTTATTACATTAGGAATATGTTTGGTTGTGTAAAAAAAAAAAGGAATATGTTTGGTTTCGGTCTAGCCCCCTTTATTTTTTGTACATGTTTTTTTGAAAAATATATTTGGATGATACTCTTTAATTTGCATATCATCTATTTAATTTGTAGTATAGCATGTATTTTGTTTGGTTTGGATTGTAAATGGTTGACCTAAACTTTGAGACCGTTGTTGCCTGTCTCATCACGTATATTAATGTCGTTTGGTGTATGGTACCATTAAAGGTTTCAAAGCATGGTAAGTCATTCTAAGTCTAACCAATAGTCCAATAATGAGGATTGGTAATATGTACCAAAAAAAATAAAATGAGGATTGGTAATATCATGGGGGCATCAATGGAAACATAGGGTTATTGAATAGTACTATTACTCTTGGACAACTATTATTAGCATAAGCAAATTTGATTTTTTTTTGGCATATATTGACTAATAATGTATCTGATCTAAATCATCAGTTATTCAAACATTTTAATATAGATGACTTTTTTTGACAAATTTAATATAGATGACTTGTAATTTACTCCATCCTAAATTTTCACTATAGTTACACCCACGCATTTTTTTATTGCACTAAATTTATTTTACAATAAAAATTATGAGTACTATTTGGTAGAAATACAAAAATTTAGTTGTGTTAAATTTTGGAGCTAGATATAAAATACAAATAAACTTACAACTTAACCACAAGAAATGTTCTTACATTGACAATAGAAGTACTAATTATTTTGCCAATAGATCAACCTTCATTTTAGCTTACTGGTCCACATGACATATAGATAAAATATGACCACAAAATCAAATAATAACAAAAGTAGGTAAACATAATAAATTACGTACAATACAAGTTTTTTATTAAAAAAATATTACAAACTTAAATGATGATCATAACCATAGGAAAAAACCGTATATATGTTCACTAAGACCTCCATAAGCACTTATTGATATCAATTCCATAGATATAGATGTAGATAATTCATCATTCTTTAAGTTTCTTAGGAGCCATGAGATTTTTGGCATAGAAGCATCTGAAATAAATGAAAACAAACCTCAGAATGGTGAATAAGCCTACAAGGAAGACTAGGACAAACCATAAGGGTTGAGTCCTAAGCCTATTGATTATACAACATTCCATATTGTGGGGGGTGTACTAGTATGTAAGGTGGTGTGAGAAGTAGTAATTTTGTAAAGAGGGAGAAATAGCTTATGAATGAAATGCAGAAAAGGTCAGAATTTATGGTGAATTGAGAGGAAGGGAGATTGTGTAATAGTGTAATAAAATGGGCGCAGAATCCACAGAACAGAATAGCCACTTGTAAAATTAGGTCTCTTGTGTTTTCAACACATTGATTCATTTGATTGTTTTGTTGGAGGACTATGTTTTGTGTTTTAAATGGCTTTGCTTTACAGCTTTACTACTATAGTCTATAGTACTTTTGTCAACAATAAAATCAAAATTCAATAAATAATTATTTATGTTATTTAGAATTAATCCATACAAAAATATGAACTTAAGTTAAGCCTTTATCTCAAAATGTCAAATGATCTCAAAACTGATGTGAACCATTATATTGAGGTAATAAGCTCAAAATCAACGCTCCTAAGAAGAAGGTCAAAACTAACAACAACTTGCAACCGCGATAGTTTATTCAGTGATTATTGATGCTGGATTTAATAAGAATGATTATAATTTGATTCTCACAACTGCGTTTGAAAGGACACTGAAATCACTTGATTTCAAAACCATTCCCGAACTCTGGATTATTAGGTCTTTTCCTTAAGAACCACAAGGTAAAAAAAGGGTCAATTACATTTTATTTCCTGTAAAATAGGCAAAAATTACTTTACCCCTGTAATTTTTTGTTGTTGTTTTACCCCTATAATATAAGATTCTACGCTTTAACCTCTGGTCAAAGTCAACCATTATATAATTTGCGGCAGTTTAAAACCTTTGTTAAAATTATATTTTGCGGCGATTTAAAATCATCGCTAAAATTATATTTTGCGGCAGTTATATTATTGTTGACTTGAGTCAAGAGGAGGTAAAACACAAAATTTTATATTACAGAATGATAAAACAACAAAAAAAATTTTACATGGGGTAAAACAATTTTCACCTATAAAAAAAGGTGCGAGAATCACTTAAATTGGTTCATTTTTTCTATAAAGGTTTTACTCCTATAAAGGTCATTAAACACATAAAGGTTTAATAATAAACTAATAATTCCACATAAGAATAATGAGTTAATTGCATTTTTGATCTCCTATTTTTACCATTTTAGAGAATTGGCATTCCTATTTGAAAAATTGACAGTTTTGGTCTTCCATCTTATTTTTTAACTATAAATTGACCATGTGATATATTTTAAACGACGTGATATGTGATCAAATGATGAGACATGGGAGTTTATAAATTATTTATTCATACAATTTCATCAACTACTTTGTCTAAAATATGGTGATACAACATGTTTTAAATTAAGTTTATAAATTAATTTTCTTACAATTTTATTGATGTTAGTATTTTTTTTCATCTATTAGATCATATATCACGTTGTTTAAAACATATTACATAGTCAATTTATTGTTAAAAAAATATAATGGGAGACCAAAACTGTCAAGTTTTAAAATAAAAAGATCAATTTAGCAAATGATAAAAATAGGAGAACTAAGGGTTTGTTTAAGCTTTAAAAAAAACAATTTTTCTTGAAAAATTTAGAGATTTTTTTTAGAGATTTTGAAGGAAATTTAAAGTTACTTTGTGTTTGTTTAGAATCATAAAAATCTATTTTGATTCCATTGTGTTCACTTTGCACATGGTGTTTTTGATCGAGACCGGGGTATCACAGCCGAATGCAGGGACTAATCCCTCACTAGATTGGAGACACCTCGATAGGTGGGATAACTGACCCAAAGATTTAAAACTGCTCCATACCTAAGGTGAGAATCGAGCCCATGATTAGTGATATTCAAAAAATAAATTTTGAAAAATAGCTTTTCATTTTAAAAAAAAAAATGATTTTTAAAAAATCTGAAACAAACACAAATAAAACTAAAAAATAATTTTTTTAAAAATAAAATCTGAAATAAACACATCCTAAACCTGCAATTAAATCAAGAATAATAAGCTATAATAAATAAAGGTGTGCGTGTGCCTACTAGAATTTGGGTTCCTTCTTGACAAAAAAGAAAAAATGAACTTGGGTTCCTTACGAAACTAATGTATTTTTTTTTTACATTTTTTTTGGTAGAAAACAAAACTGATGTATTTATTAATGCATTTTGTGTGTATTAATTTATAGACTTTGTGTGTATTAGAAATTGAGTTCTTTATAAAACTCACATGTGTTTGATCTACTAAAAATTAAGGAATAAGACAGAACAATTTTAACTGTATTGTGTTTGATTTTAAAATTGTTACTGAAATTAGATAAAATGAAGGTTAAAGAACTTGACAAAAATAAATATTCTTGTTCTTCAATGAATCATGAGATAACATTTTGTCTTCAGCACAAGTTGTCTAAATCACTAAATTAATTTATTCAATATCTTAAATATTTGTCTTGCATTGTTATACTTGTATTATCTTACAACATGCAAAATTGCAAATGATAACACAGAAATATATAAAAATTGATATTCATAATTAAAATTGTCTAAACTTGCAATTGTCTAAAATCATGTAAATCAAAATTTTGTATAATGAGTTGCGGGATATGCCGTTGCAAAGCCATATTCAAACCAAGATACACGCTCCACAATTGAGTATAAAGTGCATCACACACTCAAACCTTATGTGTATAGCTTTTCGACCGATGAGTTTTATCCAACTTTATGGACTTGTTTGGTTAGAGAGAAATTAAAATACGGAAATTAATGTATGTATTTGAATTTTTTTATAATAAAATTACATGTATTGATTTCCGTGTTACAATTTCTCTCCAATCAAACAACGGATATGGGGTTTACTCCAACCTATATAGATCTGCAATTGGACGATTGGGTTAACCACAAGTCTATCTCTCTAGTAAAACTCTGGATCGCCAAGACACGGTTATTTAGTGGTTGGAAACCTTCTTAATAAATGTGAGATGATCGATTATCTAAAAGTTTAAACTGTTAGGAAATGCTACATCAATGATTTTATATTATTTTTAACACGCCCCTCAATTTCACTTTTTTAATTAGAAAGTGAAGGGAGCGGGAGTCGAACTCTAGACCACTTAGTCATAGAGGTTTTGATACCATATCAAATGATCGATTATTCCAAAAACTTAAGCTGTTAGGAAAGACCACATCAATAATTTTATATTATTTTTCCAAATTCACATGAACCAACAAGTGGTCATGAAAGTTTTCTTTCTGTTTGTTGTAGTAGCACTAAGGGTGTGTTTGGTTCGGAAGAGAAGTTGTGAAGAAAGAAATAACTAGGTAAAAGAGAATATGAAAAGAGAGAAAGATGTGAGAAGTAGGATAGATTTGATAGATTATTTGGTATAAAAGAGAAAGAAGAGAGAAATGTTGATTATATTTAAAAAGACCAAAATAAATTTAAAATATTTTAGTAATTTAAATAATTATTAGATTAATTTGCTTTTTCTTATAGAATAACTTGCCTTTTTCTTTTCATGTGCCTCGATAATTTTTTTTTTTGAACAAGCCAAAATGAAATATATATATATATATATATATATATATATATATATATATATATATATATACCAAAACGCAGTCAACCCCCAGCACAAGATGTGCTAGAAAAAATCAACAAAGAGTACATCAAAAATCCATGTCCAAATCAGAAATACCCAAAGATAACAAAGGGTTCACCCACCAACTATGTAGATTAACCCCTAAACCTGGATACTGACTCCTCAGCCACCAGAAAGAATGTCGCTTGATCAGATCCAATAAATGAGAGATAGATTGCGTCGAATCTTTGAAAAGGCGCTGATTGCGCTCAGTCCAAATAATCCAAACGCACACAAGCCAAATAAGCTGCATAAAAGATCGTCGAGCCCGACTGCCACCTGCTGCTACAATGAACTCAGAAAAATGTATAGATGGAGTCGAAGGATGCACCACGTCGAAACCAATCCATGACCTGACCAGCGTCCACAGAGAACCAAAAACTCCACAGGTGAAAAAAAGATGCTGAACTGTCTCGAGTCCGCCACAACCAGAGACACAATACTGAGCCGCCTGAGAAAGAATACCGCGTCGGGCCAAATTGTCCCTCGTCGGTAGTCTTTCACGAAGAAGTCG
This sequence comes from Trifolium dubium, assembly GCA_951804385.1. NCBI lineage: Eukaryota > Viridiplantae > Streptophyta > Magnoliopsida > Fabales > Fabaceae > Trifolium > Trifolium dubium. Next base: position 17,488,924 of record OX638064.1, on the reverse strand, counting down.
CCATGCCAAAATAGACACCTTCAAAGGAACCTGTCGATGCCATATAAGACCAGCTGAAGCGTCAAGTAGACCCATGTCCTGAGTAGTCAATAACTGGTACGCGCCACTGACTGTATAACCCATCTCCGGATCAAACCGCCACCGCCATAAATCTGGCTCCTGCTCCTGCATCTGAAAGTCATGAAGTAAGACCTGACACTCCCCCAGTAACTCTTCCTCCCACACCCATAACTGTCTCCGCCACTGCCACGCCCTCCCTCCTACTCCCCATCCTAAAGCAAACATCTCTGCCACCGAGTACGACTTGGTCTCTGCTAAGTCAAACAGGCGACCAAACCGCACCCTCAACGGTGCTCCCCCCAACCACGGGTCCGATCAAAAAGAAGTGTCCCTCCCATGCCCAACTCGTCTCACTACACCCTCCGCAAACCAGCCTCCCTCTGTCCCAATATCCCCATCCCTAATCTTCACTATCTCCTGCCACCACGGTGACCCTCTCCTCCCTCCCTCACGCAAACGGCCATCCTCCACACCATACCTAGCTGCCAATACCCTGAACCATAAACCCCCCCTGATCCACCAACAACCGCCAACACCACTTCCCAAGAAGAGCAGTGTTAAACTCCCGCAACCTTTATAGAAGACCAACTGATTCAAGAAACCTTCCTAAAATCCTCACCACCCCCAAAAAAAATTAAGTAAAACCAATTTATTACATTAATTTATTAAATAAAACCAATTTATTTTAATAAATTTGTTTTAATTACACAGTTTATTTTAATAGTAATTAATTAGACTAATTTAATTTGCTTCCTCCAGCACCAAAAAACTGACCAACTGGAAACTTTCACCAGAGTTTAGCAACCGACCCACTCCTGCCTGCATCTCTCACACCACAAACCACAACAAACCATTGAAACCAATTTTTTCAATTCATAATATAGTTCACTCAAGTTTCTTCTGCATCTATGTTGTTTCCTTCGGTATAGTTTCAGGGAGTACAACAGAGAGATGCTTCTTCAACCCCTCCCACATCTCTCTGTTACTCCAATTTGTTATTCATTTACCATCAACCCCAAAAGAGCATTTTCTATGGCAGTACACACTTTTTCTTTTCCCATTTGCGAAGAATTCTATGCCTTAAAGTTAATTGGGTTTGCTGCAAATCCAATTGCAACAGAAAAAATGGAAGCTGTGTAGTATGCAATTAGATGGATGGTGGGAACGCAAAATGGTTAGTCCCGCTTTAAAGTTGCTCTCTCTCTCTCTCTCTCTCCCCAATTTCTTTCCAAACCAAACATAAGAAATTTAGTATATCTTTCCAACTTCTCTCTTCTCTATTTCACCTCAAACAAACACATAATTCCCTCTTTTATACTCATACATTTTAGAAATTAAATATATTTTTAGTTTCTATAAATAACTAGAATTTTATTTTTAATCCCTATAAAAAATTTAATCAACTTTTAGTCTCTCAGATATTTTCTGTATTATTTTTGGTCCTTACTTTTAAATCAACTCTTGTATATTTTCACATTTTTGAATTATTTTTTGTACCCATGTTTATAATATTATAAGAATATCTTCTATTAAAATTTAGAATTTTTTAACATAAAATGAATTATTTATGAATTTTTAAACACAAAAAAATAAAAATTTCATATTAAATTAATCTATTGGTAAAAAATTTCAATTTTTATAATAGAGATCCCTATAATATACTAAACATGTCAGCAGAAAAAAAATTAAAATTTTGAATAATATACTTAAGTCGAATGAAAATTAGGGACAAAAAATATTGATAAAAAATATTTAAGAGACTAAAACCAGTTAAATTTTTTTATAAAGATTAAAAATGAAAATTGGTAGACTAATAATATATTTAACCCTACATTTAAGGATAGAGAAATGAAAACTCTGAGATTAGAATTTCGACTCATACAATAATGTCACTAATATCGTACTCCCTCCGTACTAAAATATAAGTCGTTTTGACCATATCACACAAATTAAGAAACGTAATCATTGTTGCATAGAAAAAAAAATTATGAGTTAGTTTACAAAATTGTCCTTCACTAATGATATAGAAAAGATAAATTATAAAGTGATTTATATTTTAGTATAATTTTTTTCTCAAAATGATTTATATTTTGTTACGGTTATCAATAAAGTTACAAGGGTGGGAAAACTTTATTGATTTGTTACTCATATATTTTCAACTTTGACCGATTTAATGTTTTTAAAACATTATCACATGTGGCAACTGACACCAACTGCAACTGACCCACAACAAGCTTAAGCAAACAACAATAGAAACAGAACAATGATCGATCCAAAAGTCCAATCTAAGAAAATACAAAAAAGGAAACTACATATGATTCACAGGAACCCCCATCATAACTCTTACTTTTACAAAATGTTGATTTGATTACAGAAAACTGAAAAACTAAGTGCATGTTTAATATTACGGTATGTATGTTAGAATCACGGTAGTCTACTATGATCTTGTAGAAATTACAAAGTGTAGTTTTTGTATAGCTTCTACAATATCATGACAAATCATAATGATTCTGACATATTTACGGTAATATTAAACATTTGCTAAAATATTTGACATCAGGTATCAATGTTGATTTGTTTAAGAATTTCTAGATGCCTTTTGAGACTCCTTAATGAGTCCTCTTTTACGCATCTTTAGAAAATAACGCAGCATGTAGGAATCCAAGAATACATCAGGAAGTTTCCTTATGAGAAAAGATTGCACATCATGAAAGAAGTAAGGTACAACCAGTTTTTCATAGCCAATCCATTTAAGGCATGCTTTGCTATATTTTTCTGGTGTTGGAACAAAAAGTGATGCTCTCATCCTTGTCATTTTTGTTGACACAAATAATGGAACCTGTATATTCAACATAGCACCATATCATATAAAAGAGTTAGGTAGGTAGGTTGGTATGGTATGTTTAATTCAGGTGAAAACTAAAAACTTTTCACAAGCTATTTATCTTGTGGAGCGCATGAAAATAAACTGAAAACAACTTATGAACAAGTCGTAACTTGTTTCCATTAGTTCTCTGCTTATATGTTTATATCAGTAGATAAATTCAAATAAGTCAAGGCACAAGATATAGCCATATTGGGATTAAGCACTTGGTTTGAAACTTTTTAGTCTAAAATCTAATCAATTATCTTATGTTTAGTATTTATTTGATTTCAAAATAACAGTTTTCACACTATTAATTAAAGGGTATCGATATAACTGGATGAGTTTGTAAGTACTCAGTAGTATCACAGAATATTCATCATCAATACATAAAGCAAAAGAAGAGAGGCAACACAGAACCTGACACTGGATGTCAATTCCTTGATGTTTGTATTCCAAATTGATGCATGCAGAGAACATTGCCAGATATCTGTAAAATAAGCATCAAGATCTGGACTCAAATTTGGTTCTAATTAAAATATAAATTATTAGTTTTATAGCTAACAATGAAGGGGCAAATTTGTTTCTTAATTAGCTTTTTTGGTTTTGTTTGTCAATTCAAGTGATGAAATGAAACATTTTTTATGAAAATAAGAAAGATTATAGTCATATACACAAAACTAGATGAAGTGAAAATACTATGGCATGGTTGGATTAGCGATGAGTTTGGCAAAATCACGATAGCACTGTGATTTTGTCGAATCTCAAAAACATAGTTCTTGCTAAAATCAAAGTGACAATGTGAATCGTGATTCTGTAAAAATCACCGTTAATCCAAACATACAATAAAGAAAAAGTGATTTTGCATAAAGAGTACTAAGCAAAGAAAATGAAATACTTTCTGGTCTTAACCATAAACATGGTTAAAAAAAAAAGGCATAAAATTGAATAAAGAACAGATCTTTAATGTAAGAAATTTTAGGGTGCAATGGATCAATAGAAAAACAAATTCATAAAAATCTACTTAGCCTATGTTTGATATCATGGTAGATGTGCCTGAATCACGGCGATCCACCGTGATTTTGCAGAAGTTACAATTTGTAACTTACGTAAAATCATGATAGATCACTGTGATTCTGACACCCCACTGTGATACCAAACATGCACTTACGCTTTTGAAGCTGCATAAAGTGTAACAAGAGGATAAGAAGGAAGAACAACAGTTGAACCAGAACCAATATTAATAATAGCTCCTTTTTTCTTCTTAATCATGCTAGGAATCACAGCTTTTGTAACCCAACTTGTTCCTTCAACATTCACTTTAATAATAGAATCCATCAAATCCAAATCAACCTCATGAAAAAATCTTGCATAAGGGTATGCTACACCAGCACCATTAACTAAAATTCCAACATCTAAACCAACTATAGCTTCTTCTACCCTTTTCATTATTTCCTTACCACTGACATTTTGCATGTCTATTACAACACACTTTACTTCAACATTTCCACCATGTCTCTCTATTATCTTTTTTGATGTTGCATCGAGTTTTTGAGGGTTTCTACCAACTAAGAGAATGTTGAGTCCATTTGATGCAAACTCAAAAGCCATAGCTTTGCCTATTCCATCAGTGGAGCCAGTGATTATAGCCCATGAACCATATTCTTTGAGTTGTTTAGTTGGTCTCAAGAACATGATCCATATCCAGTTGAGAAAATGGAACAGAGATTTGCATATTGAGATGAAGCCTAAGGTGATTGTTACTGCTAGGAAGAAATCTGGCAAATCCATGTGCTGTATCTGTCAAATATCACTCACTTTTCTAACTAGTGGTAAAGATAGAGAAATAAAGAGAATTCATAATAGGTATGTACTATGTAGAATTGTAGAATATTTTATTGCTGACAATGGGGGATCAAATGAATATGTTATTGTCTGAATCTGATATTAAATGTTCACCAACCTTGAGTTCATAAGATATGAGTGAATATACAAATAATCATGTAAGCAGTGTGGGGTTGGAATCAGGAATTCCACCGTTTTTATAGATATTAACAATTTTATGGTATGGACAGATAACATTTGAATGGTCCAAACCAATGTAATCAGTTACAACTCACAAGTGTAATAAATGTTGATGACTCATGTGAGTAACTTCTAACTTCTACCTACTATTGGATTCCTATTTTGAACTTTGAATCAACAAGAATAGATTCTCTTAGTGTAATTTGTATTTTTTTTGGCTTTCACTCTCTGGTTCCTAGGGGAAAGGAGTCCTAGTATTGCAGAGTTCGGGGCGAGTTATGACGTGGTTTAAGTCCCCTCCCAAACGCAGCTGCGGGGGAAAAAATTACATGACGTATTTAATTAATTATAATGTATTTTAACGGTAAGAGATCACATTTTATTTTCTAAAATAAAAATTACACTTACAATAACTGCATCGTGTGAAGCTTTGTATGATATCCAACTCAAAATGAAAAAGGGAGGAAATGTGAACTTATCTCTAACGTATGACTTCAATAATTGATGAATGTGACATGAGTGTGGCAGTGCAGTCAAACAATACAACAAAATGAAGAGAGAGATTTTCACTTACAGTATGAATTTCAACAAGATCAGAGAAGAAAGCTTCATAGAACAAATGGTATTTCCAAATTCAAGAGGCGTTTCCGACGGTGGGTGACGGCGGAGATGACGACAGCGTTTGGAGATGACAACGGCGGAGGAGATGATGACGGCGTTTCAGTGGAACGGTTTCACGATGGTGGGTCTTGGAGATGGTTACGCACTCGCACGCGATTCAGTGAAAAAAGAGTTACGAGTCAAATTGGATTGGTCCAAGACGAGTAAAATATCAAATTCCTTATTGAAATTTTAAAATTCGGCATATATTTTATTGAAATTTGAAAAATGGTAAATATAACGCTAAAATTGAAAAAATATCAATCAAATTGTTCATATTCCATTTACTTCATCTATTTTGATGATACGAGGTTAACTCACATGAGAAGAGGAGAGGGTAATTGACTAAAATTTACAAAATTAGAGGCTAATTGACCAGAATACCATTAAATTTAGTCCTCTGATTTTGCAAATTTTAATCAATTACCCTCTTGTAATGTGACGTGGCCACGCTGGCAAGTGCCACGTATGCAGTTGACACCCATGTCATTGAAATAGACGGAGTAAATGGAGCAGGGTAATTTGATTGACATCCACGTATTTGCCTATTTTCAAATTTCAAGAGGATATTTGACAAATTTTGCAAATTCAAGGGCGAATTTAGTATTTCACTGGGTCCAAGACTAAGCCCTATGAATAGAGTAGGATGTTCCCGTGCGGTTTGGTTCTCTTTTGAGTTTTGAGTATAAAATTGTTTTAATTATGAGATAAAAATACATACAGTTCAGTTTGATTCGGTTAAATTTTAAAAAGTCATCTAAATCAAACCAAACCAGTTTAGATTAGATTGAATTGTGCGGTTTATCGCGATATAAAAATATGATAATTTTATCAATTTTTATTTTTGACAAGACAATATTACCGACTGTTACATAATAATCATAACAAATATTTTAGTAAAAAAAAAAACATAACAAATATTATTTTTTTACTGTTTACATAATATAATATATCATAAAAAGTTTTTATATCTTATACTCCCTTCAACCCAAAACTATTGTCTTTTTAGGGTCTGTTTGGTAAGTCAAAATTAGCTTGTGGCTTATAGTTTTATAGGTTATAAGCTCATAAGACATGTTTGGTAATTGTCATGTTTTCATGAGGCTCCTTGCTTAATCAAAGCGGAGGTCTTGAATCGCGTTTCAAAGGGACGTGTAATTTGTTTTCTTTTTGTTCTTTAGTTCAATGAACGTGGTTTTGTCTAGTTGTAATTTTGACTGAGTGAGCTGTCACTAGATGAAACACACCTTGTGTTAATCTAGTTTTTTTAATAATATCTTTTTCTTTGGTTGTTTTAAAAAAAACTGTACGTCGATAAGAAAAACGTGTATAATACAGTAAAATAAAGTTGATGATGTTATAACCAAAAAAATTTGATGATGCATAGGTAGAGGCACAACATTAAAAGAAAACACTAAAAAGAAATCTTATATATATAAAGGGAAGCTCTATTGCTTCCTAAGCCTCCATTATACCTATGTGGCATATCTAAAAAGCTTCCTTTTCATTTTCTTTTCTATATTAAAATGCTCCACTAAATTGATTTAATGTGTGTAACTAAAAATAATCAATATATATTATGTGGCATGAAGCTTTTAATCTATATTTAAAATATTATTCTAAAATTTATTGTTTGTGTCCATTCATAATCCAAAGCATCGGTCTATTTTTTCTTTTGTGTAAAACAAATGTTAAGCTAGCTACATGTAAAAATAATATGTTATTTTAATCTTTTTTAATTTATTATTTACTATTCATTAATTTGAATAACTATAAGACTAAGGTAAATTATATCTTGACATACTACATAATGAGTTTAAAACAAATGCAAATACTGGGAAAGAAGGTGATAATATGAAAAATGATAAAATGAAAAAAGAGAATCAAATTATAAAAGAAAAAAATGAAGATACATATGTGAGATCGTTAAATTACTATATATCAAAAAAAAATTATATGTATATATAATTTTTTAGCATTAATATGAAAAAAGAGAATCAAATTATAAAAGAAAAATGAAAATACATATGTGCTCCTTCAATATTACATTTCTGAACATAAAAAATTTATATATATATATATATATATATATATATATATATATATATATAATCTTTTAGTATTATTATTATTATTATTACTTATGATCATTTATATATATTTTTTGATTTTTCAGTTTCTATACATTAGAAATGACTTTTACTATTCTTATTCATTATTCAAAGGTAACATATTATTTATCTTCCATTAGAATGAAATAACTTTTGGCATTGAATATCTTATTTGTGAGAGTATCTCATCAGAATTTTGGTATATATATGAGTAGATGGTTACATTCCAAGCATTGGTTTCTGTGGTGTCTGGTAAGTCAATCTCTTGAGTGTAAGGTATGTTACTCGATGATTAAAAAATTAGTATATATATATATATATATATATATATATATATATATATATATATGTTTTCATAATCTTTTAAGACATCAACTCTAATAATTTTGATGCATCTTTTCAAGTCACTAAATTTGTAAATTGTAATTGCTGGATTGCTCTCATGATCTTACAAGACTACTACAATTCTAATAATTTTTTTACACATAATTTTGCAGGTTAATTTCTTTTTAATATAAATTATTGATTTGTTCAATAGTTACACGCTTTTAATCATTTTGAAATATTGTTTGTTTTTTCAAATTATTTTATGCTCGATACCTTACTCGACAATTGTATTTTTAAATAATTTATGTTGTCAGTCTCAATAATCAAGTCTATAATTAAAATCCATATGTCACCAAAACTAATATGTCAATAAAAATTTCGTTCCGATATAGTTGGAGGAAAACCTAAACTAATATGTTAATAGAATTTTCGTTGTAATATATGGAGGTAAATAAATAAGAAAGAGTAAAGTCAAATTGTAATAAAAGAAATCACTTTTAATTGTTGTATCCAGACAAACAAAAGTTTAATTTATCAAAAAAATATTTTTTATTCCAATAAACAAACATAAAATTAATTCTACTTTTCTATAAAATATCTAAAAACTAATGCCTAAATTATTTAAAGTCAAAATGATTTTTTTTATTAATTATAACAAACAACCTCTTAAACTACTATTATTTGAAAGAGAAGCTTATATAATATAAGAGAAATTAAACTGATATAATATATGAGATGCAAATTTTATTTACATTGAAGGAATTGAACTTTCAATTATTGTTTTAGGATCTGACTTCTCTAAATTAAATGATTCTCTTTAGAATGTAAAGTAGATAATTTAACTGTTGATTCATAAATTAATTTTAGATATTATATGTACATCATAAAAAGAATAATGAGAGTTGTTACGATCACAATCTTGGATTTTCTCACTATACACTTTACTAACTTTAGAGATACAAATACATTCTTAATTGATTAAAAAAAAAATGCATTCTTAATTTATTTTTTTTGAGATTTTATTAAATAATTTTTAAAAAATATAACAAATAAATAAATAAATAACTTCGCGTATGTAATTTTGACAAGCTAATCTTTTTAATTTGTATCAACTTGACATTGAAAAAAATTAAATTAACTAAATATTGTACTCTTTAAATATTTAAAACAAAACTCTATTTTTAACATAACAAATATTCAATACATCTGTAAATTAAAATTTAAATAAATTGAATATTATAATCTCTACTTCAAGAACAAAAATAAATAAATAAAACTAAATAAATTGAATACTACATATTTTGCATATTTTTAAAATTTATTCCATTTTGATCGAAAATAGCAACAATCAACATAATAAAATGCCATTTTTAAGATAGTAAATATCCAACAGTATTTTAGTCAAAAATAAAATATCAAACAATTTTAATAATCACATTTTATAAACAATAATCAAAAATATTTTTTATTTAGAAATGTAATTATACATATCACAATTATTATTTTTCATTTATTAAAATATTTTAATTATATAATTTAATCGAAACCGCGCATCGCGCGGGTTTATTTCTAGTAGAGATAGAAAAATGATCTTTTAGCATTTAAGACATAAAAGGTAAATGTGAGTTTTTATTAAAATAATACGGATAAAAATGAAACAAAAGATGATAAGTTATAAGTTAAAACGCTATCTCAAATAGCGTTTGAAAAATAAGTTAAAAATCAATAAAATAAACTATAAGCTAAAGTTAAAAAAATCTTACCAAACAGAGCTTTTTTTGACGGATGAGAAAAAAAAGACTTGTTTGATAACTACATTTCAACATGAACTTATAACTTATTAGACTAGCTTTTAACTTATTTTTCAAACGCTATTTCAAAATAGCGTTTTAGCTTATAACTTACTACCTTCGTACCAAAATATAAATCGTTTTGACCATATCACACAAATTAAGAAATGTAATCATTGTCGTATGAAAAAGATAAATAATAGGTTAGTTTACAAAATTATCCTTCATTAATGGTATATGAAAGATAAATTATAGAATTAAGAGAAGAAAGAGAAATAATTAATTAGAGGTATAAGAGGAAAAATAACATTAAATATTTCGTTGGTAATGTAAAACAATATATATTGTGGTACAATTTTTTTCTCAAAATGACATATATATTTTGGTACAAAGAGAGTATAAATTATTGTTAAGAATCATGGAATCATAGGGATGAAGATCATATTCATAAGCAAGATAGAGTGCATAATTCATGAGGAAGATAAAGTGACTTATTGTACATCTAAAGAAGAAGCAGGAAGATGCTGAAATTCGAAAAAAGATAGCTGCTGAAGTTCGAAAGAAGAAGCAGGAAGCCGCTGCAGAAGTTCGAAAGCAGAAGCAGCAAAAGAAGTAATTGTTGGAGGCTTAAGATGAAGAGATATCCAAAATGTATAATTGAAACTTGGTCTATTTCCTATATAATTGAAAGAACCATATCAGTATAAAACCACACTATTAGTTGAAAAGCATTTGATTGTTTTGTCTAACTCTGAGGTTTGCCAATAATTTGGTTAAAAAGATATGTTTTTTGACATTTTGGACCAATGTTGATGTTGGATCAAGTTTTATAGGGTTTCTACCAACTAAGAGAATGTTGAGCAAGTCCATTTGATGCAAACTCAAAAGCCATAGCTTTGCCTATTCCATCACTGAAGCCAGTTATTATAGCCCATAAAGGCATAAACCATATTCTTTGAGTTGTTTTGTTGGGGTCAAGAACATGATCCATATCCAGTTGAGAAAATGGAATAGAGATTTGCATATTGAGATGAAGCCTAAGGTGATTGTTACTGCTAGGAAGAAATCTGGCAAATCCATGTGCCATCTGTCAAATATCACTCACCACTATTGGTAAAGATAGAGAAAAAAAAGAAAAAAGAGAATTCATAATAGATTTGTAATTTGTAGAACTGTAGAATATTTTACTGCTGACAATATGGATCAAATGAATATGTTATTGTCTGATATTAAATGTTCACCAACCTTGAGTTCATAAGATGTGAGTGAACTGAATATACATAATCATGGGAGCAGTATAGACAGTATAGACATAAACAGTATGTATAGACAGATAACATTTGAGTGGTCCAAGCCAGATATAATGTAATCAGTTACAACTTACAAGTGTAATAAATGTTGAAGACTCGTGTGAGTAACTTCTAACTTCTACCTACTATTGGAATCCTATGATTTCAATAATTGATGAATGTGACATGAATTGGATATTCCCTCCGTTTTAAAATGAGTGACATTTAAAGTTTTTACAGACAAATTAAGAAATGCAATTTTGTTGTGAAAAGATATGACACTAAAGTTTGAAAGCGAGTTACTGAGACATAGATCAATTTGGTGGTTTACTAAGAGGAAAACATCACTGCTAAAGAAAGAGATAATAAAACAGAAATAAAGTATGATTATGATTGAAAGTTGCAGTCTTGCAGAAATGAATACATGGTCCTGGTTGGCGGTGGAAACAATCAATTAGAAACAACCAAACAAACTAACAACAAATACAAGCTAATTATAACAAATTTAACAGAACAGTAACAATCTATAACTTGTGAATTTACAATATACTGTCACAGAGCATTACCGGCGGTAATTTAATACAAATATCTACATCGTATTATGACAGAATGCACGAGTAAAAACAATTTACACTGTCATGCATAAAATTTAATAAGGCTAAGAAGTAACAACAAGACAAATAATTATCAGAACTAAAGGCATGTTGTACAAAGGACGATATTAGATAGCTGCATTCAATGAAAAGAGTATACAACAAGATCTCTTGCGTATGCCTAAGATGTGGTTCAAGTAACTTGAAAAGTTCAGGGTTCAAATCAGTATCAAACTATCAGTGTCAAGCAACAAGGCCAAGTTGTACATGATCCTAAGCCTAACTATGCAGATGGTAACAAAAATAGAATTTCATTTTTTTCTTCCTACATATACACCTCACATGTGTTTTTTAAAAAGTATAACAGTAATTTTCTAAAACGGTAAATCTGATTTGGTAAGTCGATAAGCGCTACCATGTCATGAGTCAGTATCATAGCCACATTCCGAGTTCTTCAAAGGATGATCTTGGTGAAAAGGATCATCTGTACCATGTACAGAACTCAACCGTGGAGAATAGTTCCACCCTGTCATTTGCTCAAGCTCATAGCCATTACATCTCATATCACATTCCTCTTGGAACTTCAGGAAGAACATTGATGACCAATAATCTTTTGCTAAGTTCTGGGAAAGTGGATGGAATATATATATAACTTAGATGAAAATTATACTGTCATAGCCAGGCTAATTTTAATCAAGAGAGTCCCATCAAATTGTTTTGAATCTAAGAACTCACCGTTTTCATCAGTTGCACAATCTCGTTAAGTGCATTATGAAAGAGATCTGCGCGTGCGATGTCGGAAGTTGACAAAATTTCCTGTTTGCTTCTGTGAGAGATGTTTATCTCCATAGCTGCACCTGTAAAATTACATTCTACCAAATATTAAAACACCAGCACAGCAGTACCCTATTTATAAAAAGAGCGAGACAAATCCGGTTTCACAATTTTGCCAATGGAGGAAGACAATGCAAAGGACAAATAAAGGAAGTTATCTGTAACAAAAAGTACCAACCTGCAACTATGTACTTCTCAATAATATGCCGTGCCATATAGATTCTTCTCACACAGTCATTTTCCGATATTTTACTTAGCTCATGCACCTCGTCAAAGAAATGCACACTCTCCCCAGCCAAACAACTGTAAATAGATTTAAACAATAATATATTACTCTTTTGCAAGAACAAAGCCATTTTTTCTTTGTTCTTTGGTTCCAAAGTTTCTAGACCCTGAGGAAGCGGTACTAGATTACAAAAGATTCATTTATCTCAACCGAGACTCTTTTGTCCAAAGGTGACATCTATTCTTTTTAGTGTATTGAAAAGGCTACTCATTTCACCTTATTATTTCTCATAAGTAAATCATTTCTCTTAAATAAGAGAAACCAAGATTCCAGCATATGAAACAGAAGGACGTTTTACCTATCAGCAAATGCCATAAAAGACTGCCTGAATTTCTTGTTCAAGAGAAGCTTATCCAACGGTTCATTAGGATCTATCCTCGAATTATGTTCACTTTGTGTTAATATCCCACTATCAGGTATGCCCAAAGCCTGACCCATTGTACGAAATTCTCTGGATTCTCTTCTCCTCAAGCTGATTTGCGAGAGCAGTGGTTGTGAACTTGATATTGAAAAGAAAGCCAGAACAAGTATGCTAGCCTTTAAATAAAGACAACATAAGATAAGATGAAGTAAATACAAGATTTTACAACGTAATTAATTACATTGAATTCATTCTTTCAATCAACTAACAATGTCATTTCATTGTTATGCAAAAAGAAGCAGTTGGAAAACATACCAAAACTAAAAGAAGAAATCGGGAGACAACTTCAAGCCATGGGACATTGTCATGAGTTTCATTAAGTATGTAAGCAGTAATCCATACAACTGACAGAATAAATGAGCAAAGATTAAATTATTGAAGCCACCAAACTAAGACATCCAGAAAATATTTATTAGATATAAGAAAATATCTTACAAAATGTTGATTGGATCTTGAAGTAATTTAGAGTATCTTAGGTTATCTCTTGGCATTAGTTTTCATATTTCCTTATATATATCATGATCTGTTTCCATAATATGAGTATAAAAATTTAAGAATAACCATGATTCTATGCATTAACATTCAATACATGATTCTTATCATATTAACATAATTCCAATAATTTAAATACTTTTTTCCTTTCCTAAATACCAAAAAGGCTAACCATATTATTATTACAATATTCAACCTCATTTTATAACACTAGTTTGAAAACAATATTAGCGGATTTTAGACTTTGCAAAATGAACATCGGTTGTCTTTAAAGCCATCAAGCGATTTTTAAATAAGATTAAAAATTTGTTGCTAGTCAAAGGGACACTGCATAGTGTAATACTAATCATAGAATCAATTTTCACTTTTCCAAAAGTAAATCATCCTGTATTAACATAAGGCTTATGCAAAGCCGTTCCCAAAGCATACCAAGATAAAGATATGAACATTTGAAAATATTGCATTGAAGAACTAACATTGATTTTGGCTTCAATTTTTTAGCATGTATGTTACTCATTTTTACTAAATGGTGAATTCAAGAAAACCGATATTTTCCTCAGAGCATTGATCAGTAGGAAGCTTAAGCTAGGAGCTTTGATAGAGATATAATGGAGTATCATATAGAATCTAGCAAAAAGTGTACCGATGGATACAGATGATACAAGTATTCCCCGCCAGAGGTCTCTCAGTTCATCAAACCTGAACTCTATATGATGAACAGCAGCAGTTACCCCAACCAAAGTGGCAACATGCAGTGAATGGAGGCAAACAACTGGTATGGTCCACTGAGCCGACATGTGGCAGCGATTGTTAAGAGGCTTTGTTATATGGATAACTAGAACATGAATTAATAACTTAATTAGAAATAAGTTTATACTATAACCACAACTACTAGTTTACTACCTCTACTCGCAGCAGTAAAGTTTATGTAACACAAACAACAGCAATAAGTAACTTCAAATTAATTTAGATTCTTACCAGCAGCACCAACAATCCAAGGAAATAAAATAAGTGGAATTAAAAAGAACGATCTGATCAATGGTAAACGCCTCCTGAAATATCAGTGAAGACATTAAATTCAGCACACAATTGACATATGAACAGTAGCTCATTTAGCATCTTTTAAGCAACGCAGTGAGTAAAAACAAATGACTGATGAGTGTTTTTTCGTCACTTACTTGACAAAGATAAAATATAACTGAACTGCTTGCGTTATGCGGCAGCTCAACAGCAAACCAAACCCTAGTGGACCTTCACCCCAAACTGGAAATAAAAAATAAGTATGGTTATGATGACAAGTAACAGATATTCATATAATCGAATACAAATTATATAAACAAGTCGGAACAGATGGAAAGAAGCTAACCTGCCCACAAGTAGCATGAATGCCACCAATGACTCTTTTCAAATTTCAAGAAAATATTTGACATCTGCATACAAAAATATAGAAATCGCTAAGCATGAAAACAAACAGGGCGATACCGAGTAGTTGAGCATATATTGTAATGACTGAACATCTAGTATTGGTTTTTTTCCCCACATAAAATCAATGATATATACATGAAGATCTTTCTGTTTACCATAATTGATAGAAGAAGGTTGAAGCTGGCAACAACTTGAATTACAGGTATCCAAAAACCACTGCCTTTAGTACGAGGAACCTTGTGAACTATGAATGGAAATGTTGACCATACGAGAAGTCTGAAAGATAAAATCCAGCCATTACCATTTACCAATATCACATGCATAAAAAGTCCAATTTATATATATTTTTGAAACAAACAATGATTTAACAATAAGGTAAAGGGACATTTAGAAGATCTTATTTGAACTTATTTTATAACATAGGCACTTGCATAATTGTTTTGAAGAGCTTACAAAAATAGGTCATATTATGTTCATAATTTGCTTTCAATTTTTTTCTCTCGCAAATTGTAGCTAATAATAATACACGGACACCCCTTTTTCATACACCCGTACAACACTGGTTAATCACATGCAAAAATGTGGTTAATTCAGTTGAGTATATGGTTAATTTATATCACGTTGAAAATTGTGGTTAATTTATGTAATTGAATTAACCAAAATTTTTAACGTGATCTAAATTAACCATTTGCTCAACTGAATCAACCACATTTTTACACCTGATTAACTAGTAAGTAACCTATTATTATTTATAAAGAGTTTAACTTGGTCCCCTTTTCAATTGTAGAAACAGCTTATTCATAAGCTCATATAAATAGATGTTAAGCACCTACTAAAAAAACAGTTAATTCAGCTATATATACAAAATCCTCCTAAATATCAAACTAAAGCACACTATGACGGAATCATCTATCAAAGAATAAGAAAAGGGCATGGTGGCAAACAAATTTGCAAATGAAAGGGGTAAAGGAAAAATAGGCAAGATTAGAAGTTGTTAATGAGATTGAGACATATGATGAAACAGGAATTTGGGATTAGAAAGAAAGAAAGAAGCTTAGCTTACATAATGAAGGAGATGATGGATACAGTAACAGCAACATAGTCAGTGGGACACCCTCCTTGGACGGCACAGGTCATCTTCTTGACCATTCAGTTATCATCTGAGATACAGACAGATTCAGTGTTCAGAGTTTCTTCAGTTCAGTTTCAGGTTCAGGTTCAGGTTGCATTCAATTCAATTCAATTCAATTGAATCTAAGCTGACAAGAGTACAGTGCTGCCTGTTATATATATATATGTTCTTTTCTTCTTTGTTTCTTTGTTTGTTTGTTTGTTTGTTTGTTTGTTTGTTTTCCTGGTCAACAACATTCTACTATTTGTGTTGTGTCACACTTTTATTTACTGTTTTGCCTAAGTGCCTAACTATTTCCAAATATCTTGTGGGTTTTTCTATTGTGAAAATTTGCACACCTTAACAAAAATTAAAATACTAATAAGTTTGTATTAAAATTAGTATATTTTATATTAAGTATATATATATTTTTAATAAATAGCTGTTGTTTTCAATAAAAAAATACTATTTTTAATTGTTTTGTGACAAACTCGTCTCCCACTGACTATGTTAAAAAAAAAACTATTTTTTTTACAGTAAAAAAAAATTATTTTTAACATGTACAATATTGAACATGTTAGATAAATTTGTCTCCGTTCCAAAATATAAATAAAATATGATCAATAAAACTTGATGTATCTCATCTAAATTTTATAATAAAAACATCAATTTCATTCCTCACAATTTGGTATGTATAATGTATGCAATGGAATCAAACTTTACAATTAAATTATCCAAACAATAACAAAAAATATATATTTAGTTCTATTTTGCTCCGCTCTTCTCGGATCCAAATTTCCTACAGTAAAGAAATTACGCATTTACAGTAATTCTTAAAATGTAAAAGGCATAAATGCAGTTTTAGCCATCATATTTTGACGGATTCTAATTTTTAACCTCCTTATTTAAAATCTCGGAATTTTACTCCTCTATTTTAGATTTTTCAAAAAAAAATCATCTCAATCTCATTTGACTTATTTTTGCTTATGTGACAATCGTGATGTGATGTGTATATTATTTTATTGTTTTGACATATGTGTATTATGTCTTTATCCACATGATTATTTTCTTTAAAAATTACAAGAAAGTTGCAAAAAAATGTCATAAAATTAGGGCAAAATTTTTAAAAAATAAAGAAAATCTATAAATAAATTACTATAAAAGTAATTAAAAATCAAGATAAATACTAGAAAAACAAGAAAAATACCATAAAAATTGATTAAAAAGATATTTAAATATATCAAAATTAGTAGTATATTTTTTTCTTGTTTTCTTTTGATACTTTTAATCTTTAAAATTTTCCTCTACTTTTACTATGGAGCTGTGCTTTTTAAGTATGAAAATACAAATACTTTGTAAAAAAAGTTCTATGTTTGGTGTGCGCCGGATAGAATAAAGACAAAATACGATAAGAAAATGGATAAGGATATTATAGAATAATGACATGATAAATATTATCTTGTCATATGTTTGATATACACATGATAAAAAAAATATAGCAATATTTTTTCCTATCATGAGTTTAATGCACACTTCTTATTGACATGATAAAATATACATTATATTTAAATAACCAAATATCCATAAAGAATAAATATGTTATTAAAACATATATTTAATTGACTTTTATTTATTGATTAATTGACATTAATTAAAAAATACTCATAATTAACTAATCAACGCAAAAATATGAATTTATAGCTTCAAAATGTTCGCAACAAACATGTTGAGATATGATTTTCAATTGCAGTGGTTTTGAAACTCTTCATTTTTTGAGTAAAGATATTAGTTCAAGGAAGGACATCAATCAAAGCCTTTATTTAATTTTTATTTATTTTAGAAAATTCAAACCGTTTATTTTAGGTAATAAAGCTGTAAAAATAAAAATAAATGACATTGATTTTATAAATATATTTAAAACGTGTGTAAGTTAGTATAAAATATTAATGTTTATCCTATCTTATTGATTCTTTGTTATTTTAATTTTTATTTTAAGTTGGGTTACCAAGCTGATAGCATAATTATCCAATTTTGTTTTTTTACGGACAACAATTTTGTTGTGAATGTGAAAACCTCCCGTGCAACCAAACAAATGTTATTTTCATCGAATATTTACTGAGAATTAGGTCTTGTTAACATGTGCATTAAAAACATGTTAAAGAATCCAAAAATAAAAACATTACATTAAAAAATATAATATTTTTACTTTAAAAAGACAAAGACACAACTTAGGCGAATATTTTTACTTTTATAACAATAACATATGTCGGACATATGGGTTGGGTAGGGGAAGTCCAGGGTTCGATTCCTGGCAGGGAGCAATTTATAATTTCCGATGTAACAAAAAAAAAATACAAAATTTTCAACACCGTTTACCTGGCGTAATTTTTATCATGACTAATTTTTATCTTAGAACATATAGGATATATAAGGTGATTTATCCCTTCAAACCAAATTTATTACCATGCGTAATTTTGTAATTTTATAAAATTTATAATGCATTTTTGTATAAAAAATATATTAGCTATATATACAACATTAAATGATGAGAGAGTAGTTCAGAAGTCCAAGTTTAACTGATAGAAAATACTGAAATTGCTAAATAGGAATATATGCAACATTTTATGATGAGAGAGTATTTCATTTGAATAATATTGGGAAGTCCTTGAGAGTTGAGATGAATCAATTTCATTGGAATAATTTTTTTCTCCAATTTTTGAATCTGAATTTCATATACAATCATCTATCACAAATTTAATTATAAACATTATGATGGTATATGCATTGCTAGTTTAGTTTATAAAATTACTACTATGCTCTCTTCGTGTAAAAGTTGGTCAAATAAAAATTATTTTATTTGGTGTAAGATCTAGACCAAATACATTAACTTTAATTGATTCAGTTTTACGTATATTTTAGAACAGAAGAATTATGTGATAAAGTCATATAGTATATATACTATATTCAATCCAGATCAATTAATCAAACCATTATGAACATTCAACTTTCAACAAACATCAAAATTATAAAGAGAATAAATATAATCATTAAAAAGTCATGCTTTGTGAAGCAACATATAGCAAAAATGCTGAATTGATTAGTGTATATGATTACAACAACATTTTGGATGTTGCATTTATAATTAATTGATGCATGAAATCAACACCTAATAGCAACAACAATCGATGATTTGAGGCTTTTGAGCAAGGTGGTCTATTTTTCCCTCTATTTTTCCATTTGATGCCTCATCAATTAGTGGTCTCTTCCTTTCAGAAAATACATATGCATCCTTATAGTATAATCCTTTTCTAAGCACCAAAGCAAAGCCACTTTTTCTGGACACAAAACCAATTGTAAATAAATCACCCAACTTCATAATAACACAATTTAACTAATTGTGTACATAGTATTAATTAATTAATTGGAAATAATTTAGAAATTAATAATTATGTACCTTGGAGGCTGAGGAATTGTTGTTATTATTATCCTTGACGCGAGCAGAGCGAGAGTCATATTTTCGTTGTGAAGGAAATCGTCCGGATGCAGAGGCGATTTTCTTTTCGTCTCTTGCCTTGTTGAATATAACGGTGAAACCTTCGGCCGAGGCTGGATCGTTTACATCCCAATCTCCAAATTTTGGTAGAGGCTTCCCATCTTGCTCAGCATACTACACATACATTGTATACATATATGTCATCAAAGCCAAAATAATTGATTAATTGAAAAGCTCTTCCATTAATTGCTTGCACACATACATCACCTTGTTGGAAAAAAGACATTCATTTTTTTTTTTACAATAACAACTTCAATTCATTTCATTAAGCAAATAATTGTGAATACAATGAGGAATCGACTAAAAAATTGCGAATCTAACTAGTTTGGTTTTATCATAATTCACACAATTTATTTTTCATATATAACAACATAAAAAAATGGATTAAAAATGATTGAATATGGATTCCATAAGATTTGTTCTAAAAGAAAAGGAAAGATTTCTATATATTTATAGATGACATAACCAAAAAACAATAAGCATTGCATGAAAATTGAAAAGATGGAGATGGAGAAGATGATACCGAAGCCATGAGATTGAAGCTACTTTGTGATGGATGATATGCAACAACAAACAACACAAAAAATTTAGAAGATAGGTAGAAATTATAAGAAAAAAAGTGGATGCTAAATATAAAAAAAATTAAATTAAAGGGGGTGAGGTGGAATTGAATAAGAAAATGTTCAAATACAACATTTTATTAAAAGCCAACAGAATGAAAAACAAAGTGCAACTAAAACTAGCTGTTGGATCTGCGGAACCAACTCGTAAGAAACACGGTTTATTTGATTTTACGTTATTGTTGTTATTATTATTATTGTTATTATTATTATTATTATTATTACTACTACTATTGTAAAAATATTTATCTACATTTTTTCCAACATCACCCTTCCAATAACAAATTCGGATCCCTTAATGTATGGTGCAGTAGATGTAGGATCGTTAGATTTAAAAAGAGAAATTTTATTCTGGATCCAATATAATATGACTTCTTTTCTCTATCTAAATTTAACGGTTCCTATAAATACTGCACCAAATAACGGTTGTAGAGAATTTGTATTCATATTAATAACTCCAATTCAGTTAAAAAAAACCCAAAGTTATCTATTTATGATAAATAAATTGACTTTTTATTCCATATAATTAGAACAATAAATAGAAATCAAAATATAGTTGTGCTGCTTATTCAATATTTTGATGCTACATACATCAGCATATATGTTGTTGTATATATACTAGTTACAATAGTAATAAACAATATGGAAGATAAAAGTGTGAATTTTATATATAATATTTATAAGCAATCATGAAAATAATTATAATATAAGAAATTAACAAACTCACAAGTTATCCCAATTGAGAATATAAAAGAAAAATATATAAATGCTTGAAAGGCATCAGCTAAACAAATATATTTCATTGATCTCAGTATAATATATTTTATTAATTGCTTGTGAGATAGAAATGAATCACTCTTAAAATCATTCTACATTTTTATTATACTATCAAGTGAACAAATTCATTCATCTACCTATTTCCTACCTACCACATCCCTTAATTTTGAAACAAATGTAAGGCAAATACAATGTAAGGGCTGCAATTAAAATAAAACAAAAAATTATAAGCTGTAAAATATTGAGCCCAAACATGAAAACTAGAATCTCTGAATCCCTAAAATGTGATTGCAGAGAACTAACAGAGGGCTTGATGATGAAACTACAGAAAAACAGGACATTGTTACTATGTGATATATCTATCTACATTACAATTTGCAGATACAGGACATTGTGTTGAGTAGTACAGATTGGTAAGATCACAGTTTTTTTTTCTACAATACTGTCCCCAATAGCCATATATGCATGATTAGCAAATAGCCAATGAGTCCTAATCTTGCTCTGGGACGACTCATGAGAACCCCACTACCAGATACCCTGCATAAAAAATCAAAAACCAACATAAGTGTTATGTAACATTAAGAAATTTAATGGTAAAAATTAAGTCTTGAATTTTCCATGATAAATAGATAAAATATTGAATTTTCAATGTCTGAAAAAAATACTTTCATTGGGTAAAAAAAATATTTTTTTCAGAAGCTAAATTAGTCCACCTAAATTGGCGACGATGAGAATTGAACCTGAGCCTCGAGGAGGAGGAGCATACTCCCAGGTACCAAGCCAATATCACCAGCCAACCCAAGTGGGTTAAAAAATAATATATACTCCCTCCGTCTCATAATAGGCGTCCCTTTTGGATTTTTCACACTATTTAAGGAAATGATTAGTTTTGTTGATTTTAATAATAAAATGAGATTTTTGTCACAAAAAATAATAATAAAATGAGATTGTTTACTAAAATACCCTTATTAATTGTAGTTAGTGGAGTAGTTTGTGAGATGAAATGTAATAAATAAGGGTAGTTTATTGGAAAAGATGTAATAGATTATGTCTTGAATTTCTAAAGGGACAGTTAATTTGAGACAAAGAAAAAAAGGCAAAAGGACACCTAGATGGAGGGAGTATCATTTGAAGTAATGAAATTGAATTAATGGAACAAAACGTTAATGGGTCCAGTGGTGATTAGTGTTGGACTTTGTAGGGACGACCACAGTTCAATCCCCTGCAACTACGCTTGGGAGGGGCTGGAACCACTCAATGGCAAAACTCGCCCCGAACTCTAGACTACTAGGGCCCCCTTCCCTAGGAACCAGAGGCTGAAAACCAATTATTTTTGAATTAATGGAATTATTAGCATTGATTTAATAAAGATGGAATTCTATCATCATTATTTAGTTATTTAAATTAAATGTTAATTCCAACAAATTTTACTATAAAAGATATTTAACAAGCACCGATAAATCAATTTTAATTATTTGTGTCTGTTAAATCGTCCTCAAAACTAAAAGTTTTAAACAACCTTCAATTTATTTATTCCAAGGAAGATAAGATACCATGCATCATTTGAACAGTCTAGTACATCTATACATGTTCCACTTAAGGATCTTCTCAATGAGTGTTAAGTATCTACTAGGTCCTATCACTAAACATCATCTTACGGATTTTAGATATTCTGATTTCAACATGGAAACATCTATGGCCCTCTATTTTGCCACGTAAATTTTACGTTTGTGATAGAAACTGGTATCTCTAACAAGAGGTCTAACAGTTTACTTACACGGTTACATGCTAAAATGCTGAAACTGGCAATTTCAAATACTCCAACTTTACCACAGGCGAAAATTATAAACAGGAAATAGCAACTTACCAGATTCCATCAATACGATCTGCAATGAGCTTTCCTTGTTTCGGTACAAATCCAGAAGTGTTCAGAGACTTGAATACATGACCTGCAAAATAATCTATTATTAAGTCTTTGAGTTTTAAAATCAAACAATTTACAGTTAAGAGAAACTAACTAGTAATTACCTTTATCATCATTGGTATCAGCACTGTTGATTAAAGGATCAGACTCCACACCAATATCAAGTGCTAGATGGTCATTAGATCCTTTTCGCATATTTCGTATGTGAGCAGCCGATGGGACAGGAGATAATGTTTTCTTGCCAAGAGATCCCTGGAAAAAAGGAAAATCTTTATATATGCACTTAATTACTTCAATATTAGATTTTGGCAGCTAGAGGAAAAGTATTTCAACTTTGAGAATGCAGCACCATAATAAATTAGTAATAGATAAAAACAAGAGATGAACAACTAGGAAACAAGCAAACCCTCAAAATAAATTACTTAGTCATCAGCTCAAGTACAAGAGTAAAATAAAGCACTAGCAGACATATCTATATGCTGTATTTTTGTCAACTTTTAATCACTTGGATCCACCTATACTACGGCAACAAAAAAAAATTTATATGAAATAAGTTCTGTTTTTGATGTAACAATGACTAAACATTTAAACTGAAATTATCCTGTAGGCCCTGATATTGCATCATTTAAAAAATTTATGCTCAGGGAAACTGTTAAAATAAAATACCTCTTCAACTTCAGTTATCTCGGACCCAGCAGGCAATGAGGGTGCTTCATATATGCTCCTCTCCTGGACAATTTCGGGCTGAGAAATCCTATCTTGAATCGAATCTTCAAGTAATTTAAGCTTGGTCGTTAATTCATCAATAACCTTCTGACTTCCAACTAGTTTAATACCAAGCTCCTGGACCTTGGACTTTGAATTTTCAGATTCTGAAAGAATTGCAATGATATGCTTTTCCAATGGTGGCAATAATTCTCTTACACCTTTAGATTTTCTATCTACAACCAAATCGCTGGCTCCCAAATTATCTATAATTTTTTCTAAGACAGATTTCAGTTCAGACAGTTCATTCTTGACCATTTTTGAGTCTTCGCAGTCTCTATTGAGTTGTTTAACTTCCTCCTTTAGATCCTTAATTTCAAGAGCCTTAGTTTCAAGGATTGATTGCATCTCTTTTTTATCATCAGACAGAGAACTTATTTGATGATGCAACCTAGTAACACTATCAATAATGTAAAAGAGCTTCTTCACAGGGTCTGAAGTATGTGACTCCATATCATCTTCTTCAGACTCTACAATAGGGATTTTGATCCTATCTATCTTGTCGAAGATATCACTCAGCTGAGATGCTGAAAGGAGGGAGCTTTCTGCCAAGAGAAAAATGAAAATCTAGTCATAACAAAGTAAATCAACAAATGCTTGTTTAAAATAAAATTTAAAATGGTTAGGTCAATACAGATTTCAACATTGTATACCTTTTTCTTTTGCCAACAAAGCACTGTGCATTGATGAAATCTCTTCCTCTTTTTCCTTTAATTCTTCTTCTAGGACATGATAACCCTCTACCTTATTCTTAAGTTCACTGCAAACACTTTGGAGTGATTGAATATCAGACTCCAATTGCAAAACTTTGTTTTTATTTAAATCTCTCTCCTCTGTAGCCAATTCAAAAGCAACAGTTGTTTCGTTCAATTTGGTCTGCAAATCTATAACTGTTGCATCTACTTTCTCACTTTTAAATTTGAACTGTTTAATCAAATTTTGAACTTTTTCAGAAGCATTTATCAACTTTCTTGATGCGTCTGCATATTTGCTGTTCTTATGATGTTCTACTTGTTCATCTGCTTCATGGTTTAATTTCTCAACCTCAAAAGTGGAGCCAAGTTGCTCAAGATTTTGGTAAACTTCGTTCTGAAGTTCACTGGTAGAATCAGTGCATGCAGATAGCAATAAATTGATATCATTTTCTAAAGTGGCAATGATACTATCCTTTTCTTCGTTCAACTTTGTCACACTATTTGCCTTTTCTTTCATAACTTCCATGTGCTCAGCAATAGCTATTATATTAGACTCTGTTTCGAGTAGTTTTCCATGGAGAGGAGAAATAAAGTCATCAATAGAATCAGAAAATTCATCAAACTTATCTGCAATATGTTTATTTCTCAACTGAAATCCTTTCACAATCTTTCCAAATGATGAGATTATGGTGTCGATATCAATTCCATTAATCTCCCTGTTGTCCAGTTCAACTTCAAATTTTTCAAGGCCATCTGAAATTGATTTTCTCAAAAGTCGATCTTCCTGGAACAAACATCACATATACAAGGAAAATATTTAGAAGAGTGATACATGATAATTGAACAGACACAAAAGCATTGGAACAACACATATTTGATCCTAAAAGCCTCGTACAACTTCTTTTCTTCTGGTATTGAGTACATAATTAAAATCATCGTGTATTAATTACCACAGAATTTTCCAATTATAAATGGATACATATATCTTAGTGGTCAGAAGACTTAGATGGCAAATATATGTAGATTAAATCAAACCAGTATCAAATGCACAGAACCTGAGAAAATAATGACGGAATAAAAAGGATATATTAAGAATATTACCTCCATCTCAAGATGCCCTTCAGAACCCTTAGCAGTCACGGCAACACGGTTTCTTACTTTGTTCACAATGAGATCCACATTCTTCATGGTCTCACATTTCCTCTCAAAACATTGTTTTATCCTGAGAAATAGAGTATTGTCTTTCATAAGCACCTGAAGATCATTAAAGAATCCACTGAGCTCGAGGGATTTGTTCTCCAAGTTGCCATTCTTTCCGGATAACTCATCCATGTATGAATTTAGCTTTGAACTGAGTGAAGATATTTCCTGTTTGGCAATCTTATTTGCATCTTCTAGAGTAGAAAAATCATCTTGGGCCTTCAACAATGCATCTTCCAGTGATTTTATAGTTGCAGAGGATGCCACCAACTTGCTAGCATTATTTTCTGCTTCATCTTGCAGCCGAGATAGTTCAACTTCTAGATCCTTTATGGTTCTGCTTGCCTCTTCTAGTTCTCTTGTCTGCCTGACTGCTTCATCTCTAACTCTCTCTAACTCTGTCTCTGCGGCAACTCTAGATACTTGAGCCTGCTCTTTCTCTTCAGAAAGAACAGAAATATATTTTTCTGCCTGTGATAAGGCATCTTCAAGTGACTTACTAGTACTGCAAACTTCAGCAAATTTTTCCTTAACTTTGTGTAACTCTTCCACAACTTTATCTTTCTCGTGTTCTAACTCTGCCTTCTTTTCAGCAAGTTGAGAAACACTGTCCTCTGAAGTTGACAATCTTTGCCCGTGGGAGTTTACAGTTTCTTGGGCTTCTGCCAATTTAGCTTCAAGTATACTGGCCTCCTCCTTTACTAACTGCAATTGTTGCTCTGCATGCACCTTAGCATCTTGGCATTCACTGACATAACCAGCAAGCCACTTCACCTTGTCTATAGGTTCACCAAAAACTGGATCAACTGGAAGAACAATACCATCAATGCATTCCATCACTCTCTGTAACATGTCATTGCTCTCCATCAAGAACTGTTCAAACTTATTCCTTTCACTTTTTATTTCTAGAAGATCGGCCTCTAGCTTTGGAATGCTTTCCAAATCACTGGACAATCTATTGATCTCATCCTTGTATTCAGAAACTACAGATTCTTGCTTCTGCAAATCAACCTTCAACTGCTCAATCTCCGAGTTCTTTTCATTTATAACAGCCTCTAGCTTTGCAATGCTTTCCAGATCACTGTACAATCTGTTGATCTCATCCTTGTATTCAGAAACTGCAGATTCTTGCTTCTGCAAATCAATCTTCAACAGCTCAATCTCGGAGTTCTTTTCATTTATAACAGCCTCTAGCTTCGGAATGCTTTCCAAGTCACTGGACAGTCTATTGATCTCATCCTTGTATTCAGAAACTGCGGACTCTTGCTTCTGCAAATCAACCTTCAACTGATCAATCTCTAAGTTCTTTTCATTTATAACAGCCTCTAGCTTTAGAATGCTTTCCAATTCACTGGACAGTCTATTGATCTCATCCTTGTATTCAGAAACTGCAGATTCTTGCTTCTGCAAATCAACCTTCAACTGCTCAATCTCTGAGTTCTTTTCATTAATAATACCTTTTAGATTGTCCCTGTCTTGTACCAATCCCTTTCCTTTCTTAACTGCCATGGACAACTTGTCCCTAAGCATGACAGTCTTCTCTTCTGATCGTTCAAGATCTTTCAGCAGAGAATCCCTTTCATCTTTCAGTGCTATAACTTCGTCACATACCACTTTTAACTCATTTTTCACATCTGATCTAATTAGCATATCTTCTTCCAGTATATCTTCGTAGAGCTTTAAGCCTTGATCCCTAACATACAGAAGACTTTGAATCCTTTCAAACAATTCAGGGTCAA